>JARKIC010000824.1:0-188030 GCA_029378375.1 Mycena olivaceomarginata | reverse complement strand
CTGATTATTTCTGGAACGACTTCTGCCGAGCTGGTCTCGGCGTGGTTTCCCCTCCCAGAATCACTGCTGAAGCCAGGGGTGGAAGCCTGATCGTCTGCGTGCCTCCCGCCTAAGTGGTTCCCCCGTGGTTCCTATTCCAGAACCACCGGATACGTGTGATGTGGACGAGTGAATATCTGCGTTCGTGGGACGACTTCCGTTGGCTAAGCTGTAACCCGAACCACCGTCGAACTTCATCGACGTATCCGATGGAAGCCACTGCGCCTGCTTCAATACATGCATAAGATATCCACCATATGGTGCGGGCTCTGGAATTGGCGCTGGGACTGTAGCTTGAGCCAGTTGGTCAGTCGTCCCAACTGATTGGGCCACCAGCTGGAGCCGGGCGATATTACGTCTAGCAAAGCTGCGCCTGCGCCACGCCCTCGCTCTCAAATTTTCGGTTCCGCGCCGGGTGCGAGGTGGGCGACGAATCCTCCGCACTGGTTAACCCATCGCTGGAAGGGGACGGCCGCTCCTTCGGTATGTGGCTCGCGTTCGAAATCTCCCCTCGTACAGTGGTGGAAGGGCGCGCTGACGCGGACGAACCATCGTGGTTCAATTGGTCCAAGCCGTGCCTTCGGAACAGAGTGGAACAAGCGTGCTTGCTTGTTGCGCGTCTGTCACCGTGATCGTTTCATTGTTCGAAAATCATCATGACCACAACGGTTCCGCTCAGTGCCCTTGCCACCTCTCTTGCGAATATCGACGCGCCATTGACAACAAAGTTTTCTTCCCTAAAGATGACTTCTCCCTAGTACGTGCAATCCTACTTGTCTCTTGCTTCAATTGATTGAGGAGCACCGCCATATGGAATACTATGGTATTGGAGATACACGATGGACCCAACGCATGAACGCAGCATACTACGTAGGTTGTCCCTAGTACGCCTGCCACCGCCATCGCCATCGACCGTTTCTTCAGCAATAGCCAGTGACTCCGAGAGTTGGACCCTGATTCCGACAGAAGAGACAATGGCCGCCGCAGCTGCACAATTTCGCTGTGTCTATTTCTGAGCGAAAGTCATTTCTCACCATGCCCGTCGCCTAACGGCTCCTAACGGTGCACCCATTGGGATAGAGCGGGATCTACGCCTACGCGTTTGATATCCCCATTTGCGTGACGGATCAAACATATCGAGCCCAAAGCAGTAATCTTGCGAAGGTCTTGTCGAAAAATATCGTGCGGCCTAACCGATGCACAAGAAACATATCGAGGTCGCTCAATGGTTCGAGGAGGCAAGCAAAAATAGGAACAGATCGGCGGCATCGGTGATCTCAATGAATCCTCTCGGAGAATGGCGTAAATCACCAAAACCGGAAATCATTCATGTCGAGTGTTCCCAACTGCCCCAACATTCACATCATTCCGGAAATGAGACAGTGTTCCAATTGGGATTGAAAGTTCGGAATGATTTCAGACATTCCGTACTATTCCGTACCATTCCGTACATTGCAATGGACAACGCGTGCATTAGGATATCTTCAGCTGTTGCTGGTCCTTATAAAGGCTCGGAATCCTTCCACCCTCTTGTGACC
The DNA here is from genome assembly GCA_029378375.1 of Mycena olivaceomarginata. Taxonomy (NCBI): domain Eukaryota; kingdom Fungi; phylum Basidiomycota; class Agaricomycetes; order Agaricales; family Mycenaceae; genus Mycena; species Mycena olivaceomarginata. The sequence goes on along the minus strand of JARKIC010000824.1, from coordinate 186,453 downwards.
ATCCCACTTGCTACAACCTGCTTAGCGACGTTCGGCGGTATCCTATCCTTCCAAAAGACTCTACAGTTATTTGGGTTCTGGCTAGCGCTCTCAGCATTCGAGCACATGGACCTGGGCTCCCAAGATTTCTAACTCTCACCGCCTTGGTTGGTAAAAACAACCTGTCCGCCCTCGAGTGAGAATCGCTTTCATCTAACTGCATCAGTCTCATAGAAACGCCTCAGATGCTGGGCCTTGACTCCGGCTTTCGTGGAAAGCACCGCGACGGGGACTGTCGGTGCCTTATCATATGCAGATTTAGGAGGCACGGGAGCTAGTAGTTATTCACTTTTCACCCAGTTAACAAACGCTGGGCTGCACAACCCTCCTGCCTCTCAGTGCGTCCCCGCCATTCCCCAACTCACTCGCTCTCACTGTTCGCAAGATATGTCATGATTATGACCGGTTTCGGCGAACTTTCATTTCCCTCGGCAGACCCAGCGGACACGACTCTCAGCGGAAACTATACAGTTCATGCAGGAGACATCCTCATTGTAGTCGATACAGTGGACGTGAGCACAAGAGGCCATAAGTGGGTCAAATATTTTTGAGCCATGCAAGCACCGTTTAATGAAAACTTCGGTCCCTTAGTTCCGTCTGGCAGGCGGGAACTAGTGCGCTCCAAATGCCGTTTTCCGGAGATGTTCCGTCTCACGTTGTTCTCCATGAAGGAGGCTGTAAGGGTCCTCATATGTAAAACGGTAGTACTTGAGACCAAAATCAAGATTTGTAACATAGGTTCTGTGATTCTGTCTTCTCGTTCTCATTTTCTACATTACTTCATTCCTTGATTTTCATTTCATCTTCATTTTCAGATGCAAGTGGGCGATTTCATTTCCAGTGTGGGGTGAGGGAGTAGTAGGCGGCCATGTAGTAGTGCCGAATAGCTATACTGTCAAGCTTCACGCCGCCTCCAGGAAATTTCGGCCGCGGAATACGAATATATATTGTTCGCTACGGACGTCGATTTCTTCATCCTGGTCGAGACCGAATTCGGAAGCTTTTTGCAACCCTCGAGGGGCCCCCAGTGGCGGTTGGAGTCGACTCGAGGGAAGAAGTGTCCAAAGCACTAAAAGAGGAAAGACAGAAACTCAATACTCCACGGGCTCAAGAAACTATGGATTAATCTACCAATACAATTATACTTTCTTTGATCAGCACAGGTGGTGGTATTAGTATTACAAACGCATCAAGGTGGCCCAGTCCAATTCATCTGCAGGCTTGGTTATTCATTCCTCGCCTTTGCGCGCCCGACGTAGTCTCCGATCTTCGCCACCAGATATCGCACCAACGCGGGCTCCGGAGGAGTCTCGACGTCTTGGCTCGTGGGCGGCGTGCTGCTATCCCACCCGTGCCCGCTGCCCATGCTCTGGCTGGTCGAAGGGCTCGAATCCGTGTCGCGCATTGCCTCCCGGCGCATCTGCTCATCCCTCCGTGCCGGCGCGCTGGCACTCGCGAGTACCTCGATCTCCGCTTTGCGTCGCGCGTGCAGCATGTGCGAGAGCTCCTTCCTGTCTGACAGTAAGCACCGCAAGTCTGACCTTACCGCGACGGAACTGTTGAACTAAGATGAACTACGACACGTACCTCCACTTGGCCGGTATCGGGCGGCCTAGCATCGTCAGCGCCTGGGGGCGTATGTTAGTGGACAACTGGCTCTGGAACCACGCGCACCTTCTTCTCGTCCGCCTTTGTGATTGGTAGCAGCGCGTCGCGGTCCACACCGTAGCTGTCGGAACAAAATCGCATTATGCTCGGCGCCAAACAAAGAAAGGCAGCCGTGAGGCGCACCTAGCCAGTTCACTCGCTAGCACCCCGAGGTATTTGACGCGCGGCGCGCGCGAGCTTGTCCACCTCGTGCGCCATCGCGCGACTGCCGTACTTGTACACCCGCGAGGATGTCGATACCGTACGGATCGCCGTCGACAAGGCCCAGCAGCGGGATGCGCCGTGGAAGGAAAGCGGAGAGCGTAGCGACGAGCTGACGCGTAGCGACGTCGGGGTAGCCTTTTCCCTGTCATGCGCCGACCCCATACTATCAACGCTATATCGGCCGGCGCCCCCGACGCGGACTTACAGTGATGATGAGTCCGCGTCCAGGGAGCGCTGGGTGCGATGCGAAGCGGACGCGGCAGAGGGTTTGGAAGATAGCCTGTCCTGGCGGTTAGATACGGCGCGGGTGGTTTGTGTCGGACGCGCATCCTTCTCGACAATCAGGACCCATCCGACGTCCTCAGCGACCGTGAACGTCTCGATGTCCTCGCCAGCAGGAATAAGCGCACCCTAGAATACCATATGAGCCTCGTGGCTGGGCGCGGAAAATAAAATGGCCCTACCTCGGTGTCGGTCGCGTGCACAGACTCGCCTGAATTGAGGTGGATGGTTAGGCCCGAGCCGCAGACGAGCCCCTTGGACGTCGCACGCTGAAATATGTTAGCGTCGGATAAATCCGACGTGGATGGTCTGACGACGTTAAGATCGGCGCGGTCAATTTCGAACGTCGCTGCGAGGTCGTCCCACCAGCTGCGCACGAAATTAAATTCCAGAGCCATAGCATAAGTGTTGCCTACGTTGTCTACGACGTTCTGCTTTTTAAATAGCGCGACGTCCTTATAATACATGTCCCTTTCCCGCCGTTTCAGAGCCTGCGAATTCAAAAGAGGAAACACAAACCGTTTCGTTGCTGGTACCCCCCCGATAGCCTCGTGGATCAAGTCCATAACCTTGAAGAGTTGTGCTGTGGTCCGTGAGTACCATATCGCGTATGTACCCACCCATAGGCGCACCAAACGGGCGTGCGCTGCCTGTGGCTCGTTTTTTGGGAAAGCGCATAGTGCGCAGCGTGCTGGGAGAACTATCATGAGTACGCGTCGTCAGTGAGCGGTCTGAGCGCACCCCTCCCCATGGCGGTCGGCCAGGCGCAACTCGAGCGGGGTGCGTTTTGCGATTGCGGTGGCGGTTGCGTCCTCGGATTCGCTCCCGCTCTCGGGAGGTTTACTCCCTGGTGGGCGGCTAAGCTGCGAGAGGAACGATGTTACAAGCTCCTCGATGCAGTCCGTTGTGCTCGGTGTGCTCGGCACGCTGCTGCAAGATTTGAGGGGAACATCGCAACTATTTTCACGTATCTAACCTGTCTTGTTCTTCTTCGGAGTCGTCAGAGAACATTTCGAGGTCTATGAAGTCAGCCATGCTGGCGAGGAGGACGCGTCGAGTCGCGGTGTGACAGATCACATGTTCTCGGTCACTGCACTCGATCAATCATCAAAGTTAATTCCTTTAGGCTTCCAGCACTTCAGCTTCTTACCTCCATCTTGTATGCGGAAATTCCTGTGGGCTTTGTGTCTTCTCCCACCATGTCTCTCACACTCGTTCTCCGGTGAAACATTCAACGAGGAGCTGCTCGTCCGCGCGCTTCCTGACGGCAGAGTCGCATCTCGTTTCGAGTTCAGCACCCTTCTCCACGGCGCGACCCCACGTAACCCACAAAATCTGTCTGTTGAAGATCACTGTGTGTCCTCTAGAGCTGTATCATGAACTATTCAGTGACCTCACCCAGCCCAGCACTATACACTCTTCCCATTGGCGCTGGGTCAGATCCTGAGCGAGTACGCCGTTACTGAACTCCATCTCACGCTGAACGCTGGGAAATGGAACTATGATCGCTGGGGGTATCCAGATGAACCAGACGTCGCCACCGGGGCCGCATTGTGGGCATGGATGGCCGAGGGCAGCGGACCCATCGCAAGACATAGCGTTGATGCGCGCTGGCGCGACCTCCGTAATGCCCTTGCCGGTCTCTTTTGCGCTTCCATCGCTTCTCTTGACGAGCAGCGACCACTTCCCCCGCGCGCGCTTTCACAACCCGTCGGTGCCCTCCCCGCTTGGCCGCAGAGCCTCCCGCATGCGTTCCGCCACGCCCTCCCTCCCGTCTGAAAATGTCTGTACAGAGAACCTCACGCCCTTTCTCAAAGCTCCTCCCGTGCAAATCACGCTCGGGTCTTGCACACTTGCTGAACCCGCACCGTCTGTTCGACGCAGATTGGCACGGTATGGGCCTCCACGTCTTCTTGGCATCCCGAAGACGGCGTGCAGGTTCGACTCACCTTTCAGTCAGTCCTAGACCCGCTTCGCGCGGGAACTTCGCGAGGTTTGTTCCATTCGTCGAGTAACTGATGCAATACTAAACACATGTAGACTGGTCCCTCGCCTCACTCTTCGATCGCACTATTGACCGCGCGTGCCCCGTCGCTGCTTCGAGTCGTGTCGTTGTAACACTGCCAAAACCGAGAGCCTTACAGCATCCGTCCGGAACCGTCGTCCAACGACAACGGCCTTGGAGTATATGATCTCGCGGAGCGTGCGTTTCTCTCCCTTGACCCCTCCCGCATTCGTCAGTGATGATTCGCACAGAACCTCTCCCGCTCGATGTCGGCATGCACTGGCTTGAGCCCTTCCAACATGGTTTGGGCATATTTTCTTCCATACCGTCCCAAAGCTGACCGAACTTTTCAGCAACTATTCCCTCTGCCCAGCGCCACTTTCTGTCCGCCGCATGCTTCGCGGTTCCGCCCAGGATCATGGTGCGCTTGCCATATCCATCACGAATCCAGGCTCCGCCGCCGTGCGCGTAGTGTACCTAGAGACACTGCCATGGATTGTATATCTGTACCTCCACACCCTCGGAGCTGACCGTAGACGGCGTCCCGCGAGGTCGGTCCCTTCTTTTATTCGTTTATTCTCGCTTACTGTAGCTGACTGCTTTCGCGCAGCGGACCTGCTGGAGGACATCTCGTACATCGCGCAAGTGCCGCACGGGGCGCGCAAGCGACGCTCGAGGCTGTCTTGACGCTCCCCGCGCGCAGCACGGTGTCGCTGCACGTTGGCGTGGGCCGCGCCTTCCTGCGCTAACACGGAGCACCCGCCAGACGCCCAGCGCGGGTGGGAGCTCCCCGGCGCGGTCGTCGTCCTCCTGCCTTCGCATTCGGGCAACCAGTCGGCCCCGGCCGGGCGGTGGGGTCTCGACAAATAAAGGCGCGGTGCAGCGGACGGCGCAGAAGCAGGGGGAGGGGCACGAACAGCAGCAGCGGCGGATCTACACCCCAGCGTTGCTGGTCGACCCTGCGACGCCGGACTTCAGCATGCCATACAACGTTATCATTTTCACCTGCTCGCTCGTCGCATTCATATTTGGGAGCGTGTTTAATGGGCTGACGCGGCGGTTTGTCGTCTTGCGAGTGCCACCCGGAATAAAATTCCTTCCAACTCCGTGTATATATCGATGAAGATTTAGCTCAGAAAGAAAACCTAAAGCGATTCCGGCATTGAGGCTTCGCGTCCAAGCCCTGACTATCTTGTGTTGCGCCGATCTTCAATCGATATACATACTGCGACGGATGATTTAGGATTCAGGCCATGGCCGGAGATACACTAAAAAAGTACATACTAGTGTAATACAGTTACAGTAGAGTTATGATAAATATATCTCGCCGACTAGAGTGCTCAGGCCACTGCGGGTAATCTCGTCAATCTGGGTGCCGTAGAACTGCTCAATCTCGCGCAGCATGCGCACATCGTCCGCCGTCACAAAGCTAATCGCGACAACCTTACGGCGGAAATTTCGGGCACTGCAACCAACACATTGGATGTAGCTCTCGCGGTTGGAAGGCAAGTCGTAGTTGATGACCAGGGAGACCTCGATCCCACGGGCGAGAAGATCCGTGGTAAGCAGGACACGCGACGAGCCGGAGCGGAACTCTTTCATGAGGAGGTCGCGCTGGGTCGGTTCCATGACATCGTGAACGGCCGAGATGGCGAGGTCGTAGGTGGCGAGCTTGTCGGTGAGCCGGTCCACCTTTCTCCATGTATTGCAGAAGATGACAGATGGGATAGTCACAGTCTTGTAGAGATCCGAGAGGATGTCGAGCTTCCCCTCCTCCTCGACAGCAATGTAGAGCTGCTTGGTACCCTGGAGGGTTAGCTCGTCCCCCTTGACGACGATACGGACAGGTCACGCATAATCTTCGTCGTGACCTCGAGGATGTCCTGTAGCATGGTAGGCGAGTGCACAACGGCCTGGGTAGAGTGCGGAAGGAGCTGGAAGATGTCGTAGATGTATTCCGAGAAGCCCCGCTGTTATCAGAGTCTGGGACTGCCCTGTGATACCTTGACATGTCTATGTACTTACCGAAAGGATGTCGTCGGTTTCGTCAAGGACGACCATCTTCATGGCATCGGTCTTGGGGAAGCCGCGCCGGATCAAGTCGTGTGCACGGCCAGGCGTGGCAACAACGACTTGGGGACCCTCCTGTAGAGCCTTTATGTCGTCGCGAACGGCGGTGCCGCCAATGCAAGCGCGGCAGTTAACGTTCAGGAAGTTCCCGATGGCGCTGACATCCTTCTGGATCCGCTGTGCAACCCTCACGAGTGGGGGCGAGAATCAGGGCCTGACACTGCCCGACGTTCGCGTCGATCCGTTGGAGAACCGAAATGGAGGACATGACGGTCTTGCCAGTGCCAGCCTGACCTTGGGCGATGACATCGCGGCCTGTTCTTCTGTTGTTAGCAGTATTTGTAGTCTTTGCGAAAGCCAGCTATTCCTCACCATTGATCATGGGCATGATGGCGCGCTGCTGGATAACAGACGGGCGCTCGAAACCACAAGAATAGATACCTTCGCATTGTCAGTGGTGGCATCGGGACTGAATTCTGAATTCTCGGGATCACCTCGCAAGAGTTCAGCTTGAGGTTCATCTTCTCGAACGAGTCGACGCCGTAGTGAGACTCAATCTGTCCTGTGCAGCAAATGATCTTAGCAGCCGACCGTAATCAAGGAGGGGGCGGTTTGGGGAGGCGACTGGAATGTCGGTGCGGTCCATTGTGAGCACATGGCCTCAAGGTGCAAGGTGCAAGGCTGCGGGGAAAAACTTACCGTCGGCAACATCCTCGGTAGCCATGATATAAGTATGGAAGTTTCCGCGGCAAGGTTGCCGAGTTTCAAAGTCCGTACCAAGGTCACGTTACCCGCGTTGAGCTCTCCGCGACGCGACGCGACATATTCTGCACGAAATGGATGTTGGATTCCTGGAGTATTCATCGGACTAATAGCGAATAGACTAATCCAGCGGAGTGTATACAGTATAGTTACAGCTGGTATGGTACCAGACGACATGTAGTACGACAGACAAGATTCAGTTCGATAGCGGAAGCAAGTCGGCTTCGCTCCAACCGTAATTCCTCTTCAATTTCTTCGCAAACTCCCTCAACATAATGGGGTGAATAGTGGGGTCAGGATGGGCTGAAATAAAAACGTGAGTAGGAATAATAATCAACGGAGTGCGACAACACGTACGTTTATGGAAAGTAATGGACTGAGGATGAAATCTCAGGCATCAAGTTCCCAGTGTGAAATTTGCACTCACCACATCCTTGGGGTCTGGAGGATCGAACCGAACACTGGAGCGTGAGGTGCTGGGATCGTATTCAAAGCCCATCTCGCGCATGAGCTATATGGCGGGGTTGGTCAAATATAGATGTGCCAGGTCTAGAGATTTTCTACTTTGACGAAATGCTCCCATTTCATAGACGCCAACCCCTTTGTCTCGTCTTTGGAGGTTCCCAGTAGCTGGTGCATCAACAGCGTCGATTTCTTCGTGAGTGCTGAGAACTGTGAGCTCTTGGGCCGCTTTGGCTCATCTTCCATTGAGCCGCCAAAAAAGTTCGATATAAACGCGCGCTTCTTCTTCCGTCTCAGAGTGCAGACTCTCGGCGTTGAGGTGCGTCGGCAAAGGAGTTGTCTGCTCCGCCGGAAGCAGCGAAATGGTTGAGATCTGGCGACCGGTTTGAAGGGAGGCCGCGGCGACCTCACTGGCGCCGTCGGTTCCTTGATTTCCCATTGCATACCCGCCGATAGAAGAAGGAAGTCAGGATTTATCCTATACCTCCTCTTAGCCTCTTCGCGAACACTCTCAACACTAGTGGGTCGATAACTGGGTTGGGATGAGTGAAATACAACGAATGACAATAAGACGATAAAACAGTTTACCGTGACGCTTGTGGAAAGTGATGAACTCATCAGGCTACGGACGATCTCCATCAGTTTACAGTTAAGTAAATTGAAACTTACCCCAAGGTTGGCGTATGATGGAGGATAGAATTTGACAGGGTACTTCTCTTCCATTACGGCTCGCGTGGCTAGAAAGTTCTGTGCACGCATGAGCTGGACGCAAACGAGGTTGATTTGAGCAACAATTGCAAGGCTGAAGAGCAGCACTGGGTCTACCTCGAAGAAGGTTTCCCATAGCATGGGCTTTAGCATGCTTCTTGGCTTGGATTCGGAATATATGCCGATAGAAGTTGTATTCGCGAGTAACTGGCTGCTAGGAGAGGGCAAGGAGAGAGGGTGATTTCGATTATTGATTGCGGTTTCCGGCCTTTGATCCGACTGAGTTGTACAAAATTTGAAAAACCACATCGAATTCAGAAAACTGGTAAACATCTCCTTGATCTCTCAGACCACCACGATGCCCTCGTACACGCGACTACGCCGGCTGGGTTAGTTCCTACATAACCTTCCTCAAGAATTTTAGGAGCAGGCCTCTCGGAGAGATTTCAAGTCACCCGCCACTTTCTAGGCCATGGTACAAACGTCGTGCTGTCTGCAAAGTACACTGCGGAGGATGGAGCGCTTCTGACGCAGGAGAGTTTATTTCCTGTCCTCCGTACGCTGATTGAGACGCATGCGCTACTGAGCGTCCGGTTGGAAGGCAATGAGGCCAGTTCCAATGTTGCCTTTATTCGCCTCCCGAGTGTCGATCTATCCCGTATCGTCGAGTTCTCTCCCGAGCGCGATCTCAAGGACACGCTAGAAAAACAACTCTCCACAAATTTTGTTGACACACAGGGCGATGTACCACTATCCTGAGTCTTATCCACTCTGACGTGTCCAGGTTCTCGGCGGGTGGATCGTTTCTCGCTGTCTTTCACCATGCAACAGCCGACGGCCTCAGCGCAGCAACATTCCATCACGACCTCGATCCGCGTTCTCAAGATTCTTCATATGTATCTATACCAGACCTACCGGTTCCGCCTTCCATCGACTCTGTTACCGATATCGGACCTTCATTTAACATGCTCCTTTCTGCGGTGTGGAATCATCTCCTTTCCTCATCATGGACAGCGCGAGGCAGTACATGGACAGCCAACGATGTACCTGCTATGGTCCCCAATCTCCGAGTCAACGTCTGCATCCTCACTCTCCCTGCTTCGAATATGCAGAAAACTATATGCACTCTGCCATGCCCATAACGCCACTATCCCTTCGGCACTGTGGGTCCTCCAGACGTGTTCCCTCTCGCGCGTCCTGGTCGATACCAAGTACATGTACCTCTCTACGAACGTCGCGATTTCGTTGCGTCGTGTCATCGGCGTATGTAGGAGACGCCGAGGTAATCTGTTACTATGCGTCAGACTTCTTTGTCACCGCGCCCGTCGACACCATATTCTCCTGGGACCGTGCCCGGAGCTTCGCCGCTGAGCTCCAGGCAGAGAAGACCGACGCCCGCTACACTTTGGGGCTGCTCAGGCTCGTGGGTAACCTCAAAAAGTTCATGGCGAGCGAGCTTGGTAAGAAACGCCTTATTGGCATCCAAATCTCCTATCTCGGGCGCTTTGACGCGCTGGAGGGGGGAAACTGGCGCATTGAGGATATCTTCTTTGGCCAAGCCGACGTTGTCGCGGGTGCTGGACTATCTATTAACGTCGTGGGCGACCCGAGCGGAACGTTGAATATTGCGTTTACCTGGGCGAAACCAGCCTCGAGAGCCAGTTTGTGGAGAGGTTTATCAAAAGCTTTCAGGATGAATTTTATGAGATTTTTGGTTTGAGTAACTGGAATGAACTTTGATTGATACTCGGTGGTCTCTACAGAGCGTCAACTTTATACCTGTATTCCTTATTCAACTGCTCCTCAAATCTCAACTACGGCTGTAATAATGGCCCATAATTTTTGGTACACACGTGGACCCTTTTGTTACACCACCTTGCACAATTGCACAGAATTATTCACCACCTCTCAAGCCCACATGACCGCGAAGTTCACCGCTCCAAATATCCACTCACCAAAACCGCAGTTGTAAGAAATTCACCCCCACGTTTGTATTATGAAAAAAAAAACACCATGTCGACAACTAAAGTAGAGATTACATCGAATTCAGCATCCCCTCAATGTGTGATGTACATCCGGCGAAGATTATTCATTCAAGATTATTACTGTCATTATATGATACATTGCACCCATCACACTGAACTCGAAAAAACGGCGTAAGACCATATTTACACGCGGGATTTGCCCTTCGCTTTCACCACCGGTTTTTCTTCGCGGGCTTTGCAATAGGCTTCTTTGCGACGGGCTTCTTTGCAACCGGTTTGGCCTGCGGAAAATGAATAAACGGGAAACCTCAAAGTTTTCAAAAAATGGCGCACAACGGGCTTCTTCGCAACAGGCTTCTTCGCAACAGGCTTCTTCGCAACAGGCTTTGCAACGGGCTTTGCGACTGGCTTCTTTGCGACCGGCTTGGCTACCGGCTTGGCCTAATTATGATCAATATACGGCAGTACCGGTTTTTGTCAAGAAAATCGGCGCACCGCAGGCTTCGCGACAGGCTTTGCAACAGGCTTTGCCGCAGGTTTGGCCTACAAACGAAATAAGGATATCGGAAACATCGGATTTTATACGTGAACGCACTGCAGGCTTCGCAACAGGCTTCGCAACAGGCTTCGCAACAGGCTTAGCTGCTGGCTTTGCGGCGGGCTTTGCGGCGGGCTTCGCTGCCGGCTTTGCGACAGGCTTCACTGCAGGTTTAGCCACGGGTTTTGCAACTGGCTTTGCGGCAGGCTTTGCGGCGGGCTTCGCGGCGGGTTTCGCTGCCGGCTTTGCGACAGGCTTCACTGCAGGTTTAGCCACTGGCTTTGCGGCAGGCTTTGCGGCGGGCTTTGCGGCGGGCTTTGCGGCGGGCTTTGCGGCGGGCTTTGCGACCTTTCAAATCCACTGTCAGTTTCTGTGCCAGAGGAGAAGCGAATAGTGCTAACCGGCTTAGCGGCAGGTTTCGCAACGGGCTTTGCTGCGGGTTTGGCCACTGGTTTTGCGGCGGGCTTTGCGGCCTTTTTGATTGGTGTCAGTCTCTGAATTCATAAAAGCTGCCAATGAGAGCAATTCTCACCGGCTTCGCAGCAGGTTTCGCAGCGGGCTTGGCCGCCTTTCCGGAGCAGCGTCAGTTTTCGTCTCGGGAGCTTATGAAATAATATGCACCGGCTTCGCCACAGGCTTTGCAGCAGAACTTGCAGCAGGCTTTGCCGCCGGCTTCGCAGGGAGGGCGCATTGAGATGCGGGTCGCGGGCTTTTTACCGGTGACGGCGCGCACGACGAAGGTCTGGACCGTATCCCACAACCCGCGTTGGCACTTGGCGATGGTGGAAGCAGTCTCGTCAACAAACGGGTCCCCTGCCGCCGGCGCGGGGGCAAGTTTGGGGGCTTGAGCCTTGGCGCTACGTAGAACAGGTCAGCATATTTGCACTGTATAACGGTCTGAAGACAAACGTCTTGATCGCGGCGGCCACTGCAGCGTCGAATCGACCCTGGAATCCGGCTGGGAAGCCATTTCCAGCCCCCACGGCAGCCGTCATCGCTGTGTCGACGGTGGTGGCAGCGCCTGTGCCGGGGGCGGTGGCTCCATTGGCCTTCAATAAGCCCAAGTAGCTAACCACGCCATTCTGCACACACATTGTTGGTTCAGGGTATACTCTGCGAAAATTCAAAAACGTACTGCAGCCTTTTGCGAAGTAGTGCCGAAGTTTTTGTTGCCGAATACGATCCCTTTCGCATTGTTCACAGTGGCTTCCATAAACACGGTGTTTGGCGGAGAATTTATGGTGTTGAAGAATGTCTGGAAGTCGGCCGCGCCGGCGGCAGACTGGAAATGCGTGCAAATCGCAGGGACCTTGTTTATTTCGTTCGCAATGAATTGTAATTCCACGATGCTATGATATTCATCAAAAATCCGTGAAATAAAAGTGAGTGCAAACCACGCACTGGTCTGGGAAAAAGGCAACCGAGATAAATCATTGGGGATGCCCGGCGTCGACAACTTGATACTTACCGCATTGTACGTTGCCAACATTTCCCTTTGTACCATTTAAGATTGAAATTAACAGAGAGGAGACTCTGATACTCACAGCGACGAGGGACACGGTGCCGTCGGTCCCACTTGCGGCGTTTGTGAATTTGAAGGATTTATTACCGCAGTTGTTACGGAGAGTGCTGGAGGTCTGGCGGATACCCAATGCGTTACCGCAGATGCAGGGTGCCTCTTTGCCATCGGCACAGTTCGCTCGTGCCTCCAGATTATTCAACGGCGCAGCAACAACAGACGAGCAAAGGCCGAGGAAGATGACGAGGCGAGATAAACTGGGAGAAACCATGGTGAAAATAACGGCCAAGGACAGCAATAGAAGAGGAGGAAGAAAAAGCGAAGGCGCCGGGCGATTAACAAAGGTGAAGAATGTAGCGGAGAAGAAAAGAGGAAAAGCACCAGGCAAGGATTTCCGGAAGGCAGGAGTCTCATTTTATAGCGCAAGACACGGCTGTCCACTTTCTCCAACAGTCCCTAGCTGAGACGACGCCACCAACAGCACCGGTGCCTGTATACCGGCCTCTTGGTAACGCGCCGTCTGCGGAGGTGCGAAAAATAATGAATCATTGAGTTTCAAGTCGCAAGCGCACATAAGAAGAACCCAATGATATCGAACAGTTTGGGTTAGTTTCCGACGCTTGCGGAACGTTAGATCGCGACAAGAGTATCAGATTCCATGCCGAATAGGGTGAGCAAGGTGCTGATGCAAACAGCCAGATATACAGCTTGGTCATTGAACGGGACGGGCGGGGACTTTTTTCTGACCGGGGAATTTATTTTTCAGTGGTGCATCAACGAAACAATTTCAGGTCCTTGCCCGAGAATCCTCTCCATATCTAGAAGAAACAGATGTTGCCCAGAACACTGGAGTGGATCTAACGGCGCTGCCAGTGACAACACCCAAGTTAACGTATGGTGTTGTCTAGTTTCATTGGTGAGCACGGCGCCATTAATAGTTAAGTGCGCCGTGGCGGCCGGTGGCAGATGGAGGCTCAAGGCGTCGAGAGGGAAACAACGATTATACCAGACACCGAAATTGTTGTCGGTGGAGTACAGAGGCTTAGAGCGTCGATGGTGCTGGAAACAATTTAAATTTCGTTTCGCTGGGAGCAAGAGCTGGAGGCTGAGTTGGAGCAGGTTGGAGCAAGAGAGTCTGTCACATTCGTCACAGCGCCACCATCATGTCCTGTTCAACTGCAACGCGATCGAAACCACAATACAATTACCGTTCAATATTTTGTGACCAGTTTCATCTCAGCCAATTCTATTCAGCGGTTTATTCAAATCCGCGTCCTTTGAACCTACTTCAACATGGGCTCGTTCGAGATCTATTGTTCATTCTGGTAAGCGGTAGGCGTCCTGGTCCTTGCGGATCTGACTCGACCGCATTTCAAGTGCTGGACCGTTGTGCGATGCTCATTCGGCATGGCTCCGTTATCTTGAGGTAAAACCGAGCGCCTCGTGGCCACCAAAAGACGGAGAATGGCGAAACCCTCCTGGCTATCCGGTCCCTTCAAAATCGAAGGAAGAGATCGTATGCATCACTCCCGAAGACGGGTCTTTCTGGAATGACTGGGTCTGTGTTGGTCCCGAGTGGAAGGGTGACTTTGTCTCTCCTCCATGGTAATTATATCCCAGCCAAATGTTCCCCCCGATTGAACGTTTGCGTAGCGAGCAAGGCGACTATGGGGCCATCATCATAGGCGGAAGTAGTGACTGGCAAGATAATGATCCCGGAAGGTACCTCAGAATCCATCGGGGATGTTTGTCTTTCCTCTGCCGCCATGTTGGTATTACCCCCAAACTCCTCTGGGAGTCCCTGTATCAGCCTGGATCCGACTACCTGCAATACGGAGAGGGGCTCATTGGGCTGCTGTATTGCCTGGGGTACTATGATATGGAAGGCCGAAACGACCAAGAGTTTGGCTATGCTATTTGCCGACAAACACCCAGGGAAAACGAGCCGGACTGCGTCGATCGCTGGGACGACCCGGATACTATGGACGATACGGCGTGGATTCTAAGCCGCCCGACTCGTTTGTCCCCTCCTGCGGCTATCGAGGCCTTACCATCACCTGCCGCTACAGAATCGAGCTCGAAAGCCGAGTGCATGCGAGTCTTCGGCGTCCCGGAGCTTCTTAACATTGTGCTCTCAGCCATCATCGAGGTTGATCCTCATGATGTAGCCGGAGAGCTCAAGGCATCTGGAGCCGACTGTGACGTTCCATCTCTCACTTCGGCGACGCAGTCGCTCCTGGCGCTTTGCCAGGTCAATCGCTTCTTCCACATCGCAATCACCCGCCATCGCCAAGGTCTCTTCCTTCTCCTCGCGTCGCAGTATGGATGGATGCTCCCGAGCACACCCGCCGATTGGAAAGAGTGGCGGGATCGCTCAGGTCCAGAGCTCGATTTACGCTTGGACCAATTGCTCGACTGGCGCGGGTACCTGCTTACCTTCCTGCGCAAGCAAGACCGGGTTGTTAAAAATCGGTGGCGCTTCCACCGCATGGCTGTGCAGTGCGCTCGAGGTCGAGCTCGCCCGGCTACGGAGACAAGACCTGCCTGGAGATGGAGTGTTGGGGAATTGGGCCTGCGAAGCGGCGTCCTCCCTCCGGAAGCATCGGCTTGGGAGTTGCCGCCAGTGGATCGAGGATGATTCTGCACAACCAACCGGAATCTCGCCATTTGGGGCTGATATGTCTACCCTTTGTTTCTCCACACAAAAACATTGCCGTCCTCATTGAGTTGACGATTTCTGGAACTTCCTGATATCATGAAATACTTTCTGGACACTGGAACGTAGGTCAAACACTCTCCCTCACTTCCTCAGTCTCTTTCATTATTTTCTCTACGATACCCTCTCTTGGGGCGCCTTTCCCACTTCGCTGGTCTTAAACCAATACACTGCGCAGCTCCACGTATTGCGCGCCAAGGCCGGCCGTCTGCACGCCCTGCCTGCGGACGGGCGCAGCACGGCCAACAACATTGCACCGCAGTTTGTATTGTGCGTGTCCAAAGTACAAACCCCCACGACTAGAGCTCTAGGTTTCTGTTGTGTATGCTGCACTGTGTATCTGTCTCGCAAAATTATTAGGTCTCAAACGACTGACGCTTTGAGTCAACTTTGAGTGCGAAATTTTGGAAGCGATGGGCGATCAGGCGCCGATTGCGATCGGCAGCCGCATGACTGAGCGCAATTACGTGTCGGCAGCCGCGCTTAAACCATCATGATCCCGCAGTCGGCGGCATGGCCTAAGTACTCTGGTCTTGCAGAAATAAAAGGCGCGACTCTTCTGCTATGAAATCACTATCCTGCACTTCTCGCACCACCCCAGCCACTCTATTCTCTCCTCTATGGTGTCCTTGAATATCCTAGCATTCGGTGCCTCGCGTAACATCGGATACTTTTCTGCGGTTCGCCTTCTCGGTTGGTTTGCCATTTCACTTTCCCGGCGTTATTTGCTAATCTTGTGCCCTAGAAAAAGGCGCAACAGTGACTTTCCTCCTTCGGTCGCCCTCTGCTTTCGATGGAGACGCGGTCATCCAGAAATATGTCAAGTCGGGCCATGCACGATTGGTGAAGGGTGACGCGAGCGTCGAAGCAGACACCCAACGCGCTTGGGACGAGGCCGGTGTCGTGGACGCCGTTATCTTCACCGTCGGTATGTTCTCTACATTATTGATGGTTTCCTGCAATCGCTGACTCGCCGCCTAGGAACGTATCCGACCTTCTCTCTTACCAAGGGCTTCGTACAAACACCGGCGAACCTCTGCACCCAATGCATGCTGAACGTTCTCTGCACGATGCCCACCTACACGAACGCTCCCCAGCCAAAGCTGGTCGTGCTCTCGTCTACTGGACTTGGTCCCGCCGCACACAAGGCACTCCCAGCCCTACTCAAGCCGATGTACGGTGTGCTCATCGCTGCTCCGCATCGAGACAAAATCGGCATGGAACACGCCATTTCTCACTGCGCTGGTTGGACGTGGAATACCGCGACCCAGGGAGAAGTGGGACTAGACATCATGGGCGACGGGTGGACGCAGCGCAAAGGGCTGCCCGCCCGAGGCACACTCCGGCACGCACTGATTGTTCGAGCCGGATTCTTAACGGATGGAGAATCTGTCGGAGACAAATTCGAGGCGGGCACGGCGAAGAAGAACTATCGCGTCAGTGAGAAGGAGTTGGGCGGATACACGATCTCAAGAAAAGACGCCTCGCATTTTGTTGTCGACGCGATCACCCGGCGGTGGGACGAATTCGACAACAAGCGCGTCAACCTGACATACTGATACCGCCCATCGTATTATCTATCCTACATCTATACTATGTACATTATTTAACAGATATGTATAGCAAACTCCCAATTAATTAGTTTCGACCTCCACTTTCCACCACGGTTTCAGAGACGAGTGGAACATCAGGCTGTGCTCAACCTAGGCCCGTTATAAATGGGGGCAAATTATGTTAACAAAGAAAGAAAAACGTACCGCGTCTCTCCAGCCCTTTGGTTGATTCCGAGTCATCACACAGCGCATACACGCGAGCTTCCCCGGCGCTGCATCCATTTCTGCGCACGTAGCAGTCTTCGGATCCTTCCCATAGCATTTGATAACATCCGACAGCACCGTGAACCCTGGTTCAAGTCTAAACATGTCCTTCACCGTGAACGGATTGCAACTGAAGCTCATCGCCGCCCAATCCTCATAACTTGAAGATTCTGACTGCCACACATGCCACCCTCGAGGCGCGCGACACGGATTCCTCTTCCCCGTGAAGTGGCCTTTACAACACTTTTTTTCGCAGACGAAATATGCAAGCGCATATTCGAAGGGGTCTGCGGCGCTGTCGAGAGGCAAATTGAGAGCAGCGCGCGTATGGGTTCGGAGCTGCGTCTCGAAGTTGCTGGACCATGCGGCCAGGAGATCAGGGAGCTTAGATTCGAGTGCGGCCTTGAGATCTTCGACCGTGATTTCCACTTTGAGGTCGCCCTCCAGAACCGCGCGAACATCGGGTAAAAGGGCGATATCTACGATTCTGGGTGCGAATGCGAGGTGCTGGGTGAGTTTGTCGAGGTTCGCAGTTGGGAATGCCTGCGCAAGGGCGCGAAACCGGTTAGACATCACTGTGTTTTTCATACGATCCTTGAAGTGGTCGATGAGCCGGGGTCCAATTTTGTTCCACTCTGTGGTATATGTCAGCTGAACTTTCACCTGGGCGCAACTGGATGGTTACCTCTGTCTGTGAGCGGTCGTATATTGTTCACCAGATGGTGTTTATGCCAATCTTGGCTGTTGGTTAAAGATGGCGGCCAGCCAGCTTCATGGAATTTAGTTTGAATACTTGCGGCCAGAGCGGTGAGGAGCAGAAGGAGACAGATACGCGACAACTCACGCTGCCCGTCGAGCCCCTTTCAGTTCCTTCCGCTTGTCGATTCGAGCTTTGACGATACGCTCCATCCATGGCCGGCAAATTCGCGCATACTGAGGGCCGTGAATAAAATCCGATATACATAGAGAATATGACACAGACATCCGTCAACTCTGTTGTTCGGTTTCGACGGTCTTGAATGAGGGCTGCCCTGCGCAAGTTGTCGGAAACGGTGTATTTCTCCATGAACAGATCAATGTCCTTGGCGAGGTAGCATCCTTGGTTTATAAGTGAGACGATGGAGAACGAAGAGCTTGAATATACCGGAAACGCAAGGGAAGACACCTACCCACCGGGCGGCGGTACGTCCCGGTTTTTTGGTGTAAGAACCTGTAAGTTCTTGGGGAAGCCTTTGCACGAACCTGGAAGCAGCCTGGTGTTAAAAGATCCGAGTAGGAGTAAAGCATACGCACTGGGTTACGCAGCATTTGTCACAAAATCTGGCGCCGAACTCCCACCAAATAGGATTGGACGAGTAGTCATGCTCCAACCCCGCACAACAAGCCTTTCGGAATTCAGATTAAGGTAGAGACTCTACGAACTCGCGAAACGTACATGGCATACTTCTTCAACGAGCAGACGGATCCAGGAGACCTGGCTCGCGTATGGTGGACACTTGGGCGGAGAATCTTCAATCAACTCGAAAGACGCGCGCCATATGAACTCGGCCCTGTTCCGATTGAGGAGGAATGCGCGTAGAGTTTTACTGGTCCGGGATAAATGCAAAAGGTCGAGGGGATGCACTACCTTGAGTATCTACCCGCGCATGCTCAATTTACGGGTAACACCCTCGCAAAACTACGCGCCTCGAGAAAAATATCCAGGGGAAGATCCAGGAGTGCCCCATTTCGAGGAATCAGAGATCTACCTACTTCATTTGGGAGCATGGTCGTTGAAGGACGATGGGGCGAAGGAATCACTGACACGGTCACATGTTTTGATGCTTTCGTTGATTTCAAAAAGTCGGTACTACTACTTTTAGTACTGGTCAGTATTCAACTTGGGTCAGACTCCACATGTGTAAAAATTCAATAAGATTCCGCTAATGTAACAGAGTCTATTCAGTAGGGATCCCCACCGTAACCGTATAAAACCGTAATACGGTTACGGTTATACGGTTACGGTACCGTACCGTACGACCTCTCAGAGAGATCTTTTACGGTACGGTTGTGACCGTACCGTATACCGTAATGACCCGTATTTATACGGCCGTATACGGGTCTTTACGACCGTAAATTGGCCCGCCACGGCCGAGTTGCATGTTGACGTGTGCACCGCCCCGGTGACGCGTGCATCAAGCCGGACCATCATGTGCTCTCCTCGCCGCATCTGACGCGTCTCACGACGCGTCAAGATGCCTGCATCAGCCTCAACTAGTACCGTTACTTGCTACATTGTTGGCGAAGACTTTCGTCGGAAATCTCAAGTGATGAACTCTCGAAGCCAACTAGAAGCTTAGACGATCTGGGTTCAAGACTGACTTGGGTTCAACACTGTGGTGACAGGCAAGTGAAAGGGAAGTGATGGCACTTATATAATGGCTCCCATCACCGAAATTCTGGCAAAATCAGTCGGTCCATCGTGCTGCACGAACGAGCCACATTTTGGCTAAACTTTGAGTGGAGGGTCATCTTAGTTTCATCTTTTGCAGGGAATGTCCCGGCCAGAATTTTGAATTTGGCCCTTGACATTTTTATGTGTTTTCACACTCATTTATAACACAAGTTCAAGAGAGAAATCGAAAATTCTGTTCGGGACATTCCCTGTAGATTGATCTTGCAAGTCTGCTGCATTTTATTTCAGAGTAAATGACCCAATATTGAGGGTGCAATGATGGACCAAAGGAATCACGCCAAATGACCCCATCAAACACGGCAATCGACGGTTTTCAGTGCTGTTTGATAGTTTAAAAAATTACAGTTACCCCAAATGCTTCTCTATTCATATACTGGATGATTTGGCTGGCTTGAATTGGAGATATATGCTTCTGGTGAACTTGCTGGGCGAAATGGGTGATTTGCCAGTGGTTTGACAGCTTTTGGTGGTGGCATCAACATGAACAAACAGACATTTGATCCCTGCCACTTGCCAGTCACCAGAAACACTGTCGAACATCGAGCTGCGCCGCATCAAGGATCTCACGTGCCTCCCAATTTCGCGCGCTTTATGTCGGCCGATGATTCAACGTATAAAACTCAAGCGCAAAACCCTCGAGAATCTAGATGACAAGGCGGCTTGAAAAGCGTAGGTATGGACATCTAGTTCATTATTACATTTTATGTCAATTTATACGACCGTATACGGCCGTAATAACCGTACCGTAACCGTAACCGTACCGTACAAGCCCTTGTGAGAGTGAATACGGTTACGGTTGCGGCCGGTTAGAACCCGTAATGACCCGTAATTCTTACGGTCGTAACCGTATACGGTACGGTGGGGATCCCTATTCAGTAATATTAGCTACCCATCCTAAAGTCCGGGATGCGCGTTGGGAGGACCAATTAGAATAAACGCATACTGACTGGTCATTCGTATTATTTACAGTGCTAATCATCACCTGGAGCAAGGTCATCAGTTTCAATCTCCACTTCCCAGCGCGGTTTCAGAGCTGAGAACTTTTCGTGGAACATCATACTGTGCGGAACCTACGCATATTCAGCAAAGGCATATTATCAAGGAACGAGAAGCCGACCGCGTCTCTCCAACCCTGAGGTTGATTCTTCAAAACGCAGCGCATACACCAGAGTTTTCCCGGTGCTGCATCCATCTCTGCGCAGGTCACGGTCTTCGGATCCTTCCCATAGAGTTTAATAACATCGGACAGCACTGTGAGCCCAGGTTCGATCCTGAACATGGCATTCACAGTGCATGGTTTGCAATTAAAAATCCTCGTCGCTTCTTGTTCGTAGTCCGAGGTTTCTGGTGAACCTCTCTCCCACCACCTCATGCGACAGGGCTGCGCGTCCCCCGTCCGCTTGAAGTGGCCTTTGCAGCATCTTTTTTCACAGACGAAGTACGCAAGCGCGTATTCCAAGGGGTCCACGGTGCTGTCGGTAGGTAACGTGAGAGCAGTGCGCGTATAGTCTCGGAGCTGTGTCTCGAGAGCGCTGGACCATGCCGCCAGGAGATCAGGTAGCTTAGGCTCGAGCGCAGTCTTGAGGTCGTTGACAGTCATGTCCGATTTGAGGTCGCCCTCCAGAACCGCGCAAACATCGGGTAAAAGGGCGATATCTACGATTCTGGGTGCGAATGCGAGGTGCTGGGTGTGCTTGGCGAGGGTCGAAGTTGGGAATGCCTGTCTAAGGGTATAAAACCGCTTCGAAACCACTGTGCCTCTGATGCTGTGCTCAAAGTCGTTCGTGACCTTGGGCCCAATTATGTTCCACTCTGCGTCATACTTCAGATCAACTTTCAAACTCGGCAAAAAAAAAAAGTTGCATTACCTGCGTCGGTGAGCGGTCGTGGATTTTTTACCAGGTCGTGCTGATACGAATGCCAATTTGCAGTCAAAGAAGCCGGCCAACCAGCTTCACGGAGTTTGGCTTGAATGCTGGCAGCCACAGCGATCAGGTGGGGAGATTTGGAGGAGATGCATATAAACTCACGCTGCCCATCGAGTTGCTATTAGCTGTTGGCGCTTATGCCTTTCGGCGTTTAAGACATGGTACATCCAATTCCGGCAAATCCGCGCATACTGGGAGCCAGGTTGAATAATATAACGATGAGGGTGAAAAAATCGATGACCGACATCTGTCAACACCTTTGTCCGATTTCGACGTTCCTGAATGAGGTCGTCCTTTGAACTCGAAGCCGAATATTTCTGCATAAACAGATCAATGTCCTTGGCAAGGTAGTGCCCTTGGTCCATATAGGTCAATGAGGCCACGAATGCGATGAACTCGAATATACCATGGACGCGAGGAAAAACATCTGCCCATCGAGCGGCGCCGGGACTCGTAAGCTTTCTGCTGGAAGTACCCGTAAGTTCTTTCGGCAGCTTCTCCACGACCCTATAGGTATGGAATCAAGACATGCGAGTAGGGCTAAAAGATGCGTACTGGCCCGGGCAGCATTCATCGCAGTATCTCGCGCCAAACTCCCACCAAATGGGATCGAACGAGTAGTCATGCTCCAACGGCGTACAGCAGACCTTTCATGGCATTCAGGGCAAGCAGATACATGGTAGACTGGCGACACATACATGGCACACTTCTTCGAACAGCAGGCGCGTCCACTGCACCTCGTTCGTGTACGATGGGCACTTGGGCGGGGGGTCTTCAAGCAGCTCAAAGGACGCGCGCCATATGGACTCGGCGCTGCTACGGTCGAGAAGAAATGCACGGAGGGCCTTATTGGTCCGGGATAAATGTAGAAGGTCGAGAGGATGCAATATCTTGAGTATCTACACGCATGTGAGCTTTTATGGTCGCCTGGCACCGCAGACAACCGTGCCTCAAGTAAAACATCCAGGGGGAGATCTAGGAAAGCTCCATTGCCTTTAAGGAGCAGGGATTTACGAGGTTTCCTTTTGCGCGGGGGCATGGTGGTCGTTGAAGAACAGGATACAGAGTCGCGTTAATTAAGGGGCAAATCACGGACGGTCACATGTTTTTGATGCAAATCAGGAAATTCGCAAAGAGTCCGACTGATTTGTGAAGAGTCAATAGGATTCCGCTAATATAACACAAGAATGTCTATCCAGTAATACAGTATAGTTAACTACTCAGGTCCGAAGCCCCGACGGGATGGCGGCCTTGAAGGTCTGGAAGGCTAGCCGCAGTCCAGTGTGAAGCATCCACATAAGAGAAACTGCAGAACGAAGTCAGTCAGCCGGGGCTCGCAAGACGGAGATCTGAATCAAACGCACTCAATAGGACGGGGAGCCAGAAAAACAGGAGCATGCGGTCGACTGGGGACAAGACAAAGTCAGCAACAGTTGAGGGATGTAGCTGTTTAGATGTGGACATACGTTTCTTCGGCGCCTCGGCCGGCACATAGCCATATGCGTTGACCTCCTGCTCAGTGATCGGCGGCGGTGTATCATAGCTGAGATGCCGGCTCGTCGACGGCACCTCCTGCTGGGCGACGTTCTCCGCACTGGCGCCAACTTCCAGCGCAGGCCCAGCCGGCGGAGACGTCTCAGTCCCCGCTTCCCGCGGGGTATACATTGGCGGCGGCGCCTCCTCCGGCTGCCGCGTCCCAGCAATCGCCAGCGCAAGCCACTTCTCCCACGCCTCCCACGTCCCGCGCAACTCCTGCGCCGCGCGGAGGGACACCCCGCTGAGCCCCTTGGTCTCGTCATCGCCCTCGCCCCCGCGCGGCCCGCCATTGGGCGCGTCGCCGCCCAGGAAGGCGGGCCACGGCACGAACACCGGGAAGACCATCGGCAGCTGGGGCAGCGCGCCCCACGGCACCGCGGGCATCTCGGGCAGCTGGGGCAGCCCCGGCAGATTGCGCAGCTGTGGCGCAGGGAGCTGCGCGAGGGTGCGCAGGATCAGCGCGGACAGCGTGGCAGTCTGCTTGTCGTCGCCCAGCGGTGGCGCGGGGGCTTCCTTCGCACCAGCCAAAGACGATGTCGACGACTGGGGAGTGATGACGCGCCGGGGTGTGCGTTTGCCCGAGGCCAAGGATCGCCGAGACCGGCGGTTGACGGCACGGCGAGGGGGGTTTCGCGCACCGTCGTCGGAATCCTCGTCGACGTCGCCCCAGTGCGCCTCGTCCTCGCCGTCGGCAGAAACCTCGGGGGAAGGAACGTCCACTGGCGCCGAGTCCACGACGAACAACCCTTCGCAGACGGCCATTTCCTGCGGCGTCTTCCCCAGCGCGTTGACGACCTCGAGATCGGCGCCGGCGTGGAGTAGCGATTCCGCACAGGCCCGCGAACCGCCAATGGCCACAAAATGAAGAGCCGTATACCCGTTCCTGTCGCGAGCATCGAGATCTGCGCCGCGGCTGACCAAAAAGTCGACGAGCGTGGCGAAACCAAGGAACGAGGCCAGATGCAGCAGCGTCTGTCCACTGGGTGCGGGGTGAGACAGTGCATGGCCCAAGGGAATAGCGCGGGAGCTGGGAAGGTCGACGGGGGCCTCGAGAATGGAGAGGAACTTAATTATCCGAGTCTCAAAATCTTCATTCTCTGCGGTCTGGCCGAGGAGCAGAGGGCGAAGATTCCGAGAGACCTGCATCATGTCGGTACCAGTAGTGGTGGTGGATTCAGGTTGTAGGCCAGAACCTTCGCCGACGTTTCCGACAATCCGCATCGCCACGTTCTTGGCATCCTCGATCTTGCCTGTCATTTTCAGACCCACGACTTGCAGCGCGAGTTCCATCCTAAGGTAGACGATTAATAACATGCAAGACTAGATAGAAAGGACTTGCAAGGCTCTGTCCGAGTCATCGGAGTAGGTAAAGAGCGATGAAGGATTGGACGAATCATTTAGTTTTGCAAAGTTGTTGAACCACACTTCCACGACCCCGGGTGTTGCCCGCGGAGGGAGAATACACACAAGGGTGTTGTCACTCCATCGCTGCGTTGATCCAGCAACGGTGTCACCAAAAATGCAATCGAGTTGAAGAGAAGGGTGAAAGTTGGCACCGAGTATAGTGACCTCGGTTCCGCCGTGAGTAGGTCCGGAGTTGGGAATGAGACGATGTATGGTAGGGGTAGGAAGAGTAAGGGATTGAGAAGGTTGAATGGCATCGAAAAAAACGAATGGCATGACTTGCTGCATCATGGCAGGCGATGAAGAGGGGAAGGACAGACATGAGGGCGGTTCAGGTTGAGTCTCAGCCGACGGCATAGAAACGTCACCGAAGTCGGGAGGAGTGGCGGGGGCTTCGCCAGACGAGTCGGATTCCAGTGACGAAGCTTGTAGTGGAGGGACTGTTGGCCCTACAAGATTGGGAGTAGGGGACCTCGTATCCACGTATGAGCTCGAGGGGGAAGGATGGCTGTCACCAACACTAGCTTCTCGTGAGCGTCGACCAGGTTTCGGCGCAACATCGTAGGGCTTAGCGCGCTTTTTGCCGCCAGCAGCACCAGTCGCATCTTTCTTGCGTTTGGACGGCGCACGAGCCTCGGGCTTGGGTTCCGCTGCGGTCGCGTCCCTTGACCACTCCAAATCCATACTCGATACGCCGGGGGCTATATCGAGTTTCGCCATCGGTGTTTTGTGGTCATCCGTGATCATGATCGGCTTCGAGATGCCAGTCCCGACAATCCGGCCACTGTGGTCCATCATAACAAGTTGAACATGGAAGCCAACTTTCTCGCGGTGATGCCGACAGTAGCAAGTTATTCGGAGAGGAAGGACCACAGTGCCTGTCGAAAAATCCTGCACCTCGGCGCAGTTGAATTGAATGATGCTCGTGGTGTCTTCGAGTTGCTTTCCCTTGGATGATTTCGCGGCCTGGTCGTCCCCAGATTCCGAGTCGGAACGCGCGGGTCTCACGCGGGCAGCCAATTTCTTTGCTACGCGTTTAGCCTTTCATTTCATAAATAAGCCTCGGCAAGATAAAGAGCGCGGAGAAGGCCGAACCTCCCGTGTTTGACAGCTAGTGCAACTGAATACGCGGCTGTGTGGTGCAGACGCGCATGTCACCGTGGCGGTGAGATGAAGAATGTCTTGGGGATCTGGGTCTGATCTCCCACGTTAAAATAGCGGGGGGTCCAGCGGAGATCAGACACACCGATTTTTCCCTGTTTCCGCGTTCTTCGCTTGGTGGCGGTCCCGCGCGGTAGCTGCAACCATTTCCAAGAGCCCACGCGGTCGTATTTAGCAGGATCGGAGGAGGAGCTGGAATCAGCCAAGTCGACAGTGACGCGGACCTGGGTTTCGACGCGGGACTTTGTACCGCCCTCGGGCAAACTAGGGAACATTATGGAAAGGCTGGGGCGAGGTTAATTAGCATAGATAGATATTTATTGCGACATACTTATAGCACGACTCTTTCGGCGGATAGACGACCCTAGAATTAGTCGAGGCATCCAGTCTGCGGAGGGATGCAGGAGGCGGGACAGGCGCGGTCGTGGGCACGCGTTCATTCCGGTTAGCAGCAAAAAGGCTACTTGTGTGAAAGCTCGAGGGGTTGGCAGGAACAAAGGCGGCCTGAGCAGCAACGATGTCGGCCTTGGAGGGTGGTATTGGGGAGTTGAAAAGCGGAGAAGGTGAGCTTTTGGAAATATCAGAAGGCAATTGCGGGGGTGAGGAGTGGGCGCACTCGTCGTACGCATGCTGTTGTATCAAGTCGTCGAGGTGCAGAATTTGGTCCTCCTCTTCGCGCTTTGTGGAGGACATTTGGAGAGAAGGGTCGAGCTGCCAGGAGGCTTGCGGGGACAAGAGGCTCTCTTGGTCGGACTGATACCACGCCCCAATGTCAAAGTCGCCCTGGATGGCGATTGGGGCCAATGAGTGGGCGGGCTCTGGGGTGTGGGGCGACGAGGAGCGGGAATCATCCCCCGCGGTTGTCGACGACGAGGACATGATAACACGTAAAGAGTCCTCTGGTGAGAAGTGTAAATGAGCGGTGTTTTTTGTTTGTTCGAACCAAACAACGATTCGGCCCGAAAGGCCGAACTGCGCAACTTCTCGAGTCACCCCCTGTGTAATATTCACTCCGTTTGCTAGTTTACTAGCCAGAGCCCAATACAGCTTCCCCACAACCAATCTTTGGGGAGCGCTAGCGCTGCGAAGGTTCTGATGTGCACATCTTGTAGATCTGACAAGGCGTATTGATCTCTATCCACGTCGTCGGACTCTTATTATGTCCGAATTCCACCGCAGCTCGTTCAAAAGTCCTGGACCGTCTCGCGCGCCCACCCCCGTCGCCAGCCGTTATAAACACCCGCGTTTTGCGTACCAGGACAGCTTGGAAGTCCCCGTTTCGCGCTCTCATTCAAGAGCACGGCCGGGGAGGACAGTGGAGATTCCATTCACTGATCCTATTAACCGTCAAGTCAGATACATACTGGTTGGCTTGAACTGGGTCTCAATTTGAAACTGCAGGCGAATCTCAACAAGGTTCCCCCAACCGGCCCTCTCCCCAAATCCGAAAAGGATGTAATCAGAGATGGAAGCGGCGAGGAAACATCGGAAAATGCCCGCGTCTGGCACATATACAACGATGAGGCACATAGGGCCGATACCCTAATGACAGACGGTTGGTCTCGAAGCATAGATGTTTTACTGGGTGAGGAAGATAAATCTTCGCCTCAACCAACCCACTGAACTCTTCCAAGTCTTTGTGAGTTTCAAAATAAAACTGCGGCATGCCTAATCCTCTTCAGACTGGTCTCTTCTCCGCCGTGCTCACGACTTTTATCATTCAATCCTATCAGCTCATGCTTCCGGCGGCCGCAGATACCACCAACGTTCTTCTCGTCAATCTCATAGCATTGCAATTCAATAGTACAGAACGCCCGTCAATTCCTAGTGGGCCACAATCGACCAATGTCCAAATTCACTGGGTCAATGGCCTGTGGTTCTCTGCCTTGGCCTGCAGTCTTTCGACGGCTCTCATATCTATGCTCGCTAAGCAATGGCTCCAGGCGTACCTTCCCAACGTCTCTGGCTCCCCTCGGCACCGAGCACGTCAACGCCAAGCACGCTTTATGAATCTGGAGGCTTGGCTGGTCCCCGAAATAATCAATGCGCTTCCGCTCTTACTCCACGTCGCGCTTCTGTTGTTCTTTGCAGGCCTTGTCGTTTTGTTATGGTCGGTTGATCTCGCGATATCCCTTGCGACGTGGATTATTGTGCTCTTCGCATACACGTTCTATTTTGCATCGATTGGGGTCGCACTGCTCAATCCTGCCTGTCCATACCAACATCCTATCGCGGATCGGCTACGGTTATGGTTGTCCCCAGATCCCAAATCTCCGCCGCCGCCTATTTTTGTGTCTAATCACAAAAAAGAACCGTTCGAGGACCCCGGTAAATACATATACGATGCAAGGTCAGTCACGGGCTGCCGTTCCCACATCGTGACTAAAATACCACCCAGAGCATCCGTCGCGACGTTCGAGGACGCGATCGACGCCACGGCTCTCACATGGTTGTTCAACAAGTCGACCGACCAAGCAGTCGTCTCGGCTGCACTGCAGGCTATTGCAGGCTTGCCCCGCGACTTTTCCGCACTGCGTATTCTTCGAGACGCAGGCGCGCTGCCGCTGATCGAGCACGGGTTTCAGAGCTGCTACCACAAAGACACCACGGTGGACCTGCAATGGCACCTGGTCGACGCGGAAAGCGCTGAGCTGTATTGCCGCGCATGGATGCGGCTGACGCGCGGCACGGCGGAGCAATGGCCCTTCGACATCGTCGAGCCGCTGTGGATGCTGCAGGACGACACCCACCCCGACGCGGCGGCGATTGCATCGTGTGCAGTCGCCCTGTCGTCGTTCGATTCGCACATGTCGCAGTGGGAGCTGCTCGCGTACCTCGCGCGCTGCACCGCGGGCGAAACGCAACTCTCAGAGACGACGCAGTGTTGTATTCTGGACAGCATCAGCGAGTGCTTGGTGCGGTGGGAGATGCCGCTCGCGGTGATCGAGGACACGGCCGTCCGCGCCGTCCCCGTCTTGTTGCGCATGCTCCATCTCACCGAGGACCTCCCGAACTCCAAAGTCCGCAGCGCGGCGGCGTTGGCGCTCTACATCGTCACCTGCGGCGGGGCCGTCGACCTCGGCTTGTACATGAGCGAGGAAAAACGCCGTAGAGAGTACTGCGAACTGATGATCGAGGCGCTCTCTGCCATCGTCGCGACTCCCGCTCGATTTGGCGTTCACGACGCCCTGCTGGACATTGTCGGCGCTGAGCTGGCTCGGCTGGCGACGCCCATCGTGGCCCAGTCCGAGCGGTTTCCCCAACGACTGAGAACTGTCGCCAGATCGAGCCTGTCGGCACTCTACGCCGCTGGACGGATTGCCCAAGGAAACGGTTCGTGATTTGTCTTGACTGTACTCCCACTTCTCATTTCCCTCAGTGCCAGACAGTGTTCTTGCCGATGTCCTGCACCTGCTCTTCCCCCCCGCGCTCACGCAGCCACAACAATCCGTCTTCGTAACCACACTCGTCGAAACCCTGGAAACGTCGTCTCATCCCGACATAACAAACTGGGCTGTCCGACTTCTGGAAGTTCTCCTCTCGCGCTGTTCTTTGGCCGTCTTGCAAGCTTTTGTGGAGAGCAATGGGATCAACGCCGTCGTCCGAGCGGCCAGAGCGGGCGCCGTCGACAGTCGGCGGCTGCAGATCGACAGCCTGCGCACGATGTGCGCGTTCATCGCGAGCACGACGCGGGAGTACAAGACAACGCCCACATCGCATCCGACGCTGGATATCCACATCGAGGCGCTTCTGCAGTCGGATTTCTTCGACACGCTGTGCAGCATCGTGGCGTCGCGGCGGTGGTGGTTGTTCGAGGTCAGCGGGCACTGGCTCCCCGCCATCGTGGAGCTGTGCCGCATCAGACCGGACGCGAAAGTGTGGCTGAACGTGCTCAAGACGTTCAAGGAGTTTGCGGAGAGGAATGTGGGGGAGGACGGGTATTCGGAGACTCTTTCTCATTTGGAGGTCATCAAGAAGGTTTCGGAGGAAGACTCGACGCCGGTGTCCGCAGTGGAAGTATCTGGTGATTATTACAAGTAAAAATGACAATGAAAATGTAAGTAAAACACGGAAAACTCAGTGGGTGACTTCCCGTAAGACTTAAACAATCCCCAGGAATATTTTTGCACTTTCCGCCGTGATGCCGCCCGCTGTCAACGACCGGGACGCCATCAATTGTATCACCCCGGACCCCGCACCACCCGAAACACCGTGAACCCAGACGGGGGGCAGGGACCCCCCGAATAGATTTTCGTATCTTAAAATATCCCGGTTAGGGCACAACTGATTGATTGCCGCCTCAAGTCAAACTGCCAAATTTAAACTCCGAGCTCCGCGTCGAACTCTGTCCTCATCGCTTCCTTACACTCATATGTACCACTTGCATAACACATATCTTTCGGGTGCCGGCCAGTCCCCAAGTACTCCAAGGTACTGTCTGTCTGAATTCGGCCCAAATTGTGGTGGTTCTACGACACTAACGGTCAAGTTGCAGTCTCCGAGCATCTTTTCGGGAAGCTATCTTAGATAGTTAGGTAACTGGGGTATGGATCATTCAAGGATGAGCTTCTATACATTCGGTTTGTTTTTCGCCCGACATTGATCCCGAAATTATTACTTCACTTGCGGGAAACACAGACGGCCTGAATTTTCTCATTTGATTCCATCACTAGCACCCTCAAAAAAGTTCAGAAAATGCGCCAGAATATTTAATTCTTACGGGAAGTCACCCACTACCTCATGCAGTGCGGGCAAACAATACCTTGAATTCTCAGGATCCTCGACACCTGTCAAACACCTGTGCTCACAAACTTATGCGCCGGTTTGCGGTCAAGGAAATTCCTAAAGGAGAAGTTTAGCCGAGCGTCCGTTATCAGATAAGACAAGAGCTGCTTGAAGTATCCACTCTGACCCGGAACTCTGGTTTGCTTCTCCCGTCATGGCACACTCAACCAGCGCGTCGTATGCATTCAGCTCTACTCCCGCCGATATTCTCCTTGAAATTGCGGCTCACCTGGAATACCGCTCGGATTTACGTAGCCTCTGCCTAACTGTCAGTGTTCACGCGACCGACTTCCACAAACTGCTTAATTGCCGTCTCTGCCGTAGTCGAAAACCTTTTTCACCAACATCGCAGGACCCACTCTGTACCAGTCTGTTGTTTTGCTCACCGCGTCGCAATGCACATCCACCCTTGCGATGCTCAAGCGACGCAAGGATGTCACACGGCACGTTCGCGAGCTCATCATCCGCCCGTCTCGGTCAAACGGCCAGACGGTTTCCGAGAGCATGGCGGCTTCGGTGGCAGTCGCAGAGATAGCTACTTCGAAATCCCTCGACGCTCTAAGCAAATTCACCTGGTGGGACGACAAGATTACCTTCCACGAAGAAATGTGGTTTGCACTTCGCATGTGGTTTGTACAAGTGATATCCACTTCCATGACCAATCTGAGTCTGCCGCAGCTGTCCCCGGTTGAAATACCTCAGCACCAGCATAGGTGCATACTTCCCTTCCACTAGCCATGTGCGTGGTCGCTCCTAGCCGGAAACTAGCCCCTGATTCCTCTTCACTGTCAGCTCTTCAGCTTCACCGATCTTCGCGGATTCTCCCTATTTTGGTCCCCGGATTCTATGAAAATAACACAGAATTCTTCCTAGACGGTAATTCCATGATGGGTTGGGAAGAAGAGCGGCCAGGAAAGATGCTCTGGGACATGTTGTTTAAACGCTGCCCGAATCTGGAGGAGCTCGTCATAGAAGGTTATTCGTCATTCCCAGCCAACGCCCGATGTCTTGTCGATGGCCGCTGGCCGCATCTGCAGAAGTTGGCACTGGGAGATGTCTCTATCAGCTGGGATCCCGTCGTTGCACATGGGAAGTGTCCATTCGTCACCTTCCTCGAAGCCCACACCGAGCTCCGAAGTCTCGGTCTTTCGCCGCACAACATGGACCCTGTTCAACTCAACTCGTTAGATGCTGATGCATTTAAACTCACGTCTTTCTCCGGCACGCTTGCGCAACTGCAGGCGCTTTCTCGCTCGTACTCGTCCCTCAAATCTCTGACCTTTCGCGACCCTGTATGGTCCCGCGATGTAACGACAATGACCATCTCCAGCGTGCTCCAGCAGCTGACGTCGCTCACCGAACTCAACATTTCCTTCATGCTCCATTCACCATACGACAGCAGCAGCATCCTCCGCTCGCTCATATCCTCATGTCCTAACTTACAACACCTCCAACTTTCCTGTATCCGCAAACCGAGTTTCCAATTGGTACGTCTTTTCTTGCAGATGGCCCTCCATACTTACTTTGTATCCAGGAAGCGTTCTCCAAATCCCTCGTCGCCTTCCGCCGCCTCCGCACGTTCTCGCTCACGCTGATCAGCGCAGGCGACCTCTCCTTCGCCGCCGCCGGCGTGCGCGTCGCCCGCGCAAACCCGCGCCTCGTCTCCTTCACGCTCGCGTTCGTCCCCCCCTCCTACCCGCACGCGCTCCCGCAGCGCCCTCTATACCCCTTCCCGCGCACAAAGAAGGCCAGCGCGACGTTCACGGTGGTGCTCGATACGTACGGGCTGCCCCTGGCGCTGCGCGTGCGCGAGAGCGACACGACCGTGTGGCCGTGGGGCTTCGGGGCGACGCGGCGCGTGCGGCGGTACATGCTCGATCTGCGCCCGCCGGGCGCGTTGCGGAGAGGCACGGGCGTACGCAGCATGCTGGGCATTCTCCTCGAGAGTTCGGCTGCGGGGGAGGAGATGCGCATGTTCATGTTCTGCTCGCTCCTTGTTTGCTTCGCTAGCGCGTTTGTGGTGAAACGATGAGTGCCACTCGCAGTAGACGAGTCCAAGTTACAACTTGAGACATATTTATTACACCAAGGAATGATACCCTACAATGTATGTATGCGTACTCCCGGATAATCATTGCAGCTCTAAGTATATGCAGAACACAATTGCTCACATAACTACATTGTACATGCATGAGGCGACGACCAGACGAAAACAAGATGTAGCGTTAGATGATAACATGACGACTGTTGGGGGCAGTCTTCGCCATAGGCGGCCGGGTGACGGTCCGATTAATACCTGCCGAGAGGGCGAGGACAGTGCGATAAGTAACACGCGGCGAAAGATGAGGGGAGCAAAGGGGAGAGAGTAAATGAGGGGAAGGATCGAGCTCAAGACCTAGAACGCGGTTAGCACGTGATTCCCACCTTTGTCTTATTGAGGCAGCAGCAGCGGAGAAGCGAAGCGAAGACCAAACGAAAATGGAGGTAAAAAAAAAGGAGACGGCACGCACATTTTGTACTGGATAGTCGTCTCGTCATCTCCCAGCTTGTGCGTGAGGACAATGTCGAGGTCACGGTTATTCCGTGTGTTCGGTGCGCAGGTCAGGCGCCCGGTGATCGTCTGCCCCTTGGACAGTGTGAGTGTTGTGGGGGTATAGAAGACGGTCTGCCTGATGATGTGTATATTATTAAAATGGGTCCAGGCGTAAGGAACGGGAATCCGACGTACTTCCAGTGGGTGTACTGGGCATGGGGGCCAGTGGAGAACTTGACCTTTTTGTGGGTGCACTCGAAACAAATGTCAAACCATGCGAGGAAGGCATGGACATCTAGGCCATTCCCTATCAGAATGTGACGGAAGCGGGGGAGAGACTACACACAGTCGTCCCGGGTGGCAGTAAGCGAGAAGGGGGCCTCGAATGTGAGGTCCTCCTTCTTCGCCGTCAGTAAATCAATATGCTACGACTGATGAGCAAGGGCTAGGGCGTTAATAATAGGGCGTACCTTGATCTGGCACGGGTCAGTAACCACTGCCTTCAGCTCGACGGTGTCAACCAAAGGCTCCCGGAGGGCGATGTCTTTGATACATGAATAATCGAAACCGTAGACGTTGTCCCAGACTAATAGTCGGTCATGAAAAGCGTCGCGCCGGAGTAAACGGCCGACGCACAGTTGATTTTTTCTTCCTTGTAATCCTGGTCCTCGATGGCAGCTATGTACAGGGTCGCGGTGTCCGGGAATATGAGACCGCCCTTCTTGAGGTATTTGTCGCGCGCGAGGAGGACGGTGTCGAGCATAGACTCGTACAACAGGAAGTAGCCCATCCATTCAGAAATGATGATGTCAAACTCCTGCAACGGAAGGACGGCTTCCTCGAGCTTGCCCTTGACGAGCGTAATCGCTATACATAAATATGAGCGGTATACCACGGCGTTGGACGCAAGAACCTTACTGTCTTTGAAGCCGTTGGCTTCAATGATTTTTTGTGCCTGATCAATAATGTTGGACATATCGATCTGGATGCGATGAGAAAAAAAGAGTTGAAATAAAAAAACAAAAACGCACTCCGACGACGTGCTTTGCGCCAGCCTTGGCGGCAAACATGCTTAGGATTCCGGTTCCGCAACCAACATCCAAGACAGTTTTCCCCTTGAACAAATGGCCGTTGTTCACGATGGCCGAACGGTAAGAACCTGTCCGGACGGAGTCCTTCAACATCTCCTCGTGGATCCCTTGGACAAAGATGAGTCTCTGAGAGAACAGAGAGCTATATTGCACACACCGAAGTGGGCATAAGAGTCGGCATAGCTATAGAATTGGGAAACAAAACGAGAAATCAGATTATCCCTAGTGGCGGCAAAGATGCCAAAGTGCGCAACTAGTCTCTGGAGGTCATGTCGAGAGCACCAGCCTCGGCTGGGGCGACATGGTGGTTGTTCGTCGAGGGTCCAGCGTTGGCCATTTTTTTGGGAGGAAGAGAAAAGAAGGAAGGAAAACTTGGGACGAAGCCAAAAATGGAAACTGTCAAAGCAGACGCCAACACGGCACAGCTTCACGCAGCTCCTATATTTATACCGCTGCTTCGTTCTTCTCCACAGTCAGTCAATCATGGTAACCTCCCCCATCCACCTTTTATTCTCTTTGCTCACTATTTCCTAGTCAAACAACCAAGTTCACGATAGTCCCCCTACTTACGACGAGGCCCGCACCATCGGTGAGCCTATTTGGACTGTATTGCATCCCCAGTCGTCTTACTCGGATCCAGCACCCGCGAGAGATGTCAAGGGCCCCCAGGGCCCGCCGGCCATGAACGCGGGGCCGTCCTACGTTCCTCATCCAGGCTACGTCGCACACGCGGGCCCCTCGTCCTCCCCGAATCCTGTTGTCTACCACTACGACAACCCCATTACGGGGGAACATGTCGCTTCCCTGGTAAGTTGTAATATTTCTCGATATTCTACTCTGCTCCTGATGATTCTCCTCCAGCTTCCGCCCAACCACCCGGAGATGATCTGTCTCCAGTCGGGCGAGCACATCCCACACACCAACTACGGCCTGCTAGGCATCCTTGCTGCCGTATTCTGGTTTCCTCTTGGGGTCGGGCTCTGCCTTCTCGACCGCCGGGTCAAGTGCCAGCGTTGCGGGCGTACGATTGAAGAGGGTATTTGCACTTGAGCGTCCCGGCTCATGGACCTTTGTATACACGATTGTATGTTATTTTGCTTAATCTGACTGTTGGATTTGCGGAGCTGTACGCGCGGCCGCGGCAGCAAGATTGGACACGTTAGCACCGCCCCTGCAGGCTGCGCATGATGCGCAGTTATTGCACAGTCAGCTAATATCCGCCTAAACCGCAGTTCGGGGGGCTCTGTTCTTTTGCTCGATAACATTTTAGGCAAGACTCGAACTGACTCGAATGACCTTCGCCAGCCGAGTGATGCGCTAAAGAACCCACAGTCTGTCCAGCCGAATTATGAAGTTGAAGTGGTGCAACAATTATTCAAGAAAGTTCTCGTCTAAATACTCGGAATGTACATACACCAACTCGACTACACTACGCAGCAACCTTCGCGCGGCGAACTACTCCCTCTCGAGCCGGTGATTTCCAAATGTAGTTCTGTATGAGCGACATTCGAGCCGAACAGATACATATATGCACGTCATGTTGAAGCTGCGTTCCAATACGCAGTAGCATGGTCAAGGGTTCCTCGGGCAACACCGAGGCGATTAACGCGCGTGGTAAGCACCAAAATAGATCCAAGAAATTGCAGATTGAATGCTTATATCACTGAAATGGTGTTACAAAAACTCCAGACAAAATATGACGACTCACCACTGCCCAAGGACGATTTCGCATCTTCCGCGCCAGGCCCCAGCTAGGAAAAGTCTCCGGATACACGATATACTTGAGCATCTCCAGCGCCGCGTCCGACGCAAGGTTGCTGAGGGCCACATCCCGCGCCTTGCCGATCCACGACCGGAAGCCCCGGATGTCCTCCAGCGCCGCAAAAGAAACTGCGAGTAGGGAAATGTGCAGAAAATAAGAGTAGTGGTACAGCCCTTCGATTCGCATGTCCTCGACCGCCGCGAGGTGGAAGGCGATCACCTTGTCGAGGTCGTCCCGCCCGTTGCTGCGGTACCATGCCTCGAGCGGCGCGACGACTTCTTCGCGCTTCGTGTCGTGGATCCGTTGGCGTCGGATGTCGCTGTCGCGGACGGC
This sequence comes from Mycena olivaceomarginata, assembly GCA_029378375.1. Taxonomy (NCBI): domain Eukaryota; kingdom Fungi; phylum Basidiomycota; class Agaricomycetes; order Agaricales; family Mycenaceae; genus Mycena; species Mycena olivaceomarginata. The sequence continues at coordinate 150,690 of JARKIC010000824.1, read as the reverse complement.
GACTGGGTCGGGGAGAGTGCAGCGGTCACAAAGGCATTCGAAGTGGCATAGATCACGCAGCAAGGAACGTCGCGCGTCGCGTGTCGTTGTGGACTTCAGGTCGATGTACGAGTGGACGATCTCCTCGCCCTTGGCTATCGGACAGATCGCGTGGACGATGAGGGCAAAAGACTGAGGGTCGAAGCGGTGGACGACGTTGGGAGAGCAGCTGGAGACGGCATGAAATAATCAAACTTTCGATTTAGTGCCGAGAGAAAACAGACGTACCTGTGATTCAAACGACTTGCATCGAGGAAAAGTCCATTGTGGCCCATTGCAGCGGGAGCGGCAACGGCTGGAGCAGGCATGTTGACGTTCAACGCGTTCGATCGCAAAATTCCTTCTTCCAGCTCGTACATCCCCGGCGGCTGCGAGTTATTGAGCGACAAGAGCGCGGGCTGCGTCTTCTCGGGAACGCGCCGCAGCAGCTCGGAGTACACCTCGGCTTTCGTCATGCCAAAATTCAAAACCATCGTGTTCTGCATCACGGTGGTCGGTATCTCGACGTGCAGCAACGCGGCGGCGCGTATATCGCGCGTCGCAAACGCGCCCACCCCTCGGTTCTTGGTCTGCCGAAACTCGAAGGCATTCTCCAGGGGCACCGGGGGAGGCGAGAAGCGCGTCGGGAGCAGGTTCAACACCTCGCAGTCGAGAAGGGTGCTGACTTCGACCGTCCCGACCGTGATATTGCGGAATACGAGCTGTTGGTTGAGACCCAAGTCCCGAAGGTTTACTTTGGCCGACATGGAAGGGTCATCGGACAGGCGGACGTTCTTTTTGCCCCAATCCTTCAGTTCCTTCACCGTGTACGGCGGCGCGTCAGGTAGAGGCGAGGCCGCGGTAGCACTGTTATCAGCAAAAAGTCGGCAGTCATCGCGGTTCGGTTTTTTGTTTCGTGTGGGGTACGGCGAATACAAGCTCTCGCGGTTCAGCAGAAATCCTCGACGCATCGCAGTCGAGTAGCACAATTTTGGTGTGCAAACACGCAGCCATCAAACTGAAACGCCAAAAGATAATCCTTGATGCCAGGCTTCTCTTACTAACGTGTGAAGCCGTGCTAGTTGGAAGGGAAATCAGCTCGAGCTGGAAAGGGGCGTACCAAGGCAGCGATATTTGAAAGGCGGAGTAGCAACGAAAACCAACAGAGACCGTTCTGGGTATTCTTGTCGCGGCGAGAGCCCGACGCGGTAACGTGACCTTTGCTATGGACGGGCTTGGAAGCGGACTTTGAAATTCGGCAACCTTGCCGGGGATCATGTCAGCCACCTTCGTTCCATAGTCTCCCATCCTCTTCCTCTTGTCCTTCTCCTCCACCATCTCTCCTTATTCTTATCCCTCCCTCTTCCTCTCCTTCTCATCCCACCCACATCGACACCGTCGACAACATCGACCCTCAAGAGGTCTCAAGTCCCGGACTCCCCAGCACTCGAACCGCTGCGTGCTCATACTTCTCGCCTGCTTCTCGTCGCTGACCACGTCTCCCGCAGATTCAGGTGGACTAATCTGCACCAGGGAGACTCCTTCTAGACCTCAAAATCTCGACACCTTCAAACTCAAGACTCAAGACCTCAAGATGCAAGACTTCAAGACCCAGGACTTCAAGACCTCAAGAGACTGCCTAGTGGTTCTAGCCCGTTGTAAGTCCTTCCTGCCCTCTTTCATATCGCTGCTCACATTCTTCCACAGGAGGGGAGCTCAACGCGTGCCGTGCAGAGCCGAGGGATGGTTGCGCGCGGGGTCTAGCCCTCTGTGAGTCGGTGTCCATCTACGCTTGTCCATACTCATGTACGCTCTTCAACAGGAGGGGAGCTCAGGGTGTGCCGTGAAGAGGTGGAGGGGGGCTTGCATGCGGGGTCTAGCCTTCTGTAAGTTCTCGTGTTTGCTTTATATATCTTATACTCGTGTGCATTCTTTCATAGGAGGGGAACTCAGAGTGTGCCGTGAAGAGGTTTAGGGCGGGAAGCGAACGGGCGACGGCGGGTGGGGTTATTCGTGGGGGGTGGAGGCGGGGAGCCGGCGGGGATGCCGTACTGACCTACTAACCAAACTCATATCTTCTCCCCATCCCATTCTTTAAAAGGTGGCCACTTTAATGATTTCGAGATGGAAGGATAGCAGGTTGGCCTGGGGACGAGGCGTTGTTGGTACAGAGGGCAGGGCTTTGGATGCCATCCCCGCCTCTCGACCATGGTGTGCTTCCATTTTCATTTCGCGATGAGGTTAACGCGACTCTCACAGCGTTTCGCCGGTCATTCTAGCGCAAAACAAAACCACGAACAAAATACAATCCTCGTTGTTCAGCGCTTCACTATCACGACCAAAACAATAAAGACAGCAATGTCGCACTGGTGGAGTTACCAAGACGAGGCGGTTCTGTACTTCGGACAGTCGGCAGTGGTAAGTACAAATTTCTCGCCGCGCCAGCCATTACTGAACACCTGTAAAGGGTAATTTGTGTAGAGGGAGGAGTTTTTGGTTCCCGTCATAAACGTCCCCGTCTGGTCGCCTTGGTATGGTCTTCGACCACTTATTTGTACTCTGTGGCTGACCCTGCATTAGGGCTCTGTTTATAATTCCTGAGCGGATTATAAACAATTTTTTATTCTGTGTCTCTAAACAGGGTGTTTATAAACCGGTTTATAAACATTCACTTAAATGGGCCCCAAAACTGGGTTTTGAGGGGTTTCTCGCAAGTTTCTGTGGTTCTTGGTGCCCCAGCGGTTGAAATTGAGTCCAATACACTCGGAAAATCCCACCCATTCGCGTCTTCAAACCAGAATAACGTCGCAGAGGTCAACAGACGCCGAGCCTCGGCTATCTGGGGTCATATTTCCAAACGGTTTCAGGTTAGCCTGTTCACCCGAGGTCAGGCAACACTCAGGGAAATATATTTAGTCCAGCTGGTGCCCTGCTTTGAGTCAAAATTTGGCCCTTGAAGCCCTCCAAGGCACAGCCACAGTGAATTAAAAACCGGGGGTCCTGGCCCAACCATATAAAAACCGGTTTATAAACACGTGTTTATAAACATGTTTATAAACAGGCATTAAAAACAGAGCCCTACCCTGCATCCCAGTGTTTTGTCGCCTCTCTATAGCGTACTATAGCGCAAGGTCAAACAAAGCAAACAAAGCACAAATATGACCACAACCGCTTGGCTCTCCGTCTAAACCAACGCGCGACAGACACAACAATCCAGACGATGTGCATTTCCGAGGCCTCACACTATCTATCGCATTCTATTGAATCAGCGCATACTATCCGCTGGCCCCTTTGCTATGACATTCTACAAGCACACCATGACCAGCGCTCCTTATCCTCCAACGTCGGTGCTTCTACTGTATACAACCGCCTGAGCCGTCGGCGCAGGATACAGCACAACCAAGACGAGACGGGATCTTCGATTCCCGTCACATATTACGAACCACGCTGCGACTTTCGAGCTGGGGACAGCAAACCATCCGTTACAAGGATACAACCACGCACGAGCCACCTGTGCTTCACATATACTTACGCGGCCTCTTGCTTTACTCTGCTCACACCACCGGATTCTGTGCTTTGACTGTATCCACACGAGCCTCTTTACTCAAATCCTCATTGCACTAATCCACTCAAACATCCGGTTCTGTTCCGCCATGGTCGACATATCACTTTCATCCGTACTAGCCTCGATTGCGAACGCTGGGTCGTGATTGTCTCGCCGTCGCTTCCGCCTCGACGATGCGAGCCGCGTTCATTCAAGGGTTCCATCTTGTCAATGCTCGTGAAACCACAATGCCACGCCTCATCGCAACCCATAAACACAATTCTCGAACCACGCCCAGCGAATTTATACATGCCGCTGTCCAGACTGCCAGTTCACCCACAGAGCCACGGAGTGATCATCGTCGAACGGCACCCATCCGAGCCCTCAAATCATACGTACCCGCTATGCCCGCCTCCACACGGCCACCTTGCACCTCGCCCCCACTCAGCCCATCCGCCCAGAGATTCGCAGGACGCCGCTATTCCCGCCGTCGTCCCCGCCGTTTTGTACAGTATAGACCATATTGTATTTAGTTTCTAGTTGAACAACAAGATTATAGCCGTTTTTGGTACGTGATCCGACTCAAGTCTCAAGAACCGTCGAGCGCAGCTGGGTACGTAGACAGCACGGTGCATCGGAAAATGGTCGCAACCAGATGATTCCTGCATCGCACGATACCAATCACTCAACTCCGAAGTCGCAAATATCCATCGCTTGCCATCTATCGGCGCTTTCCTCTCCGCTCATCCGGGATAGAACTGCTCCTCTATAACCCACACGCCCGACAGACCTCCACCAGACTTTCGATTCTGCAGCCGAACCAAAATCAATTTAATCATAAATGAAGTCCCTCCTCACCTCACGAAAGGTACGCGTAAAGTTTGACCCTTGTCCAGTTGGGGCCAACTGATCATGAAAGCCGCACGCAGACTGGGAATATCAAGGTAAACTCGTACCGCCTTTGTTCAGCCCTTTGTGTCGTTTTGGGAGGAAAGCGCATCCGTCATCCTGGTTCAAACAGTCTTCGTTCGAGTCCAAACTCTGTAAGATTCAATCGTCGACACAAAATGAACTCGCTTCAAGCTCGTCGGGACCAGAGCCTGAGGTACGCAAAAAATAGTGTCTCTCGGAAACATACATACATACACTTCGACTTACAAACCCTCATTTGTTCGACTCCTTGTGTCAGGTTTGCGGCAACCGCACCCGTTTTGCTTGGTTCACACACGCGGGCCCAGTCGCCCAACAAGATTTCAGGTTTCCGCTTACTCCGCAGGTACATGTACAGTTGGAAGTCAGGGATGCCCCTCCTTCAATGGCCAATATTAAAATACTCCCGAGCGGGACAGCACCCGCCTTTCATAAAATAAGCACTGCAGGAGGTCGATGTCGGCATAGAAAATTTTGCAAGCCGATGATGTGGGGAGCAGTGAGGTACCTCGAAAGCAACCGCAATAGGGTCGACTGTGGTGCTCTCGGGTTTTTTCGGGCGACCCTTGACAAATGAAAACGCAGCTAATAATTGGTTCCAAAAAAATTGCCTGTAGCCGCATGGTTTACCTGGTTGGCTAAAGCGAGACGGTGCCAATTCGGAAAGCGAGTTCAAGTCAAGTTGAGTGGCGACACAGCCACCCAACTCTGTTTGAGTCTTGACCATATCCGCCCTCGACTGCATTACGCCACAGACGGTAAATTAATCCGCGGTTTTCTATCTATACCGCCCGGGTTAATATCGACCTCAAAGTCCTAGGACCTATCTGCGTTGCGTTGCGTGGAAACAGGCACACCTGAGAAGGATTCAATTGACTCGGAACTTGGAGCTTTCTGGCAGCAAATATACAGGGCCGCGATTCAGAAGATATCTCGCTCTCAAGAACACCGAGTTGCGATGGTGATCATGGCATGACGCTCCGCAAATCTTCCTCCCGAGGCGCGCTCCAGACCGTATCCTCCGACGCGAATGGCGGATTTATACGCGGGTTTCGTCCTTGCGGACTCGAATTGGGCAAACGACAGCGTGGACGGAGCAAGGCACCACATGACCCACGGGCTGGGCAAAACCGTCTTCATTGGCTTTACCTATTCATTATGGGCGAGTATCACTGATAAATTGACCTATATTTTTGCTGAGTAAATGAACCAAGACGGACCCAGATAAAAAACCTTGTACAGTTCACCGTTCACCGTGGATTTTGCAGCGCGCGCGGATGTAAGAGTATTAATGGGTGATGGTCCCTTGGAGAGAAGCCAGCGATTTACTAATGCCCGATGTACGGCACCGCAAAAACTAAAAAGGTGATAGCGCTTCGCCATGCTTCCTTTTTAGGACTCTGTTAAAAAAGCAGTATATGACCGTGTCTTTCCTTCCCTCGTACACCCACTGGGCCGCCATGTCAACTCCCACCCCCAGCCCGTACATTGCACGTCTTTCAGTGATACCGCCCTCTCTCTTGTTCCTCGTTCCTCTGGCTACCATCGTTCTCTTCTTCCTAGCCATCTCTCACACCCTCGTCCACCACAGGCACGACCCCGTCCTCATCCATATCCAGCTCCTCGACCGTAGACAAAAACGCGTCACCTGGGTGTTTCCGGTCGTGTTTTCGCTCGCGCTCCTTAGCATCGCTGCCGGCGCGTTGCTCTACTTCCGCGTCAAGTCAGACACCTTCTCTCTGGTTGTGGCGGATTGCATCATCACCTCGGTTCTATATGTGGAATGTACGTTGGCCCGCCAGTCTGTCCGTCTGCCAGACGCGCTAAAATGCATTTTTTGAAAGTGTCCCTTTCGGCGCTGTACCTCCTCAGTGTCGTCACGGATCTCAGCAGCATTCAGCCAGCCATATTCTGTTGTTATGCTACCGTTCTTGGCACAATTCTAATCTCTGGTGGGTTGAGTCCAATCTGTGCGCGTCGAAGCCTTATTCTTCTGCAGCTACCTTCCTCTCGATAATGGCTCCGTTCAAAGTCGTTTCACCGCTTCTGGCGCCTATCCTCTACCTCTCCACGGCCGTCCTCACCATGCCGGTCATCACCTTTAGCTTTCTCTCTACTCTAGGTTCTTCTGAAGCATCTCTGGCACCTCAAATAACCCTGTCATCGACATGTAGTTACCCAGCGTTTTCATCGGAAAAGCCACGAATGCTCGAAGACGTTCCGTCCAGTCTGGAAATGTCACACACCGCTCTGCCGGCAAACTACCCAACCCGCAGCATCCCCATCTACATCCTATGCGGACAGGTATCGGCCGTCGTCCACTTTGCATTCGCAATCGGTCTTCTCGTCCTCCTTCCCGATCAATCCTCTAACCCGTCTACGTTAACCAGCGAAGAGGTGACGGCGGGGCTCTGGGTCGAAGCTCTCGTATTCAGGACCGTTCAGACAGCCTTTTTGGTCTCTTGGATAATATGCACAATGTCCGCTTTCCTTCGTACGTGCCAGTCTCTTTACCTTCCCAGTTAATTTCTTACCAAACCGCCATAAAGAACTCTTTTCGCGCGTAAACCACGCCCCGTCAGTGCGTGACTCGACCCTCACCGCTGCCTCCGACGCGACCGCGTTCACCGCCCTCCCCGCGCGCGCCGCTGCACACCACCAATCCAAATCGCGGTCCTCGTCCTTCTCCTCCCCGCGCCCGCGCCGCCACCCCGTCGTCCCGCGCCGCCCGAGCCCAGACGACTTCCAGAACCTGCACGACCCCTTCGCCTCCGCGCGCACCAGCCGCACCGTCGCCCTCGGCGCGTTCTCCCCCTCCCCCACGGCCACCGCGTTCAACGACGGTTCAAAATCCGACTACTTCGCGCTGCCGACCCGCATGAGCGCGTGGGGCGCCCTCCCTCCCGGCGCCGCGCCCATGGTCCCCCCGCGCCCGCCCCCGAACGTGCTTGTGATCAACCCCCCCGCGCGGCGCCTCCCGTCTTTGCGCGGCCTCGCCGCGCGCGCGCCGGGCGTCCCGTCAGCCGCGGACAGCGGTGTGTGCATAGGGTACGGCGGCGCGAGTGAGGGAATGGGAATGGGACTAGGGAGCGACAGCGCTAGTAAATCGGGGTCGGGCGCGCGGCGCAGCATGTCGTTCTTCAGCTACACGACGCCGTCGGCGTACAGCCAGGACGGGGACACGGTGGACGGGTTCGACGCGGCTTTTGATGTGGAGGAGGCGATGCTGGCGCAGAAACTGCTTCGGCGGCTGGACGCGACGGCGAACGTAGGTGGCGGGTGGAGCGCGCGATCGCTGAAGGTGAAGCGGAATGGAAGCACGGCAAGTGGGTATGGGCGGCGGTCGTAGCGTGCATTCCATTCGAGAGCCTTCTGCTGTACTGCGCGCGCTATGAACATTGCTTTGTGACGAAAGAAACCGAACGAAGTCAAGTAGCTATTACGATGTACATAATGAATGAACATGAATGTGTAAAACACTCAAGGAAGTTGAAGAGGGAGAAGTCGAGGAAAGAGAGTAGAAGCGTCGCGTAGGTTCCCGCGCGGAGCGGATAGCATGGTGAGCCGTAAATCCGATGCTAAAGGACGGAAAGTTAGGATACAAATTGCGCCTCTGTCTCTGAGAGAGTATTCTAGCTTTTTCTACTGCTCTTGGAGTTCCCATTGCTTGACAGCTTCAAGTTCCCGTACTTCAAGATCTTGTCGAGCAGTACTATGTTGCACCAGAACGTACGATATTAAGCCCCGAGTGCAAGCTTCACAATAAGTCATTAGCAGTCGTTGCCAAGTCCAGGCCACCGCTGGCCATTTCACTGGATGTTTTCGTTAGCCCAATTAATTCTGTTCACCGCGCGTCGCGTCGCGTCTCTCCAAGTCGCGTGACCGCGATGAGCATGTGATCTTGCCACGTATACGATGCGCTGGCAGCAGTCGTGTCTCTTGTCTCTGACCACGACTGCCTCGATCCCGCAGTAACCAATTTTGTACTAAACACGCTCTCTTTCTCCCTCCACGCACTTCCACGAATCCATGTCTGTCAATCCCTCATCTCTTTCCATGGAACACTCTCCCTCTCCCCGTCCTGAATCCCCCGAGCCTGGCCCCTCTCGCAAGCGTCCTCGCACGACTTCAACGTCAACCGAGGATCGCAAGGAGGCTCGGGCCCACCGCAACCGTATCGCAGCCCAGAACTCCCGCGACCGCCGAAAGGCCCAGTTCACTTACCTCGAGCGCCGTGTGAGCGAGCTCGAGGAGGAGAACCGACAACTGCGGGCTGGCCTCGTTGCCCCACCCCCGCGGTCCGACCAGCTCAAGACGGAGGAGCAGGAGCGTGAGCGTGCAAAGGAGCTCGAGAATGAGGAACTGCGCGAGCGCATCAAGAGCCTCGAGAAGGGTTGGGACGTCGTCATAATGACTTTGAAAGCCCAGGGGCTGTCCGGAGCCCTGACCGCCGCCGCCCAATCCGCAGCCGAACCCACAAACTCCACCTCCACCCCCGCCGCCGCACCTGAACCCCCAACTAAACAACAACCCGCCGACTCTCCCTCCCCCGCATTTTCCACCGAACCAACCATGACCTTCCCCATCTCCCCCGCACCGTCCCACAACTCCCTCGACTTTGACCTCGACACCCTTTCCTCGTCCTCGTTCATGTCGTCGCCCGTTCTCACACCAAAGACCGAGCATGATTTAGATTCCACTCGCCACCTAGCACGGGTGGCGTCCATCGTTGGCGGAGTCCCTCCGCCCCCGATGGCCCTGCAGCGGGTGGTCTCGACCTCAGTCTCGCGCTCCCCGGTGACACGAGCTCCGACGACAGCAGCGCCGCTTCCGAGGAAACCACGATCGACGACGCAACCATGGAGGACCTGTTCCGCGAGATCCTCGCCCCTTCCCCGCGCATCGCCGCGGCGGGTCTTCCTTTTGACGCTTCAGGTGGCTCCCACCTCGAAGCTGCCCCCGCGGGTGCGTCGCCGCCCGCTGCCTTCGCGCCGCAAGTGACCGCGGACGGCATACTAGGGCTGGAGGGGCTCGTGGGCACGGGTGCGGGTGGCGCCGGAGACGATGTAGGGAACTGGCCGAGCGAACTAGAGGTGGACATGCTGGAGATGGACCGGATCCTCGAGTTGCTGCCCGCCGCCGACGCGGCCGCGTTCCCGCAGACACTCGAGGATCTCGGCTTGGGGTTGGCGTGGGGCGACATGGAGAACCTCACCGCGGGCGCGGAGGGCGCGCTCGTGGGTGTGTTCTGACCCCCCACACAATAAAAACCACCCCCAGCCAAAGCAATGTATATCATCAGCATCAGCATTTTCCTCCACCTCTATCTTACGTCTCGTCTTGTTTCATTTAGTTCCTTCCCTGGTCGTCTCGGTCTCTGTCTCTCTCATCTTTATCAATCAGTCTCACTCTCTCATCCACTCTATCTATTGTCTGTCCAATACCATCCCTCCGACGCCTCTCACGTACTCCCTCCTACCTTACTTTTACTTACTTTACTTTCCCTCCTCCCCATGACTCTGATCGTCATCTCCGACTGTCTACGGCTTGTTTCCCGATGCAGCCTCCGTCTTGTTTGGCTTACTCTCCCTTCGGGTTGAGAGTGGGTTGGGCTAGGTGCGAGTGCGCTTGGGAAGGGTGCGTGGGCTGAGGGGTGGGCTGGCGTTTTGGAAGGGGTGGGCATGTTTTGTAGAGATATTTGTAGTGTAGGGGTGGGCGTGAATGGATGTTTGTTGGGTGGTTCAACGTTTTTTTGTTTAAGTTGCAAGTGGCTGTGTTACTTTCTTTCTTGCCAAATGGGGCGCCTCACCCGGGCCCCTGAGTCTGGCCGATGCAATGGCCACTACCTCTGCTGCGCCTGTGGTGTCTGCAAGGCCTCTATCCGCGGTCTTGGAGAGCGCGGGTGCCATTCTCGTCTATCACCCTGCCTATCTACGCCCCACCATCCTCCTGCGCCTCGAGGTGTATCCGATCCGTGACAACTCCGTCCCTGGTGTCCCGTTGGCTCTAGTGCTCGATGCCTGCCAGATCATAGCCAACAATGCCCGCGGTTGTCTCACATTGTACGGAGACCAGACCGAGATCGCCATTCGCAGTGACACTCCCGGGGATCTTCTGCGGCCAGGGAAATACCATTACCGCGTCCCTAGCCACACGGACGGACCATACCCAATATGCCTAAAGTTTCGAGCCTGGAAACCCCCTGTGGCCGCACCTCAGAACTGGGCGCGCGAACGTTGAGCTCCGCCTCGAACGGATTTAGCGGCCATGGACGCATGGGTCCAGCCTCAGCCACGAAGTGAAGAGAACGGATGGTCGGTGTGCCGTGACCGATGATCGCTCGCGTCTGAACGCGAGCCACCTCATCCCTCAGGCTGAGAGTGCATGGGTATGTTGTGAGAGTGTTGCTGTTTCTGAATCTTATTCAACTTTGCAGTTCAAGCATCATCGTCCCGCAGTTAGCGAGCTCGATGGGGGGATCTCCGTTGATAACGCACACAACGTGATAACGCTCCGCACTGACCTCAAAAAAGTAACCTTCGACGACGGTCACTTCGTCCTCTTCCCGTACCAAGGCGAAGTGGTCACGATTTTCATGACCCTGGAGACCCGTGATTTGGCCCGGGATTTCCATTTCAGTGCGGCTGAGATTCCAGTCCGAATTTTTGCGGACTATCTGTATGCGCGCTTCGCGTGGAGCATTTTCAAGATTGCAGGGTGCTGGCTTCGCGCCTACGAGGATGATGCTGAGGTCGCGAAGGTCACAGTTTCGGCCGCGCTTCAACCCAAGCCGATGCAGGGCAAGAAACGCAAGCGTGAGGGGCCCGGCGGTCCCGAGGACGCCACCGACGAGGACACCTCCCTTCAGACAGATGGCGAGCACGGTCTCGACGTCTACTGCCTCACTGACGAGGACATCGCTAGGGCGGAGGCCAAGGATGCTGAACTTCAACGGCGATCGCGCGGTAAATTTCAATGCAATATCTCTCCTGGCCAACTGGCTCAGTCTTTTGCAGCTGTATTGGAGGACGACCCCTGTTATCCTGGGTACTCGAAAGCACTCCGTCTCGCGCACGAATACCGCCGAGACCACCCTGAAGTTTCCGCGGTCCGGACCGCACGGATTGCGCATGTGGACGAACCTGAAGAATAATGTGGTTTCGTTTTACAAGCCCCATCCATTGATTCAAATACACTTTTGCGCAATGTTGTGAAGTCAGTGACCTTTGATCGACTCGGGTCACTGACCTTTGACGTTGTGACGCTTGCGACGGGGTCAGTGACCCGTCAGCGACCTTTGACCGACCCATCGAGGCAGCGGAGGCGATACCAGCCGATACCGCGTTGTCACTGGGGATCAAACCCTGTAGATCATCTGGCTGTGACGCGTTGGACAAAATAATAGGCTCGTTTCAGCCAGTAGTATGGACTGCGCGATTTCCTGAAGATAGTCGTTCAGGATCACGTATACTATAGAGGCTGGAATGAATATGCATTTGCCTGTTTTGACCAGTACACGACACCTAATGATACACTTGTCCTTCTTGATTTGACTTGTTTTGAGCAGCTTAATGGCGAGGAACAGCTCGAGGAACGACTTGAAAGCTTGACTGACAAATCAAGTGACGCCGGTGCTAGACCAATGAAGTTGCTCGTCTTTCAATCCCCCCGCTGCCTGGGTCAGCCGATTGAGCGAATGATCGTAGTACGGCGACAGCGACAGGCAGCGCGATATCCCGCAGTGGGGAGAGCGGCCTTCATAAGCGGTAATGCCATTGGAACGAGCCTTCCTCGCGAGTCGCGACTCCGCTGTGTCTACCAACGGTCATTAGCGTGCCTGGGGCTCGGGAGCGTGATGGCCGTCCTGGACCTGCAGGTGTACGGCGCCGTCGCCGACGCGTACCTGTACCGTTCGTTAAGGTTCGTTATTAGGTTCGGTATTCGGTGCGCCCGTCTCTTGCCCCGCCCCCGTTGTGGCGTGCGCTGAACGGGACAAGATGCTCATTCCTAAAAATAATGAAATGCGCTTTCCGCGGCAAGCACCATAGCTGCATCGATCCGCGAACAATGCACCGAAGCCGAAGGATCGCCTTCCACGCTTCCACAGCTCGAAGACCGGGACGTCGTACACCAGATAGAAATATCGGCATTGCGGCGAGCATGTGTTGCTTTCTTTCTTGTCAAATGGGGCGCCTCACCTGGGCTGAGTCTGGCTGAGTACTGAACTATCCCGCGATCTCAGTCCAGCCCCGTCAACCGACCGGTTGGAATGATTCAACTTCAATTTGTGGAGATCAATTCAATAGCGCGTCGCTTCGTTCTCCGAACCTATTACGCCAACTATGCCCTTGGCAATTGATTCGTGTATCCATGTCCGCTCTCGATTCCAGGCCTCACTTGTCTCCGGAGCTCGCGTCGTGGAACGAACAAAAACTTTAGGCTTAACTGCAATCAACTGGAAGGGACCCACAAGCGCCCATGGCCCACTTTATCTTCATGGCACACATAGACTCCTGAATTGGCTTGGCTAGATCTTGAACAAGCGGCGTATAATATAACTCAGGGGTGCGCAGTGGCCTCGCAACGCCTTCCCTCGCGTGTTCGATACAGTTCAAGCGTTTAGAACTTTTATTGCGCTCGAATCGCGCAACGTCGGATGTAAGTTGGTCGAAAGCCGCGGACCGTTCAAGCCGAGAACTTAGAGGGTTCGCTTAACACGTCGTTGGCTCCACTGATTGTCGTATTTCCGCATATGCAGGAATCGTTTTCTACTTGTATCCCGCCCGTTCGTTCGTTCTCTTGCTTCTCATTGACCACCCGCCATGGGAATCCCTGCAACGTACCGGCCAGATGAGACCTCGACGGAGATCTTCTCCGAGCACACCTGGCTCCAAGGTGTCTTCCTGGCCTGCGTGGCGTACGGGATGGTCGCCCTCCTCTTCTTCCAATGCATTAATCTTCTTCTTTTCTCGCCCGGGCGCCAGCCCTCGCGATGGACACACGGCCTGGCGTGGTACATCACGATGATGTTCGCGCTTAGTACGATGTACATCGGGGCGCTGGTTCAGTTTACACAAGAATCCTTCATTGACGGCCGGAACATCCCTGGAGGTCCGAATGCATTTGAGAACGAGATGTTCTCCATACCGATTGATATGCTGGCGAATGTGACCATGGTGATACTCTCTTGGTTCTCCGATTTAATCAATGCAAGCCCATTTTCTCTTACGTTTGGAGGTTTGGCTCAATGGTTTTTTGTTCGCAGATTTGGAGGTGCTATGTGGTATATCAGAGCTCCAGTATCCCCGGCCTTGCCGTGATTGCTCTGCCAGTGCTGATGCTGTTGGCTTCAATAGGTGCCTTGACTTCTCCAGACCCATCGCGTTGTGTTGATTTGTTTTTTCAGCGTTCGGTATTTTGTGGCTCAAGCAGGTCGGAGCGCCATCATCCTCGCCTTGGGACACGGCTGGCATCAATTTCACGACGCCGTACTTCGCCATGTCCCTCGCGCTGAACATCCTTGTGACAATTCTGATCGTCGTGCGGCTCATGCTGTACCGCCGGCGCATCAACCAGGCCCTGCCATCCAACACGAACCACGGTGCACAGTACGTCTCGCTCGCGGCGATGGTCTACGAGTCTGCCGCGATCTATTCGGTGTTTTCGCTCCTTTTTTTGGTACCGTTCACCATTGGGCACCCACTGTCGCAACTATTTATACAGGCGCTCTCGCCCGTGCAGGTGCGAACCATTCACGCGTCGCTGGATCAATTTTCAAGCTTGCTTTCTGCACAGATTATGTCTTCGCTGTTGATTATATTCCGCATCGCGCAGGGGAAAGCGTGGTCGAACAAGACGGACATGGTAATGACAGTCTCGGAAGCCTTCCCCGAGTCTGTGCAGACCATTGGGGGGAGCAACCGGAATAACGTCAACGGCATCCATATTACGACGCACACCACCACCGACGTGCTGGAGGGGAGAAGGAAGGACGCCGCTATTTCACTGCAAGTTTTGAAAGAGGCGCGTAGTGTTGTCGACTTTGACGAGGCTAGAATGAACAAGGAGGACGACGACCGTCTTTAGAGTTGGACTAATAGATATACGTATTTGGTGGACTCGTAACAGCGCACTTGGTGGCTTAGCCAAGTGGGAAGGGGTATCCGCGGTCAGTTCTAGCCGATATAGCGTAGCCTATTGTTTACCGCGGGGGTCCGATCCCAGTAAAACCTATCACATAATTAATCCCACATGAATTCTCTGTTTCTACAGTCTTCGGCATGATTTCTGCTCTGGCGCTGAGTTGATTCTCGTTAGGCTTGTTTCTTACACCTCTCCAATTTTTCCTGGTAATTTTGAGGCTGTCATTCTTCAGTTTGTGCTTCAACCCTGAGGATCACATGATCCAGGCCAAAACGGCCTGCTCAAGAGAACACAGTCTATCGCGTTTATCAAAATTCTGGAGAGACAGAATGATATACAAGACATAGTATGTCATCTGGGACAAAATTTCCTCAAATTTGAAGACCTCCCCGCAAAGGGAGCTAAATACAATAACGGTTTACTGCGATCAGGACCCTGCGGTAAACAACAGATCTATATAGCGAGGCACGAGCTGACAAGTATAGTCTACGAGACTAATAGGTAACGCGACATTACGGTCTATTCTGGATCCGACGATGTCCCGGTTTCGGCAGGCGAAATCAATCTTCTCCGGAGTTCGGGCTAGTCGGTAATCAATATGACGACCTGTGGGAGCGGCGTTCAATTATAACTTTACCTCTACTTTACGGAGTCAGCAAAGTTGAAATGAAATCGTGTTTCATTGTTCAGTTGTGGGGGAACTGCCTTTTTGGGTCGGAGGCGTTGATTCCGAAATAGGACATTGTGATTGCCAGATTTCTGACTTTTTCCATCCTGTTGGATCACCAACAGATGTTCTGTGTGGCCGGAGTCGGCTGCCGACTCAATCCGCGGGTTCGACATACTCCATCATTCGAACCAAGACATGGCAAACGATGCCGTGACCACCGGTGCACACTCGGTCTACTCGCCTTAACGAGTTTTCAGGGCTGGCTTATCCTTGGCCATGGACTCCAAAGCAGAGCAGGCGACCCCACCCCGGGAGGCGCTCAATGACGAGGATCTCCTCGCTCAATTGGGATACAAACAAGAGTTCAAACGCGACTTTTCTCGGTTGGAGCTCTTCGGGTTGTCTTTCAGCATTGTGGGCGTCGTTCAGTCCATCGCTGCTGTACTCTTGTTCTCCCTACCGTATGGCGGCCTGGTCGGAATGGTCGGTCGAGCTGATAGTGCTCCCCTGGCGCGTTTTCTGACGCGCTGGTGTCTGCAATAGGTCTGGGGGTGGTTCACCTGCTGCTGCTTCCTCATCGTCGTTGCGTTAGCTATGGCAGAGCTGGGGTCGGCCGCACCCACGGCAGGTGGCCTGCAAGTATTCAGCAACTGCCTCGGACGCGTCTGCTTACATCTTCACAGATATTACTGGACCTTCAAATTTTCTTCGCCCAAATATCGGAGACTGCTGTCGTGGCTCATCGGATGTATGTTGTGCTTCGCTATCAAGGGTGCCTGATAACGGATTCTAGATGTCAATACCGCGGCGTATATCGCCGGCATGGCGAGTGTAGATTGGGGAGTTGCGACCCAAGTCATGGCGGCAGCCAATATCGGGTCTGACGGGCAATTTGTGGCTACCAACGCGCAGCTATAGTATGTTGGCCCCTGATTTATCCTGCGCGTAGTTTGATTTTTGAAACAGCGGCGTCTACTGCGCTATTCTGGTCTCGCACGCCGTCGTGGCAAGTTCGGCGACGAAAACTATCGCTCGGCTGCAACACCTTTATGTTTTCCTCAACATTGCGTGCGTCAACTCGAAAATTATCTTCGAGTTCTAACCCGGCTTTCATGCTAGCCTGTTTGTGGTCGTTATTATTGCTCTCCCGGTGGCTACTCCGAAACAATTCCACAATTCGGCCTCTTTTGCCTTTGGACACTTTGAAAACAGTGAGAACTTGCCTTTCCTTCCCTAAGCTGCGACTTAATTTGCACTGTTCTTCAGCGTCTGGCTGGTCAGATGGATATGCTTTCATCATGAGCTTCCTAGCCCCAGCATGGACAGTTGGTCCGTTTCTTCTGCTCCGCTCCAGAGTTCTCTAATAATAATTTTACTATCCAGCGGGATTCGATACGAGCGTGCATATCAGCGAGGAAGCGCGAAACGCTCCTCGCGCTGTTCCGTTTGCTATCATGTCTGCGACAATTCTGAGCTCCATTCTGGGGTGGCGTGAGCAAAGCGTTTTTCTTTTGTACCGTGACTTTCAGCTAATACCACACAAAGTCGTCACCGTCGTGCTTGCGTTCTATATTGGTAACGACCTCGATTCCGTGATTGGGAACCCCATCGGCCAGCCCATGGCGACTGTCAGTCAAAGTTATTCACCGTTATTTTTGAGAATTCAACTGTGCCAGATTTTCTTCAACAGTGTAGGAAAGCAGGGGACGTTGGCTATTTGGGCATTTATGATTCTGACTCTCTGGATGACGGGAATGGACTACGTGCGGCGACCTATGTTTTGCAATTTCTGTAAATCCTCCTGAACGTCCTTCAGCTCATTGCAGGATCGCGCCAATTGTTCGCCTTTTCGCGGGACCGCGGTCTGCCGTTGTCGGGCTTGCTGTACAATATTAATCCGCAAACGAAGACGCCCGTACACGCGGTCATTTTCCTGGCGTTTATGGCCCTTCTTCTGGGACTTCTCTCGTTCGCGGGACCGTTGGCGATCAGTGCTGTCTTCACCATGTCTATCGTTTGTCAATACGTCGGTTTCACAACACCCATTATTGCGCGTTGTAAGTTTTTTTTCTTCATGTTCTCATCACAATATCTCATAGAATTGTCGTAGTCGTTGGCGGACAGGCATTCGTACCTGGGCCATTTAATCTCGGCCTCATGGTTTGTTGTATTAGTTTCGGTTCGAAAGCATGGGGTCTGACAACCTTGACACAGAGCGGGCCAGTCGCTTTCGTAGCATCCGCATACATGATTTTCATGATCATTGTGTTCATGTTCCCCGCGATTCCGAATCCCGCGTCCCACAGCATGAACTACACCGCAGTCGTGCTGGGTGGGACACTACTACTGTCGCTGGGGTATTATTTCTTTCCGAGGTATGGTGGACGACATTGGTTTACAGGCCCGGTTGAGACTGTCGATCGGACGGCTTCAAATGATGAAAAGCGGCGTAGTAGCTTGGAGACGTGAAGAATGGAGGGGACACTGGGGCTCCCAGTGGACGAAAAAATTACGAGGTTGATGTTATGTATGTGTTACGATTTTATGTTGTATTGAACGTGAACGACTTGCACGAGATGGGAATATAAACTTGAACCAGAGAAACTGACAAGGAATTCACTCCGACCTTAGCGAGGCGCAGTTCGTTCAGTTGAATTTAGTATCGGCTCGTCGACGTCAAGTTCCCCGGCATTTCGCCCAAGGAGCTTTGAATGAGAAGGGCTTACTTATTCGAGAAATGGTAGGTTTGAACTTTGCGCGCCAATATCAGCCGAGTGTGGCGCCCGAGCGGCGATATGTCGGCGTCGCCAATCAAGGTGATGTGATATTGTCTCTTTCTCTCCCTCCTCAAGCTCAAGCTGCCACCCAAATAACATGTTTCCAGTTTCTTGCGGGACTCGATTCATGACCGCGACTTGGGTTGCCGAAGTTTTGACAGGGGTTCTAATTCATTGACGGCAATACGGTCCAGCTTCAATTGAACTGCGCTCTGGATTAAGAATAGGGTCTCTTTCGGCGATTATCTGCGCGGAGGTTAATGCATTGGATTGGAGCTGTTCATTGGTTTCAGACCGGCCGATTTTTCGAGTGGACATCTTCTCCGCGGAAATAGCATTTGGACTGGAAGGATGGCCAGCAGCAAGAGCCGGCAGCAGCTAGCATGAAGGTGGAAGGACCTGTATGGATGCAGGCTGGATGTAAGCTTACAGTACCTGGCCAAGCGTTTGTATGTAGCGTGAGGCAGATGGTATACTGGCGCCCAAAATGGATGATCGAGTGGTTCATTTCTACGCGCGTGGCTTCAAGTTCTTGCTTCTTTCCACATCTTCCGCAAGTCTCTCCGCGCTCCTTTCTTTCAGTGCTACCTTAAAACCTCCACAAAACACGCTCCATTCTCATACTGGGGTCCTCTGAGCATGTCTTCCACCCAGATTCCAGGCCAGAGACCCCCAATGACTTTTTCAGAGTCTACTGCGACCCTCAGGCAGGGCGTTCCCTCGCCCCAGCTCGGTAGACCTCGCGGACTCTCTAATTCGACGTTGCGCGCCTCTATGACACCAGGTCAAGGCCAGAGTCGCGTCGAACAACTCGCCCAAGCGTCCTCGCCAAGTCTCAGTCTCTTTCCCGACTTTAACACGCCACACTGGGAGTTTAGCGACAAACTCGTCTCCTCCTTTCTTTCCCGCTCGCGCTCCCAGTCCCAGTCCCATACAGCGCTTTCTGCCACAATCAGCCCTACCACTGCCATACCCGACCCGCATCCCGGCCTTTCCGATCGCCCCGCCTCTCCCGCGCCGCCAGCTTCTTGGTGGGGACACAACGCCCGTGACGCAATTCTTCCTCGCCCGTGGAGGGACTCGCCAAAGCGCCAAGGAAGCGTCCCATGCGAACAAACGGATAGCTGGGTGCACACCAGAAAGGCAAGTTTCATTTACTCTTTTTGCGTTTTCAACTCTGATCCTCCTTTTCTGCAGCGCGTCACCGCCGCCGTCACCCATGTCCTCGGAACGTCTCTACCCGTCATACACGAGGCGTTACTCCTGACGTGCGAGTTCTTAGATGTCGTCCCAGTTCCTGTCCCTGGGCTGCAGACGGCCGCCAAGATCCTTTTAGCCATCTGGGATAGCGTTCAAGGAGTCGATGTGAGTGTCCATTAACCCGATTGCCTGGTCAAAATCCGAGGAAGCAATATGCAGTTGAATAGACTGGCCTGTCTCCGCCTCACCGAGCGCTGTGCTGAGATTCTTCTCTCCGTTCGCGATGAAGTAAAGGGTGCCGGTGAAATGGTGGGGGATGAGCTGGCGGTGCCCATTGAGACGCTGGTTGGGTGAGCATCTCTTTGACTCAGCAATAACTTTTATTTTAATGTCCGCGAAGCTCGTTCACAAGAGTACACAACTTTATGATTAAGCAAGCCCACCGGCCCTTCCTCAAGCGATACCTCAAGCGAGAAGAGATCCTCCGCGACATCTCCGGGTGTGACAAAGCCCTCGGAGAGGCGCTGAGTATGTTCGGGGCAAGTGTTTAATAGATTGTGGCCTAAGACTGAGGATGATTAACCGCGGTCCAGATATCGATCCAAATCCGGATCCTCAAGCAGGTACAAGCCGCAGAACTCACTCGGCAGTCTGACACGCGTGCACTTCTCGAGACGGTCCTCCGGTCTCAACAGATATCCGCTCCCAACGCCATCCAAGGCCTCGGGATAAGGCTTCCTACGGATACGACGGGTCTTCCTCCTAGTTCCTCCCATAAATCCCTCGTAGCTCATCCTGAAGAGCATGAGCTTGAGGAGGATGAACTTACTGGTGTAATCCACCCCGACGTCGTCCTCCCCACTCTGCAAAATCTACACACCATGCAGAACACCATCGACCTCGCCCACGATACCGCTGATCTCAAAACACTCATGCGGGACGCGGTGAATCAGAATAGCGACGCGGAAATGATCCGAGTATTGCAGGTCCGTCGGTTTATCGTACCCTATTTTTAATGGGGCTAAATTAGTCTTCAGGTTGGACGGGAGGAATTTCCGGAGGCACTCAAGACCCTTCAGCGCGCACTCGAGCGTGTTGGGGTGGTCAATAACCCGCCGAGCCCGTCCGCACCGTTGCTCGAGGTACCTACGGCTCCTGGGACTGGGTTATCGAGCCTCGGGGCGCAGAGTATAGAGCGTTCAATTTCGGCGTCCAGCTCGGCAACTAGCGCGACGGCCGTGAGCATGAGGGAGGCGGTGGGACGCGATATGCTTGATCGCGAGTTTATGGAAAGCGGGATAGACGCGCTCCGTCGGTTGAGCAGAGGTGGGGAGATGGGCTTGCCGAGCTGGACCATCACAAGGTTTGTTTCACGCGCGCTTCAAGTTTTCGCTTCCATGGATTTTCCTCATTGTCATTCAGGTACGAGGTCGACCGCGACGTCAAGATCGGGATGGGGTTCTTCTCGGACGTTTATCGCGGGACGTGGCGCAACCGAACGGTGGCAATCAAGGTGCTCGCCGAGTGCACGCCGCGCGAGCTGTTCATCAAAGAGGTCGGAATCTGGAAGGAATTTAAGCACCCGCACGTGCTGGAGCTGTACGGCGCGAGCGGGGCAAGCGGCGAGGGGCCGTGGTTCTTCGTGTGCCCGTACGAGAAATATGGGTGCCTGAGTGAGTTTCTGAGGAAGGTGGGTACGGCGAACGCGAGCGGCCAGGCTTGGGGGGACAGCTTTGGTGCGAGTGGATTTGGAGGTCGGGAAAGGTATGCGAGTTTCCCTGGGTGGACTCCGCTGGGCGGGGGGAGTTTGATGCATGGGGGGCGCTCGCGGCAGACGAGCGTGAGCGGGGATCTGCTTGGGCTCCATGGCGGGAAAGAGACGGACTTGTTGAGGTTCATGCATGAGATTGCGAAGGGCATGGACTATTTACATAGCAAGGGCGTCTTGCATGGTGACCTGAAGGTGGGACGACTGCATTTATCCTTCTGTTTGGTACTCATGTTGACAGGCTGCCAATATCCTCGTCGATGATCGCATCCACTGTCTTGTTTCAGACTTTGGCCAGAGTGAGATGAAGTCTGAGGTGTTTCGAATCAGCGGAACATCGCCACCTCGTTCGTGGTTTTCCGGACGAGCATGCTGTTCGACTGATTCTTTGTAGACGGCACTCTGCGCTGGCAGGCCCCCGAGCTCATGTCTGGACATTGTCAACTGACGACCGCCATGGATGTCTACGGCTACGCGATGTGCTGCGTGGAAATTTTAACCATGGGCCGGATTCCATGGCCACTGTCGAACGACGACGATGTCCGCTATTTTGTCACGAGTGCGTTCATATCTGCTCTGGGCTATTCAGATACTGACTTGAACTTTTACAGAAGAAAACACTCGACCGTCAATTCCTCCCTCTCGTTTCAACACGCCAGGTCTTCAAGAACTTTTGCGGGTCTATTGGCACAAGGATCCTTTCGTGCGGCCGGCGTTTTCAAAGATTGTCAAGGACATCAAACAGTTGAGGAAAGGATTTTGCGGCCCATCCTCTGGCCCCGAAGACATCCCGTCTCCTCGTATTCCGGATTGGCAAGAGGCCGACGACGATTATGCATACACATCAAGACCGTCCCCGGACATGCACCCTATCCCTTTACCTCGCGACTCGCCTCGTGAGTTCATTTGTAGTCTTCAGCTGATGGATCTCTCAAAGCTCTTTGTTTAGCTCGCAACAGCCTTCCGTTTTTCGGCGGATCTTCACCTCTTTCAACCGCCGCCAATTCTCTGAACACGTCTTTCCACACTGCTCGAGATACGTCTCAGTCGCCCAACGACTCGGTGGCGAGCTTATCGAGCTCTTTGATCCATGCATCCTTATCCTATAAAGAAGATACGGTCACCACGCCGTGCACCCACATGACAGAAGAAGTTTTATTCACGCCATCGAATCGGACCTCGGCGATTCTTGCGTCATCTTCTATTCCCCAAATGAATCCCTCTGAGGAGGATTTGAACAACCTATTGTTAGGAAACCGCGACGGAGACGAATCGCCCCCACCGGCGGATGACCGTATGTCTGAGCTGAGGAACGAGCGGCGGTATCGATTATTGCTGAGCCACGAGTTTCATCCGTCATGTGCGTGGTTTTGCTGCCGATATTTACGAGGTTCTGACTTCTTTGCGTACAGTAACTCTTCCGCTCTGGAGCCCGTCCCCTATAAGCTTGGGCGCGGTGGGCTACTTGAGCAAGCCGAGCGGGGCGTTTGTGACGATTTTCAACTGCTTCACGCCTGAGAAGTCGGTCAAAGGTGTGCTCAAGACCCTGCCGTCAGTGCACGGATATGGGCAGGTCACGACCGGGAGCCAGCGGCAAGATAAGCGCAACGCAGCGCAGCGGGGTTTGGACGCTATAGCTGGGCTCCTCACGTTCAAGACGAAGAGCGAGGGATCGATTTCGTGGGTTTAGCCCGGTTTTAATGTGCTTTCCATCCGCTGACAGCAAGTTGTGTCGGCAGGCAAAGCGTGAGCCGTCGCTATTCGTTTCCGCTTCGGACTGGGCACAAGGCCGCGTACGTCTGCACCGAAAGCACAATGTACCGCTACGTCGAGAGCTTGGACGCCCCGAAGAAGTGGTTCAAGTCGAATGTTGATTCGATACTGGAGACCTATGGGCCGATTCATCACATCCAGAAAGAGGACTTGTTCTTGGTAATCGGGACTCTCAGCGCGCCGGATTACGCGCTTTTCGTGAGCCACAAGCACCCGGACGGACAGGTGCCTTGATCTTTCGAGCCAGCTTCGAGCTTCAAACTGATACATCTGTCACAGGCGCATTTCAACGTCTTTTCGTCGACGAGGTCGGGCCAGCCCTGGGGAACGTTCACGACCGACACTGGTTCCGAGCTTGCTGGACCATATTACCACGAGCCTTCCGTCAGCAACCCGCTTTCCGCTAGCAAGGTTTCGACCAATAGCACTAGCAACGTCTGGGATACTGTTCTGGTTGCTCGGCTGCGCTTCAAACCCGACGTCCTGGAACCAACATCGCTCTAGCAAGTACTGTAACAAGAGTATAAACCACCATAAACTGTAACTGTCTCCACCCACTTCCCTCGCATTGTTTCGATCTTCTCTTTAGTTTGTTGCACATTTGTATCCACACCACCCATTCATCCATTCCCTGCATTAGAATAGACTACGCTTCGACCTAATTCGAATAATTACAATACATGTACCGGATTGCTCGTCTCAGGTCTGGACTCTGCCCCCACTCGAAACTCCGAGCAAGATCGCATTGAACTTCAAGTTCAATCTGATGGCGACAATATGGGGCTAAAACCAGTGTTGTCACTTAAGGTGTTAATAAGGGTAAATCTTTTTGTTAAGGCCTTAACACCTAATTACGCCTTAATATTAAGGGCATATTAAGGCTTAAGTTAAGGGGTGCTCAATTTTTTTCTACGTCAGATCGTAAGTAGCTACTGCACAATCAGCCGTAAACCAGCTCCCATCCAGAAGAGCTAAGGCTGCCCTCTCCTCCCAGTCGTCATCACTGTCAATGTCAATTGGAATGGGGACATTGTCTGGGTGATAGAGGGCAATACAAGCCCAGCAGTAGGCATTGAAATGTGCCATGTTATGCTTTGTTCCTTGGTGAAAGAACTCTATCAGAGGGTCGCAGCATCTGGAATGACCTTTGTACTATCGGTGTCTGTGGAGTGTCTGTACGTGTCTGTACGGTCTGTCACAGACTGCCCCAGTCTGTCACAGACCTTACAGACACCGGCAGACCTGGGCCATTTTCCAGATGAGGTGGGCAGCATTGACAAAGAAGATGCGAAGAAAAAATGATGTAATTGCCATCAATAAGTCTTAATTAAGGCTTAACGGTACCGAAGCTTGAAGCTAAGTCTTAATATTAAGGGGTAATTAAGCCTTAACTTAACTTAAGTCTTAACTCTTAAGGACAACACTGGCTAAAACTCATTTGACCCCGCACATTCTTCAACATGACTTCATCCACCCAGATTGACTACCCCCTAGGTGTGAGGAATCATAGATCTTTCTCATTGACTCGTTCATTGACGATTAAATGTTAGGTCAGCGAAACAGAATGGGATAGGTAAGGCTAGAGGCTTCGAGCACCGAGATGAATCTGCCGCTAGGCTCGACGCTCAGTCCAATGGAATCGACAATTATTTGGGGAATAAGGTGTGCCAGGAAGACATTGGGCAACCTCGAAGCATATTAGAAATCGGGTGCGCGCACGATCCGTTTAACAGGTCGGACTGTCATTTAAGTGAATCCTACTTGCAGCGCAGGGTCAGGAGCATGGTGGGCTAGCGGTTTCGATCTACCTAAGAGTTTCTGCTTTACTATCTGACCGCCAGGGCCATCCGCGCTGCCAAGCAATACCCAGAGGCTGACGTCGTCGCCGTCGATATGAATCCGTTGCCGGCAAGGTAGCCTTTCCGCTTTTTTATATCAGGGACTACCGCATGACTTTTTTGGAACGTCTCCAGGCCCCTGCCGAGTAATCTTCGCTACCAGAAGGTTAATGTGCTGGAGCCCTTCCCCTTCCCAACCGGAAGCTTTGACGTCGTTCATATCCGTCTCGTTCTCTGTCATGTACGGCTTGTGAACTTTCATCGTCAGGCATGTCCCACTCACTCTTTTGTTATAGCTCCCCGATGGACTTGAGGTCCTTTCCCGCATCATTGACCTTGTCGCTCCAGGTGGCTGGGTTCTCGTTGATGAGATCGACTGGTCAGCAAACTTTGAAGGTTTGGACAAGGCTCCGGGAATAAAGGGCGGTCTCTCTGCCCTGGTCCATGGGATGCAGGCAGTAAACGGTCACCCACATTTCGGCAAGACCCTCAAGGCGTATCTCGATTCCTCAAGCCAACTAAGCGAAATTCACTTTGAAGAGGTTGACCTACCTTTCAATCCCATACCAGACGGTGTGTGTCCCCCTCCATCTAAACTCGTTAAGATCGTTTACTTTCATCCGTTACAGAGCCTCGCGTGGCGGGACTCGCCCGAACGATGAAAAGTGCCCTCACGCGTGCTTTTGGGGGAGCGGCGGCTAGGAATCCGGCCGAGGAAGAGCTCCAGCGGGCATTCATCGATGAGATCGACCGCGATGGATTGGACTGGCAATATTCTTGCCAATTGTATTTCGCGTGGGCTAAGAAGCGTGCCTGATTTATGGGCCCGTTCCATTCAGTCGGCTCTAGTGCGTTAACAGTCAATTCAACTTGACTTCTCTGCCTGTCAGCCTGTGTCGCTTTTATCTGCTCGCTCTCTCCAGCGATAAACATTAGCATCAAGGTGTAAAACTACCTGCGCCGAATAACAGCTCTTCCCGAACTGAACAGCGAATGTCGGATTCCCCTACCACCGTTTTATCCACAAGCTACGGAATGCGTTCCATAGAAGTCTCAGCAAGATCACGTTACCGTGTAGAGCTCAGTTGAACTTGAGTTGAACACAACGCAGAAGTTGGGTTTAATTCATGAAATGTTTAATGCTAGCTGCAGGATCTCTACTAACTCTGTTATATCAGGACGGACTGTCAGAACGCCTCGAAAACTCTGATCATACAAGTTGGTACATCCGAGATGGCCACATCTTCATATACAACTTTGGTACAACTAGTGGTCCCCCGACTAGTATACCTATGCCGTCGTCAAAATCTCCGCTAATTCTTCTACGTGGCTCAAAAACGGACTGTGTCCACAGTCCATTTCGTGCGTTTCCCAGCCGTCCTTTGTACCACCCTGTACTCGCCCCAACATCCGCTGTTGCTGTTCCAATGAAAAAACACGATCCGTTTTGCAGAATATGTAGACCTTCGGGACATCCGCGTTCCAGCATACATTGGTCGCAGGTGTGAAAGCCACATGCGGGGACATCGGTTCGAGTTTCGAGGCCCAGTGGTGAGCCTGGTCGTCCGGCAGATCATGATACAGAGTTGCAACAGCCTTGGAGTTGGCATTGTAAGTGCCAGTAGCAGGCTAGATCACGATCAGCGCAATTCATAAGTATACACGAAGAACGAACATTGATTTCCACCCAGCCGCCGCGTTGAATTCCTACTTCTGCTAAAGTCTCCAATAGATTCTCGCCTTCTCGTGGAACAGCGGCGGACAGGTAGATCACTTTCAAAATGCGCCCTTTTGGCCCGCCTTCGCCCTCGCACTACGTTCGAATCCGACGACACTCTGACTGCCAGGGATACCACCATAAGAGTGGCAACAAAGAACAACGTCCTTCTGTTGATTATCTATGAGTTCCTCCAGGCTCCGACGAAGGTTCGCAGCGTCGGCGCCGGGTGATGCTGTGGGAGCAAGTGGTCCAATGGTCGGATGTGATACTCTTTCCACAGGATAGCCTTTGGCGTGGAGGGACTCAACCAGACTTTCGAAGTGCGCAGGAGTGTGAAGGACCCCAGGAACAAGGACAAAGGTAGGTTTCATGGTCGGCTTCATTTTCGCAGCGGGAAGCTTTTTATATCTACTTATCTATATGAGTCTTCCTCGATCCGTTTACGAGCTTCACCGATTGACTCGATAATTGGACAGAAGATTGAGTTTTTCTATTTTTTGCCCCTGGCGAGAGAGAGAGATCAGACACATAGTGGAACAAATGGCAAGTCTATTGCGCTGGGTGAATTTAGGTTCAAGATGGTTGAAAGAGAGCGGTTTCGGCAATCACCGATTGTGAGTCGTTCAAAAATCATTTTAAAAATACAAGGGCGCAGTGGGCCGTTTCGTGGCTCACCGCTGTGACTCGGAATGCACATTAGTGATTATTGGCTGCCTGCAACCCTCTCGCTTTTCATCTGTACTCTTCCGTCTTGCATTTCTTCGTTTTTCAACGCACATTACCCCTATTTTGGGCCTGGTCCGTGCGCTGTTGTCCAAGGGTTAGGGTTTGCAAATCGAGAAATCGAGTCAAAGCACTCAAAGAAACGCCGCTGACTGGCCATGTCCCCCTCTAATACCACAGAGGAGGTCGTGCAAGGCCCCCCTCCGATTACTCCAGGTGGCACATACACAATTCAAGTCAGTTCGGTCGCTGTACACAGAGCTGGTTCTCATTGCGCTATTAGACTGTCAGCGTGGGCTGCAAGATCTATGCTCGGCGACCGGGGTCAGACGGGGAGCCCGAGGAGCGTCTGGCTGAAATTCTGTCCATCCGTGACAAACCAGTCAATGCTTATAGCCGCAACAAGGACATCAAACAGGAGGACTCTGACGGCGCGCAGGCCAATCCTGCGGACAAATGGGAGTACTTTGTCCACTGGGACACGTTCAACAAGCGTCTCGACGAATGGGTGCCTGGTTCCCGCCTGATTCTGTCTCGCGATCTCGAGTGGCCGCGGCCAAAGGCATCCCCGGTCAAGAAACCTCCCCCAACTGACAAGAAGGCTGCCCCGGGCAAGGCGCCTCGCACGGCCTCCCAGAACCTGCTCAAGAAGGCGACGTCTAATGCTGCGTTTGCTGGGTCACCCACCCCCGGCGCGACGACTCCGGCTTTCAGCGGGTTTTCTGCACCCCCTTCGCCCGCTCCTTCCTCCCCGCTGAAACGAAAGCTGCCCCATGACGAGGAGGAAGAGGAGGAGGAGGAGGAGGCGGAGGACGACGACGCCGATGCAGATGCCGAGGGGGAAATGGACGTCGACGGCGAGGGCGAGACGGAAACGTTCGATCTCAGCCTGACAGAGCCTGCGTCCGAGACCGAGGTCCCTCCCCCACCCCTCTCCGCCTTCAGCAAAGAGCAGGAAATCGAGAAGCTGCGGACGTCGGGGTCGATGACGCAGTCCATCTCTGAGATTGCCCGCGTCAAGAACCTGAACCGTCTGCAGATTGGGAAGCACGAGGTCGACGCTTGGTATTTCTCTCCATATCCCAAGGAGTACGCCCACCTCCCCATCCTGTATATTTGCGAGTTCTGCCTGTCCTTCTTTCCCTCTCCAATGATGCTTTCTCGACATCGCCTCCGATGTACTCTGCTGCACCCCCCGG
The DNA here is from genome assembly GCA_029378375.1 of Mycena olivaceomarginata. NCBI lineage: Eukaryota > Fungi > Basidiomycota > Agaricomycetes > Agaricales > Mycenaceae > Mycena > Mycena olivaceomarginata. The sequence continues at coordinate 122,387 of JARKIC010000824.1, read as the reverse complement.
GTAACGAAATCTATCGCAGCGACGACATCTCCTTCTACGAGATTGACGGAAAGCGCCAATTGACTTGGTGTCGAAATTTGAGTTTATTATCTAAATGTTTTCTGGACCAGTGAGTTTTCTGGCTCTTCTCCTCGTCGTTTCTTGGCTAACAAATATCCAGTAAAACACTGTATTACGATGTAACACCATTTATGTATTATGTTATGGTCAGTCTTTCCTTGTCTGTCTTTTCCGTCGATTGACGTTGCGCAGGCCCAACGGGACTCCACTGGGTGCCATGTAATCGGGTATTTCTCGAAAGAGAAAGAGTCTGCGGAGAGCTACAACGTCGCCTGCATCCTCACCCTCCCCCAACACCAGCGCTTTGGCTACGGGAAGCTCCTGATCGAATTTTCGTACGAGCTCAGCAAGAAGGAGGGTAAACTCGGCAGTCCAGAGAAACCACTCTCTGATCTTGGACTGCTGGGCTACCGTTCGTACTGGGCGGACACGATTTTGGAACTGCTGATGAATTCGGGCGACGGGGAGATGAGCATCGACGATATCGCACAGAAAACGTCGATCACCCATGCCGATGTTACCAATACGTATGTCTTTCGTTGCTGAATCCCTTCTGTGCTTCTAATACGATTCAGGTGCGCGACGTTGGGTCTCTTCAAGCATTATAAAGGCTCGCACATCATTTGCTTGAACAACGCCGTGCTCGAGCGCTACGAAAAGTCACGCAACAAGCGCAAGCGACGAATTAATCCAGAGCAGCTGCGGTGGAAGCCCCCAGTGTTCACGAGAGATCAGCTTCGGTTTGGCTTCTAAGTAGGTCTATCTAGTACAGGCATGTAAAGTACAGGGAGTCAACGTATATTGTTCGTTGTCGTTTTTCTAAGCGGCTTTTCGGTGATATGGATCCCAATCCTAAGAATCCTGCGTCTTTGGCGCCCGTTTCCTAAAGGTGATTCCCTCGTCCACGTCTGTCAGTTTCTCGTCAGGGAACGGCAAGTGTTTTCGGGTAATCGTGGGAGACGGAGGCCTGGATGCAGCAGGCGAGAAGACGCCGACGCCTGAGAGCTTCAGGCTGTTTTCCCCATGCGTGAAGTAGGCGTCGGGGTGGGAAAGGCCGTGCGTGGATATGCCAAGGCGCGGGAGGGTGTCGGCGCTGTTCCCTTTGAAATCAGATGTAGATTTAGATGCTGTTGCCTGCTGCAGCTGCTCGGTTGCGTCGACGAGGGTTTCGGAGTCGGTGGAGGCGAGGAGGGAGGTAGATGGGGAGTTGGGCGAAGAGGAGCTCGGGGCGCGCTGGACGCGCACGAGCGGGATCTTGTTGTGGATGGTCTGTTTATCGCTGGTGGACGCTTTGACGTGGTCTATTACACCAAGGGAGCGCGCGATGCCGTACGACGCGAGGTCCTGCAGACGGTTGGATGGGTGTCAATCTGTGCTGGATGGAACGTACGAGCAGGGTGAGCACAACGATGGGCATTATAAGTATTATGGCGAGGACGCGGGAGGAGTACGCGATCCGCGAGATCCAGGAGTTGGGGTGGTCCGTCCAGCGCCACAGATGGTCGACATATAGGTTCCACACCGTCTGCGGCAGCGACGAGAGGCTCAGCGACGATGAGGACAAGTCCATGGTCAAGGCTATTTTTGAATCACCGATGGGTTGAAATACATCACAACAAACGGCGTTTCTTTCTGGGGAAAGGCGGTACTTTTTCAAAACCAAAGGAATTACATGGGTATTGTACAAAGAGATATACCGGTGTCTAACAAGAACTGTCTTTCCGTTCCGGCCAAGTAACATACATAGTACGAATATATAGCGCAACTGGACAGCAGGGTGGGTAACGCAGAGTAGCAGGCAAGCCCATGAGACGAAGGACGACCGTGACGAAGATGGCGGACGCAGACCAGGCCAGAAAACGAGAGCAAGGGAATAGACAGCACATGCACGCATGATCAGGGGTAATACACGTTCGACGGGAACACCACGCCGTCCGACCGAATGAGAATGAGCGGCCGGCGCTTTGATGTCTGCGCGTCGGGCGGGAGGCACCCCAGCACCTCGTTGCACCGCACCTCGACGAACGGCGACGGGTCCGCGCCGAAGAACACGCTCACCGGATCTGTCTTGGAGAAATTCTCCCCGTACACGGTGAGCATCTTCGACGCGTGCGGGTTGGGCTTGGACAGCACCGACCGCGCGCCCTGCGCGTGGTGCTTCGGTGCCTCGGCCGCGCGGTCGGGCGGGAGGTATTGACCAGCGCGGGGAACGGTGTGATGGGTTTTGTGGGAACGGGGAACGCTCCCGGGGCGTTCTGGTTGTCGAACAGCACAGGCGGGATGTAAAAGTTATACCGAACTTGGTCTGAAGCGCAAATAAATTAGATATATCTCAAAGGGAGGCAAGGAGCACGCACCGGTCCCAACAATCGTCCACACGCTGGTCTCGCCGATATCGACCTGCCACAGCGCGCCGGACGACACACCCGAGTCGCTCCCCGAACCACGCCGCGTCGACGTTACCGACCCTGCCGAGCTCGGCCTCCTCCGGCCCTTGCCCACTTTCGTGATCCCCGCACTCATCCCCCCAGCGCTCGTCGACCCGCGCTTTTTCTTCACCCTTCCCCCATCATTCGACAAAAAGTCCGGGCTCGCACTGGGCGACGTCGGCGCGCTCCCCGTCGATCCGTGGAAGTACTCGCTCGTCGCAGGGCGCAGACGACAGCGGCGACCCCGGCATGGTAGGCGAGTTCGAACCTGCGGCCGCGCCGTTCCATTGCCGGCCCGTCGATGGGGCGGTACGTGTTGACCTTCTCGCCCATGCACGAGAGGAACGCGCCGGACGTGCCCGGCGTGCCGGGGTCGGGCATCGCGCGCGCGCCGTCGTACACCTCGAACGCGATTTTGTGCAGCTGCGAGACGGGGTCGCCGCAGACCTCGGCGGGCGCGCAGAAGTGATCCGCAACGCCCTTGGCGCCTTCTTGCAGGCCGCCGCCGACGACGGTGGTCTGGTGGTCAACCTTGCGGATGATGAGGACTGGGCTGACGACGCCGGAGGTGAGGCACTGCAGAACCACGGTCTGGTTGTAGTAGATGGGGATCTGGGACCCGTTGTTCGAGAAGGGGATGGCGTTCGGCGGAGGGTGAAGGGTAATCGGGCTGGGGAGGTGGAGGTGGCGGAGCGTCGATTCCTCCAGCAGGCTTATTGACATCGACAATGTACATGACGAAGGGATCTGCAGAATGTCAGTAAATACTCAAACTTGGTAAAGAAAAACGCACCCCAACTCGCAGTACGAGCAATGAAGGAAGGAGTCGTCGACCGAGTGCGCTGGTCGAGCCCCATGAGGGGCGCGCCATCCGAGCCCTTGAAAGAGGACCCAGACCCAGACACACAGAGGTACTTTGTCGACACCGTCTGCGAGCGCAACCGGTGGAACAGCGAAATCGTCGATCCATGGTTGATGCACACTATACATCCGCACAATTAAATCCCCGCATCGGTTAATTGACAGCAAAAAGCCACTCACGCTCCAGATTCTTGGCGCTCTGCCGCTTCTTGCTAGGCTTGCTGATCACCTTGATGGGGCGGCTGGGGAAGGTGCCAATGACGCGCTCGGGCTCGTCGTCCGTCGCTGGGGCGGTGATCTTCACCAGCGCCTCGACTTTTTTCTTCTTCTCGTCCACGTCCGAGATGAACAACTGCTTGCCGACGCAGCGGCCCGTGTACGTCGTGCCTGTCGGCGGGTCGCTCATGTCGAACGACTTGCCCGAGGAGCCCGTCCACTCGATCGAGCCCTCCTGCGGGGTGGGCTCGCCGGAGATGGAGATGACGACGCGCGGGGGGGAGAGCTTGGGCTCGTCGCCGCGGCGAACGACTTCGGTCCACCATGAGTTGCCGATCATGATCGCGGTGGGCGGCGGACAGAGGAAGCTACGCGTATGTCTCAGCTGAGCCAATCTGAGCGCCAAAACGATACGTACCGCTTTTCTGTCCCGTATGATTTTTGCGCGACTTTGCTCGACATGACGATCACCGTCCGCTCGCCAAACGCCAGCCGGTTGGGCGTGCGGATGTACTGCTCGAGATATGGTCTAAAACGAGAATTAGGGATCAGGTAGCAGCCAAAGAGGACTTGACATGCCTGATGTACGTGTGCAAATCGGTCGAGCTGCCCATGGGGCGCGGGGGCTGGAGATTCATCTCGCGCAGCGTGTTGTCGACGTCAGCGAGGCCCGAGCGCAAGTCCCCGTAATGGGGCATGGGTTCCTCGTACGACTCATGCCGATACGGAGAGTGCGTCGCGTTGGGCGCGACGCTGCGCAGCATGTCGGGGCCACCATGGTTAAGGTGGTTCGTCGGGGGCGGGGGATGCCCGCCGTGGTTGTTGAAGCGGGTGTCGGGGGAGAAACGCGGGGGGAGACGCTCCTGGAAGTGCGGCAGCGCGTTGCCGGACGCGAAGGCGTAGTCTTCGTTGCCAAACTCGGACGGGTAGTTGCCAGTGGGCATGCGGCGGCTGTCTGGGCCGAGGTCGGAGTAGTTTGGGGGGTAGTCCTTGTTCGAAAACGGCGAGGGGTGGTGGATGCCCGAGACGGGGTCTGTGGGGGTGAGCGGGGAGACCTTGCCGCCGCTGTTGTACGAGCCGATGTCACCATACGGATTGGGATTGGACGGGTACGACGCGTCGCCGAAGCTCGATTGGTACATGCCGTCAGAGTTTAAGCCGTAGCGCGGGGGGCCGAGAGAAGAGGACGAAGAAGCGTTTGTGCGGTAGCCAGAGCCAAAAGCGTGGCCTTGAAGCCTGTAAGACGAGAAAAAGGTGTCTGGACGTAACCTGCGCACCTTCTGGGTTTTCAAAGGGGTGGGGGGCGTGGTGGGCTTGGTTTCCGTCTGGGTGGGCGTTAAAACCCGGGTCAAGGTCACTCTGGGCATACATGCCGTGGTGGTGGGGGAAGTCGAGGGACATTTTGCGGTCGCGCGCGGGGGTCGCGGGGGGCAGCAGAAGAGGGATTGAGGATGTCTGCGAGATCCCAGCGGGTGATATCTGTGGTGGTGCGGGAGGCAGGGTTCATGTCCTTCACCTTTGTTTTCAGCTAACCAAGTCTCTTTACTATGTGATCTTGCCTTTTTATATAATACCGCACAGCCGGCCACGGCATGACTAGATTAGAACAATACCGCGGAATCCGGCTGCCCTTCCTCCTTCCTCCTCCTTCCTCATCCTCCTCTGTCATCCAGCCTATCGGTTCCATGGCTATTCAATATCCTTCCGCTCCGAACAACTCCCTCTCCCCGACTCTCAGGTCCTTGTGGTCCACCAGTTGCCGTGGACCCGGATATAGATCCCATCTCATCTGCTACCGAATCCAGATGATATGTTGCGGCAAGTGCCGCACGTCCTTGGCGATCTCGCGTGTTCTTGCCGTGTCTCCGTCCGCGGCCCGCCCCACATTCCTGGCTTCGGCCAGTCCACTGCGTCGTTAATTGTCCAGGTTGCTGGGCTCCTCTACTTGGTTGCGTCCCTTCGCCCTCGACGGATGCATTCCTCGACCCGGCACCATTTTACGTTACCGCGTCGCCTGATAAGGCACCATCGACATTGCGTCCGGAGCTCGAACAAATCTGTATTCCCCGGACAGCTCTGGGTCTTTTTTGCTGCTTTCGGTATGTTCGCGGGAACCCAAATGCGCCCTCCGAGAACCCCAATACATGACGCAATCTCCACATGGCAGGTGTCTCGAAAGAGCCCAAGTCTCTTTTGTGAATTGGGCGCGCGTCCTTGATCTTGCGCGACCTGGAATCGCTTGTTTGCCGATGCTGAAACATTCATTGCGCCAGTTCAGCAGCATCTCTGCATTGATTAACCGTCTCGACTTTAATGCTTGCTTCGACGTTTCATATACCATATCTTGAGGCCAGTCTGGAATTCCATGCAGCCTTCCAGCACACCCTGCAGGCATCGAAGAACAGAACTGCGGAACGTTTATAGGGCCTGCATCAGGTAAACCTCTTGTTGCGTAAGATGAGATTGAGATGCAGAGACGGCAAGTTGCAACAGAATAGAAACGGAAACATGTCGATCAGCGATCAGCGGTCTGTGATTTTGAGTAGCCGTCGGCTTTCCGTGCGCAGTCAGCCAGTCCGCTTTGGCCCCAGCGGGGGGGAGAGTCCGTTAGTTGTGTCCGTTAGTTGTCGGGCTGAGGGGCAGGGCAGGACGAAGAGCGTAAAGAAGAATTCAGATAGCAAGCAGCAGCAGCGAAGCACCATATGTCGAGTCGAGGATCGGAGCAAGTAGATGTAGAAGCCCCATTGGCGCCTTTATATAGCCCGGACCCTCGAAGCTAAAATTGTGCAGAATCCTGGATTGAACTCGACATTGCCAGTTGGGCGGGTATGTGATTGGCGCGCCCGATGATTATCGGGCTGCAAGGATCGGCTCATGGCAGCGATGTGATGCGGCGGTGGGCGCAAAGACGGCAAAGATAGATACCGTTTTCCAGGAAATGGAATGTGGCGTAAGAAGAGCAAAGAAGTCCGCGGCCAGAACGCGACGCGATAAGTGACAGACGCGTTTTGAGCGTCACGCTTCTTTGCGCGCCGAACGACACGGAGTTGGGAGGGAGCCGAGCTGGACCCACAGCGACCCACAGCAAATGAAAATGAAAATGAAGTCGTGGGTATGCGCTCCATGTCGGCCCATAGTTTGTTTGAGGGTGGTGAGGTTACTGCTGGCTGGTAGATGGCTGAAAATTGTCGGTGCCTGCTAGTCGACGACGGGCGTGCAGTGTCGATCTTTCTCTTGCCGCGGAAATGTGACCGAGAGCTGATGTGGTGGTGGACGTCCGGTGTCAAGTGTGTCTGTTGTTGTGAGGTGTTTGTTGCTTTACTATCGACGCCACCTCCGTCACCTGCTGGCTGCTGCTCTGTGCACGGTCCAATAGTGTTCTCGACCATGTCGGGCCCCTCTTACCGCCTCGAGGCACCAAGGGCCCGCCCCCCACCTCTCAACACCGACAGGTCGTCCTACAACGGCTCCATACTAGGCAGCAGCCACCAGAACTCTGAACCTTTGCTGTATACTCTCCCCACAGCACGTTCCATGTCCCCGCCTACCACCCCCGGTGGCACTAGTCCCAGATCCCCGCCACGATCAAGATTGACTTCCCCAACGTCCCCCACATTCGGCGGTCGCTCCCGGACTCCGGTTAACGGCCGACCCATACCCTCTCCCAGCGGCCGGAATCGCTCTGCCACACCTCTGGGCGTCGCTGCAAGCGAGCTCGACCAGTTTGCAGAATATTGCCGAGCCTGGTGCGCACCACGCACGCTGCTGTTGTCGCAAAGTAAGGACTCATCGTGTTGCATTACATAGGTACTTCGACCAGGACGACAACTCCGGCCGTCTCATGACCCAGACGCTCGCGAACCTGCCCTCGTCGCAGCGCGCCCCGTACTCGCGCCTGCAGGCCTCCATCCGCTCCGCGTACCACCGCTCCGTGAATGCACGCCGCACCGCTGAGTTTCGCGCACACCTCAGCGCGACACAGCCCGGGGGCTCCCTCATGCCCCATGCCCGGGCCAATCCCCGGGGAAACGTGGCGCGGAAGGGTGCGTGTTCAGGCATTTTGAAATTCCTTATCACACTAATCACCCATTTCCTTCGCATGGAATCAATCGCACAGAACGCTACGAGCGCTTCGAGCGATTCGTCCGGAGCTGGTGTACGATGGGGATGCCCGGGCCACAACCCTTTTTCCAAGCACGTACGTGGATTTACGATGAATGACAAATTACGCATCGACTCATCTTCATGATAATCGCGTTCGGCGGTGCAGTATGGGCTGTTATGAGGCTCCAGATTGTCCCAGAAGGCATTGGCGGCGCGGGGCGCAATAAGATTGAATGGGAGTTTGACGATGCAGTTTTGCGCGAGACCGGGTATGCGTGCCGAATCGTGTCAGCAATATTACTCACGCGTTCTATTTTTAGCGGCAAGGACTTTATGACCGAGGCCATCGACGTGCTGAAAGGCGTCCTCGCCTTCGAGGAGGCGCCCTCGTCCAAGCGCGCGTCGAGCGTGATAAATCATTACGTGCCCGACATCGCGGCGGCCACCGTGCACGCGCGGTCAAAGTCGCAGCCGCTCGCGTCGAAACTAGGCGGACGCGCCGCCCGCCCAAAGGACGTACAACCGAAACGCGCGCGCGCGCCGAGCGACCCGTTCCTCGACACGCCTGCCCTCTCGGGCTCGCTCTCCTCCTCGCCCTCGTCGGCACCTCGGCGCTGCTTACGCCCTCGACGGAGGACGCACCGCTCCCGAGCACGCCGTCAAAGTCCAATGTGGTGACCGCGGCGTCGTACGCAGACGACCCGTTCGACGAGGACGAGGAGTTCTTACGCGTGTGGACCGCGCCGGACCTGCCGAACCCGGAGTACATCGACCTCCTCGCGGTGTTCCCAGGGTTCATCACGCGCCGCACGCTGCCGCGGTTCCCCGTGCTGCCTGCGCCCAAGGACATCGAGGAGGGGTTTGACGTCGGGGGCCCGAGGGTGCTGCAGTTTGGGACGGGGACGATGTGGGTAAGCGGGGTGCCGCGGGCGGAGGGGTGGGAGGGCGCTTGGTGGACGCGGTTTTGTCTGTGGTGGAAACAGGTGTTCTGCTAGAGGCCGACTGGCGTCTTGCTGGGTGCAAGATTCTGATCTTGCTAAGTCATTCATCTCATTCCGGGCTGAACGTTGACAACCGTCCGTTGTAATCGACATTCATTAGTTTTCCTATTTCTGAACTCATTCCATTCGCGCATCCTCCCAGATCCTCGCTCACTATCCATCACGTCACACTCGTATAGGTTCCCTGACTCGCATCATGACATTCACTCCACCCAGACAGACAGACAGACACCATGCAGACAGACACGTTCCTTATGCCGTTGGTTGGACATTCGCTTCATTTTTGAATACCGGCGCAACCAATACCATTACGGACTTCGCATCCATCTCATTCACTCATCCATCCCCGAACTCTGACCGCCCTCAATCATTACCGTGTATCATGCTACTTTGTACATGCATTCGTTTCGCTCGTTTCGTTCGTTCGTTCTAGTTTTAGGTGAGCTGGAGACAGATTTGGCGTTGCGCGTTGCTTATTATACGACCAGTGGGTGGTCGTGCTTATTTCCATGCACGGCTCCCACATGGTTTGGATTCGCAGACACAGACTGGCTATTTAAGTTTTTCTGCACACAGCTCTCAATCTTCGTCTTGGTGGATGGCATCTCATTTTGCGTTCCTGATCTGTATTCGAAGATGCATATGCCTTGCTGTTCATGTACCATTGGCTGGGCTGAACTTTCAGTGTGGAATATGGGGCACGCCGTCCCCGAGCGCGCCGCACCCGCTCGTTCGTTGCTCGTGGTTCACCCCCCGCTGACTTGCACCCGGTCCGGGCTGCATTTGCGTCACCCCCGAATTTACACGAGATGGACCTCGAGAGACTCCGAGTCTAAATCGTGGGTGTGTCTCGCTGCGTCGCGTGCGCTTCTCGTTCACACTCTATAGGCGGACCCTATTTAATCTTATCCTCAACAAGGCAGCGTTTTCCCCTCCTCCTATACTTCTTCCGTAATTATTTCCCTAGATGGTGCGGTTCCGCGTCCCAATAATCTCCGTGTCTCCCATTCGCATCCGAAATACTTCTTCGAGGGATTTATACGTTGTATAAGCCTTTTGTGGCTGGCTTCCGGTCGCGTGCTGTGCCACTAGTCTCGGGCCCCGCTCTTCGTTGCATTTCCATTCGTCCACGAGTGCTAATTTGCAGCCCTGGCCCTGGGTTCACATCTTGATTTTATTCGGCCCCCTCCCACCCACAGAACGGCGGGGATGGCCCGGCTTCTTGGCCGTGGTTTGCCCACCACTTCATGAACAGCCCAATCCGGTGTTCACTGTTCGCACACCTTATTTTTGCCTGTAGACGATGCGCCTGCCACTGATCTCGTCTTCTCCAAGCATTCAAGCTGTCTGTTATTTTCAAAAGTCTAAAATTCTCTGTCTCATAGATGAATACATTGTCCTGCGAGTTAAAACCCTTTTTGGGCTCGCGTAGATTGCGCCTAGCGGTGAAGCTTCTTTCGGTTGCAAGCGAGGGCTATTCCCAGGTACTGAGCTCGTTTCATTATGAGCTCTCGCATAAATGGATCTCGCTCCCGAAACGAGACGAGGTGCTGAATGGCGAGATTTCGAGTGCGGGAGACGGGTTTCCGCGGGAGCCAGTGGGCTTCGGGCTCCATGCCATGTTCCGATCCGTGGTTCTCCGTGGGTCCCAGGCACCCTGGGTATCTTCGAGTACACAACACGCCGACATCCCGCGAGCGGTCGATGCCCCCAAATAGCTTCTGCAAGTCTCCATAGTGCTGGTTCCCCGTCGATGATAGTGGGTCTCGTATTTCGCGCTTTGACACCGTGAGCGCGTCGTTCAAAAAAAAAAAGGAAAGCTCGTTTATCCTGGCCAGATTAATACCAATCCCTCTTGAAGCTTGGAGTGGTACTGTACCCCATGAGCGCGTCAGGCATTCACGCGGCCCGTGGCTTGCCAGTTTTCCGGCAATGACAGTGGAATGTGGAATGACGCAAAAAAATCGACACCGAGCACGTTCTAGTGTCCCTCTCACGCCGAGCGTTTGGAGGGATCGCACAGGTTCGGACCCTCCACGGGGCTCATCCCAACTTTCTGTCACTGCAGTAACATCACATGGCATAACACGGTCCGGCCAGTCAAAAATCTCTGTATTCAATTTAACTACCGCTACAGGGATTGTGGGCCTCGGAACCGCGGTTGGGTAGGAACTGGGGGATCGCATTGAATACGTTCCTAGAGGCACTTGAGCCCCCAGATCACCAGACGAGGTGTTCAAAATCCCAACAAAAAAAGAACAAGAATAGGTGGAGCCGCCGCGGTGGGTTTATTGCCTTTCTTGGGTCGAGGACGTCTATTTCGCCCCGCTGACTGGCGTTCGGTCTTTCAAGGGAGCATATGAGCGCCACCCACAAGACTGTATCTCTGCCAGAACAATGTTCGCAACTCTAGATCTTCTGGGGTTCTTCGCATCGGCGGAGGACTTCGGTGCAGGGTTATGACTCATCTTGGCGCACAAAAGACTCGAATTTTAGCTCGAGCTTGAGAACGTTCACAGTGTTGTTGGCACAGGACCCCGATTTCCCAGCGGCTACTGGTTGTCGATCCTCCCAGGCTGCGTGAGATCATCGTACCCCGTACGGCGGAGAATCGGAAGTGATCCTCGATCTTTTCAAAGCCCCGGAAGGCACTAGCGGGAGAATAGATGATCAAATCTTAGCGACGATAAAACAGCGGAAGCATCTGGGTGGGTCGGACCTATTCGGACGAGAGATCTGAGCTCTTAATATTGAGAGTCGAGTCGGCTGCACCTACCATGCGTGTGAAGCGCGAACTAGCGCGAACAACCGCAAAATCGCGACGTGCCTTACCAGATGTTTCCGAGGGACGAAGGGGATTGGTTTAGCATAGTTGCGACGACAAGTGCGGCCAATCGCATGCCGCAGGCCTTGGCGGGTTTCAATGATAGAACAACGGTGTTAACATAGATTAACTTACGTGACATTTATGGCAGCGGAGGCAAAGTGGGATCTCGATACTACAATAGGAATACATGTATGGAAAAACACTCAGGTTAGCTGAGCGAGGCTACTCTCGAGCTCTTTATTGCGAGTTTTGAGGCTGCAGAAAGGACGGTGTATTAGACGGAATTTACGGAAGAAACCTGCGAAAAGATCTGACTTATCAATCTCTTCTTGCATTGTTTCAATCCTGCGTGCCTTGGATTCATTGCTTTTCTCCGCCGTCTTTAGTCTTCGCTCAAGCTGTTTGATATATTCAGCCAATCGTTTTGAGTAGTCCAGATATTCGTCGGCAACGGGCATTTCCTCCGCATCCGCGGAGGCCAGCGAATGGGACGCCACAGGCCCGCGTGGCTCAGAACCGCCGGAACCAGTAACGTTCCCACTCCCCGTCGGAGAGTTGAACGGGTCGTCCAATCGCGCGTCCTAACAACCAAGTTATTCCGATTTAGGCTCGGAACAGCAGTATTCACCATCACGTACCACAGACGCGCCAAGGATGGTATTATTCTGCATTCCGTTTCTGGGACTATTGCTGTGTTCGCTCGTTCTACTGAGGTGCTCTGATTCGGCTGCGGGAGCCCGCATAGATAGAGGGGTCTGCGGTGGCCGATGGTGGCGTTCCGCCTGCTCCGTCGTGGGAGGAGGCGTCACTGGCTGGAATGACGCGGAAGCTGAGGTTTGCATAGGACCCCAGCTGGGGAGAAGGGGAGAGCTCTGGGACGTTTGGGAGATTGCAGGGGGGCGAGAGGACGAGGCGTTATTGTGGACCGCAGAGGTGGATGGCGAAGCAGTTGCATTGGCCTCCTCTTGAGCGAGGAGCATTGCGGCTAGGCGCGCCTGCGACGCAGCTGCACGCTGAGGCGACGGTGTCGCGGCGGAGGTATTCGCCCGCTTCTGTGCCGGGCTAGATTCGTGCTCCATTGTTGAGGCGGCCCTCTTGTTTGGCGTCTGTGGATTGGAACGGGGAGTAGTCGGTGAGGGTGGAGTTGTCGGCATTGGAAGCTGGTCTTCCCATTCTAGCATTGCTTGGTTGGGCTCAACCTCAACAAAAAGCACAGAGACTTACTGAAGAAGCTGCATGTGGCTCCATGCGGAGAACCTTCCGTGCTATCTCCGAGTCGGACCTCGCAAGAGTAAAATGCGCTGGTAGGGTTCACTTTTACATACTACCCGCGGACGTCGAGACTGCATTCACGAACCGGTTGGGGTTGTTTTGGGTGTGGCTTATCCTTCTTGGTAGAACGATTCCAGGGTGCGCATGGCATCGCACCTTACCATCATGAGCTGGGGATGCACTATGAACTCGCGCGGTTGTAGTGGACATGACGAGGTAAACTTGGATGAGACTAGTCGAGTGATCTTAGAGGCTTCCTAGACACTGTGGTGAATATTTTACAAGGGACCCACAGCAAATCTTAAAGTCTGAGGGCTGAGGGTGCAGCTTATCGGCTGAGTTGAACTTGTAGGCGCTTGTCCGACGCGGATCGTGGAGTTGTAACACCCACAACAGTTGTCAAGATCAGTGGCTCTACACTGAAGCCGCTGCACAATAACGGTAAATACCTGCTTCCTACTCTCACCGGCCGGAAGGGTTTCCGAGATTCTGGTCTCTCAGCTCTCCGGCCGCCGTAGAAACTATTACCCAAGCGCATCTTCACCCCTCGTCTGTGGCAACCTCGGATCGGATTGTCTTCGCTCTGGGCTTCTGGCCCCTGGATGGCGCCATATCTTCAACTTCCAGAAGAAAAGCGGATACGCACGGCCAGGCTAAACGGGGCCAACCACCAGTTCCGTCATCTCTACCCCGTCTGATACATCGTCGGTTTTCTGTTCTCTGTCAACGGATGTCAGCGCCTCGGCCGTTTTCTCTACGTCATATCTATTGGAGCTGGTCAGTAGCTGGTCTCGCAGTGCAAATCTCGAACGTCGTCGCCGAGTGTTCGTCTTGTAGCTTTGTCTTATCTTGCCACTGGCCCTGTGACTCGTGTGCTTCCCCTCAGGCGTTATAGCTTCAAATCTCCGGATCTCTCCTCCTGAATAAAGCATACTTAAACAGGCGCCCTGCCAAAGGGCATGTGTTACCGAGCTCCGCCATTCGTGGAGCTGATAGCAATCCTGGCACCGTCTCGATCCTACGGAGCCGATCGATCCTACATATGCCGTCACAGAAAGTCTGATGTAGTGCAAAACTATTCAAAACGGCGACCGGACGGCTATGAATGACCGTTCCTCGTTCTAAAGCACTAGTACTATTCGCTCGAGATCTTGCACTTCTTGGCTCGCGTATGTTTTTCTTGGCTCCTGGACTCCGCGGTTCTCCGAGTGCTTGTAAATCCATGATATGCGTACCAAACTGATTCTGAACCAATCTCAATCAATGCCGCTTTTCCCGGAATGTACATCTGCGTTACCATCGCCGTCCGGTGAGCTTTATATAAATCTGTTTTGGAATCGCTCGTTTTCCAAAGGACCGGATACGGCGAAGACGAAGCTGCGGCGGAGGGTTACATTCCATCATCCGCTTGTTTCATTAAGCTTTTCGTCTTTGCAGCTTGTTTAACAGATTCTTCGGCCGCCGTTGCAGTCTGACCTACCGTTACCCCCTTGGACGCGGACAGAAGCGACTCGGCTGGGTGAATTCAAATCTACCGCAACGAGCACGCGATCCGCGTCGTTTGACGTTCTGTGCTTGCTGGCCAACAACGTGCATCGAGCACCTGATTCCACAAGCGTTTGCAGACTTCGCCACTTTATGAAGCATCGCCGGAATTACCATCCATCCCCTTCCTGCGTATTTGTCCCTCAATCTCTCGCAAACTGGCGATGCCTCGCTACATTGGCGTCTAATCGCTACATTTTTTGTAAGTCGTTCTACTAGTACTGGCCGCATAATCGTTTTCTGTCCATCTTGTGTTTCACGCTAAATGCCTACCCAATTAAGCCTTTCTCCGGTGCTCCAGTTTGTTTAGATTATGCCGCGGAGTTGTTGGGCTTCGCGACGGGACAGCGTTGACGAAGGTGATAATGATTCGACCGAGTAAAACTGAGGTCAGCTGCGTTCCTTCGGAATTCTGTCTCTTTTCTTGCATGTTGTGCTCACTTTTTAATTCACGCCACTCGCATATCTTTTCAAGGGCGCCGGGCACAACACCCGCGTTCCAGTTGGAATATTTTCGGCCGTCCAATCTTTCGAAGCAAGACGGGTATGGCATAGAGCACCCGATGGCGCAAGGTGCGCGTCCTTGATCTGCTTGGGTTTGAAGATGTTCTGTGGAAGCCTCGTGGTTCGATTCCATGTCGGGTGATCGCGTTTCAATTTCCAGCTTCACGCTTTTGACCTGCCATACTCCAACCGCAACCCTCGAGTTGTCGAAACCGACGCCTTGATACAGGGCCCGTCCAGTGGTGGCACTGCTGCGACCGGAGGTTTTATTCATCCTGGTTTTTACATTTGCGCATGCTCAATATTTTTTACATACCTCGAGCGTTCTGAATCTGCACGACGACAGTACGAGGGACAGTGTGAACGATGGCACAGGTGAGGCTTGCTTCGACTGATAACCGTTTCCCAGCCAATGTGGCAAGGGCCAGTTCTAATACATAGATATGGCCGACTGGAGCATGCAACGAATCGAACGGTGCCCGAAGCGGCAATTGATCAAGGTTGGAAGTAACTTGTGTGGATCATTGCAGATTTATGAGTGACCCAGGGGCGCGGCACTGGGGCGCAGATACGTCCAGTCCCAGGGATTTGAAGTCCAAAGAACGGGTACTGTATCCATATCTTCTTTTGATCCTGGGAATGCTCCATGGGCAGGAGCATCCAATGGGCGCTTACATCAATCTTTCGAACCGGTGCCAATTGGCTGCGAATTCAGCGGCTACAATCGCTTGCCTTTTGCTGCCCTTTCTTCTTCCTGATCAGTGAGCTGGACTCGGAAATGTATGGTGGTATCGGAGTCGAAGGGGAAATAATTACCTTGTGTCTAGGTTTTTGCATGAAAAACATGGGTCCGTATTTCATTCGTGCCTGACCTCTCGGAATGAATAGGAATTAATACTGAAGCTCTGTGATTGCGCACGTATATTAGAGAGGTTGCGCAAAGCCACCCCGAGTGTGGGGTGGCTTCAAATTGAGCTTTATATTTCAACCCAAGTGTGGGTCTGGTCTGGTTACCCTAGAGCATCACACCAGCACCATTTCATGCACTCAAAGCAAGGAAAGCATGTAGAGGTCTTTTGAGAATTCTCCACTTTCCAAAGCCACCTCACTCAGGGTGCTGTTGCGCAAGGTCTCTATTATCTGAGTTCGAAAGGCCTGTCCAAGTTGCGAAAAACTTGCCACTACCGAGGTTTATTCGATGATTTTGTTCGTGTTCACGGCATTCAACTCGGACAGAGCATGATGTCAGTTGAAACTGGGACGAAGGAGCAGGAAGAACGATTTTGCGACGTACCAAAAGCCTGCGTGGGCTCGTAAGAATGCCAGCCATAGACATGTTGCGTTTGTTCCGAAACCCGGGTAAGAATACACCTTACATGAGCAGAAAATAACGGAAAGTAAAACCCGTCTGACATTGTAGGAAAGTTACATGACCTACATCCGTTCAAGTCAAAGAATGAGCTGAGCTGCTCGAAAAAGTCATTCTCCAGTGCTTGGACCTCCTTCACGAACTCCGTCTTGCATCCAGGACACATTCGGTCGGAACGGTAGTTGTCACCTCGGATCGATAGCTGTAGAGCATGGCCATCACGGCTAATTTGTTTGGCCAACTCTATCGATGCGTGAAGAAGGGTTACTTGGCATAGTTTGTCGCTTTGACAGAGCGTCAATTTCCACCCGTGATCCGCGTACCATCTCCCAATCCTTTCGCGGGCCAATAATAGTCGATGGGAGTCGTGGAGGGATAAAAGAGATCTTTCTAGAGACGCGTCGACAACTTCTGGATGACGCCGGAGTAGCTCCAAGAATGCACAGGGGAGAATGGATGTGGCGTTGCATTCGCGAGCCAGGAGAATTGACGACACCGGTTCGGGAAATTCTCGTAGCTCAAGGGTTTTGTCTCCCCACGAGGGATCCCCCATCGCGTCATAAGAGCGGATGTCACTTTCAGACTCGTTGTACGCGAATATGAGCCATCCCTGGAGAGTGCTAGGCCAGGACTTTTCCAATTGGAGACGATCATTTTGCTGATCCAATCGACCTGGTATTTGTTGGCCAACCTGGCGGGTCCCAGCAATTTAAATGTGAAGGACGTCTCCTCTAGAATGGTTGTGATGCATCTGGGAGGTCGTACCATGGTCAGAGATGCTAGTGCAGAGAGTAGCTAGTAATTACGCACTGTGGCTCATAAAAGAGCGCTATAAAGGCTCGCATCTCGTCTGCGTCGTCACCGGGCATTACAACCAATGGGACACCATCATACTGGTCCACTGGGGAGGCCGCAGTAAACATGTCGGCAAAAATGGGTGATTGCTTAGCGAGGATGCTCTTGTGTAGACGAAAATATATCGTGCGGTTCTCCTTCTCCTTAGCGGACAACACGATATTACCGTCGTAGTGATAGAACTCGGAATCGCGCCGGGCCATGTCGGCGGTGTGAATCTCTGTATCCATCGAGTCTCGGAGAGCAATGAAGTGGGTGTAACGATTACCCCAAACCACTGAAAGAAGGGGAAGGATAGGGATCTCATGACCTGTGAGACCGCTTTATGAATGCTCCTGAGAGTCAATTGAAACGCTGAAACAGGGGGCTCCGTCCAATTGACATTAGAAGGCTGCTCACTTATTTGTGAAGCTCTTTATACTCTTCTAAGTAAGAAGCTCTGGGAAGGATATAAAGGTCCGGCGGCCTAGTCTCCTTGCACTGACTCGCAACCTACCGGCGGCCCTGGTTGGCTGGTTGATTTTTCGCGTTAGGATGCCCGCGATGCTCGCAGTAGAGTTTATGTTTTTGAGCGAACAAGAGCGAACAACTGGCCAAAATTTGAAGAGCACGTAGGCATACTGGTGCGGAGGACTGTGGGCGTTTGGTTGGAACCCTTTTTCGGACATCTTACGGCACCCCATCCATATAAATACCCTTCCTCCCACGGTGAGTTTTTTTTCTCATCTTACACTCGGACCATCGTAAACCAAGGCTGGCAGCAGAATCATAGTGCTGCACACCCTAATGGCGAGATCCAAGACGATGGTGACGGATATAATGCTTGTGTGTGCCAGCCTGTGGGCTGCATAGACATCCGAGCTTCGCTTCCTTCCAACATTCGTATTCGTTCCAATGCCCACTCAGGCTGTATTACTATAGCTGCTTTCAAAAGAATGCCCTGCTGGCCAGATATGGATACGTGCCCTGACGACTCGGGATGGAACGTCCACTGCTCGGTGCGGTAACATTTATCTCGCAGAAAACGAAAAAGAGGTCTGATACCTTTCGACGCTCGAAGAGAGGGACGCGCCATCGTGAAGCTTTCAAGTGTCGCCCCTCCTGTCTTCGACCTCTTCGCTCTTTCCGGCGCCTCTTCTCGGCCCTTTGCTCGAGCCCTACCGTCAGCGCGCCGGTGTTACTCGAGTTGCGTCCCTGCAGTTTGACATCTCAGCGTACACCTCTTTCTGGTGCCGTTTTCTCGGCTTTTCAGTTTGAATCCAGCGCTGGCAGGGAGGGTTGTTGGGGGAGACGACTCCGGCAGCGCGCAAACCGGGTTACCCACCGCGAAGCGGCCGTGCTAGTGTGCGAAACAAGGGCTTGGTGGCCACTTGCAATGCGCGCGACTCTTCTCCGGTCGTCTTGATGGGGACCGTGACTGGCTTGCTTTGGTCTAATCTACGTAGCTCGCCTCCTAGCAAGGCGTGCTGCGTGGGCCGTAGTCTGGGTTCCGTCATCTCAAGGACCCGTTGGCTATTTCGTGGCTTATGTACCTCTTTCTGGTGCCGCTCGCTTCCATGGTTTTTATCAGCCTGGAATGGGATACCGACATGACTCGAGCGCACACCCCTCGGTGCTTCGGCGCGCCGGGTGCTGCTCGATCGTTTCGCTCCCCTCGGCTCGACACTCAACGTATCTCTTTCTGGTGCCGCCCTTGGCTTGGCTGGCGTCCAACGCTCGCAGGGGCCCAACGGCCGGAAAAGCGCTGTGTGTATGCATGGCTATACCTCAAGCATGCCTGCATGCATATCACACGGCCTCTTCGCGGTGGGTAACCCGGAGCAGTCTCGCCACTGTGGTTCCATACCGTGACTTTCTTACTTGGGCTACGTAGCTCGCTCGCATCCACCGCCGGCAGCCGGCAAGGCCCGCTTCTCGAATCCTAGTCTGAGTTTCGCCATCTCAAGACACCAACCAACCTTGTCGCGGCTTCGCCCGACATGCCGCTCGCTTTCTTGACTTGGTTTTATCAGTGCCGGAACGGTTGGGCAGGAATTCACCGAAGCGCCCGCTGGACGCCGCTCCTGTTTCGCCACCTGTCCCCGTTTTGGGGGTTCACATCCACAGGTTCAAGATCCTTCTACGCCGTTACGGATGGCATCATCTGTCTGTCTGTCTGCGCCCCCTCCTTTCTCGGGGTACGGCCTATATGCTATCTCAAGAGATCTCAAGCAAGCCCAAAATTATCCTGCTACGACGCGCTGGTTTGCTCATTTCTCTACTATGCGCTTCCTTGGGCTTGGTTTCGCTGACGACCTCTGCGACGGAATGAGAAATGGACACGGCAAATCGCGCGCCTTCCGTTGCTGAAGCGTGATTGCTGACTTATGCTCAAAACTTTTTGTCGTACCCTTTCTCATTGCCCTTGATTCCGTTCCATCGGACTATCCTTCCTCCGGTACATATGTGGAGCGATTGTGAAGCAGGAACAGGAACAGAAGCACGGGAACTGGGATTCGCGCAAGACAGGATAATGATAATGTGTACACGAAAATACAGCGCTCGAAATATGACCATGTCCCGCGCGAACCCACCATATCTCCCCGAGCTCTTCGACCCCCGTCGGGCGGCGTGAGGCAACCGGGGCGGAAATAGAAATAGGATTCGGCTATGTGCGTTCGTTCGGGTTAAGTAAAGAGTCGCGACAAGGCCGTCGTGCTGCGGAGACGGAAATAGATTGCAATTTCGTGCGGGGTTCGTGGTAGTTTTGGCGCGCTTGAAAGTTGTGCAGACGCCGACGCAGAAGAAGACGCAGAAGAAGTGTTTGATGCAGAATAAGTGTTTGACGCAGAAGGCTCAAAATGTTGATGGGCGCGCCGAAAGCTCGCAAGGCCGCCAAGGAATTTGCGTACTTTAAGCGGGTGCATATGTAGGGTAACCAAGTGCAGTCAGACTCATTACACGTACGTCTGGCTGATGGGTGTACATATGCCTATCAGCGGATCGGCACGCTAGAATTGCGTTGCAGCGCGGTGGACACGAGGCTGGGGTGCGGTGATATGCATAGCTTGAAGGCAGATATTCAATAGCAGGGCAGGGCACAGGGCGCAGATTATCGATGAGTGAGTAAGATTGTGGAGTGAATGTGCGGCGCGCGGACAGAAGCGGGTTTCACAAACACGGATCAGCACGCCATCAGTTGAACACCATGAGCACAAGCACGGGCAGCAGCGGCAACGCGATATCGGTGCGGCGCGAGTACTTTGCGGGGAAGGACGCGGCGTCGGGGATGGTGGTGGAGACGACGGTGCTGAAGGGGACGTATATGTTCTGGGTGGGGATGTGTGCGAGCGAGGAGGAGAAGGATGGTGCGGTGGAGGCGGGGCGGCTGGGGCGGGACTGGGCGTGTGCGATGCCTCCGAGTGCGACGGTGGGTGGAGTAGTACTAGTAGAGAGCGAAGACTGAGAGACCGCAGACCGGAGTGAGCACTGGGACGGGGTTGTTTCGGAGCGGGGCGAATGATGCAGCGTTATCGATGGCGTGTCGACTGGGTGAGTGGGTTGGGGTACTTATCTAGCAGACCTACTGAGGCTATACAGCTACGCGGCTGAATTCGCAGGTGTTTGTAGGGTTGGATGTGGATGCCCGATTGGTGGTGTTGGCGGAGAAGAGAATTGTGACTTTGTTGTAACACACACTTTATGGAGGACGATTTCGCGCTGCCTCGCTGGTCGTCCCACGCAGACCAGCAGCCAGCCGACCTCCCCGCTCTCCTCCTCCCAGACTGCTGCCCAGGCCGCCTACTATGCTCCCCCGCATCCATGACTCCGCAATTGCCCGCTCCCAGAGTCTCTCCAATGCAGGCGCTCGGCGCAGACACCACAACCAGGACGAGCTAGACGCCACCTTTCTACCCCCCGTACTCATCTAATGACCCCTACCAAGACATGTACTACACAAAGCGCTCAGAGCCCCCGCGCTCCCCCATGCGCACCACCCCAAACTCGGCCCTTTTGGATCCATATACCCACCAGCAGGCCCAGTACTCCCCCACCACGCCCCAGTACCCGTACGGCCCGCCCCAGGACCAGCGTCCATACCAGGGACACACCCGGGCTCTGTCCCAGACAAAGCCCGATCCTGCCGCACCGTACACACCCTAATTACCCCGCAGCCACTGCGTATCTCGACCCTGCAGCCCGCTCCAACCCCCCGACACCCCTCTCATATCTCCATCCCTCCCAGTCACCCGTCGGCTATTACGCCCAGGACGGCCAGCCAATGGCCGTCGACCCGCCGCCTCAGAAGCGGCGCGCATCCGGCTTCCGCCGCGTCCGCACTGCCCACGACCTCCAGCCGCGCCTCGACGCCTCTATCGTCGGCCGCCGCATGGGCGCAGACGGCCAATACCTCTCCGTCCGTCTTGATCCTTCCGATCGCTGCATCCCGCTAATATTGATCTTCAGCCGCTCCGCCAACTAACCACCAACCTCCTAGACACGTACCACATCTGCAACCCCCAGTTCCGCTACGAGTCTGCCCACAACCCCCGGCGGGTGCTCACAAAGCCGAGCAAGCCCGTGCATAATGACGGATACGACAATGACGACTACGACTACATCCTCTATGTCAATGACTGGCTTGGCCCCGACGACGGCCACAAGTACCTCATCCTCGATATTTTGGGGCAGGGCACATTCGGCCAGGTCGTAAAGTGCCAGAACATGAAGACGCACGAGATCGTCGCCGTCAAGGTCGTCAAGAACAAGCCCGCGTACTTTAACCAGAGCATGATGGAGGTCACCATCCTCGAGATGCTCAACAAGAACTCGGACCCGAACGACCAGCACCACATCCTGCGCCTGCGCGACTCGTTCATCCACCGGCAGCACCTCTGCCTCGTCTTTGAGCTGCTCAGCTCGAATCTGTACGAGCTCATCAAGCAGAACCAGTTCCAGGGCCTCTCGACGCAGCTCGTCAAGGTCTTCATGGCACAGCTCCTCGACGCGCTCACCGTGCTCAAGGACGCGCGCCTCATCCACTGCGACCTCAAGCCCGAGAACATCCTCCTCAAGTCGCTCCAGTCGCCGCAGATCAAGGTCATCGACTTTGGCTCCGCGTGCCACGAGCGGCAGACGGTCTACACGTACATCCAGTCGCGCTTCTACCGCAGCCCCGAGGTGCTCCTCGGCATGTCGTACACCGCGAGCATCGACATGTGGTCCCTGGGGTGCATTGCCGTCGAGCTGTTCCTGGGGCTGCCGCTGTTTCCCGGGACGAGCGAGTACAACCAGCTGACGCGGATCGTGGAGATGCTGGGGATGCCGCCGCAGAGTATGCTCAATACGGGGAAGCAGACGGGCCAGTTTTTCGACGCGTATGAGGTGTGGAACCCGCATGCGAATGCGAACGAGAAGAAGTATCGGTTGAAGAGTATCGAGCAGGTGCGTTCTGTGCGCTCTCTTTTTAGTCTGGCTGTAACTAATGGGGACGGGCAGCTCGCGTAGTATTCGCGCGAACACAACACGAACGAGCAGCCTGGGAAGCAGTACTTCAAGGCGACGTCGCTGCCCGAGATTATCAAGACCTGCGCCCATGCCGCAGACAAAGACCGCGCGCCAGGGGCACGAGGTCGAGAAGGAGCTCAACAATCGCGCGTCGTTTATCGACTTTTGCCAGGGGCTCTTGCATCTCAATCCCGTCATCCGGTGGACGCCGCAGCAGGCACGGCTGCATCCGTTCATTACGGGCGAAAAGTTTACGAAGCCGTTTGTGGTGCGTATCCCTGCTCACTCTTTCATTTGGAGGTCAATTGAACTGAGGATTTGGTGGTGTATAGCCCGACGGCTTAACAGGCACCGGTGTACCAGGCCCAGCAGGCACAGGCTCACCAGGGGACGGTCGACCCGAAACGGCCCTACGGCGGGCTGGTGCCGTCGCAACCCAAGGGCACGCGCGCGTACCAGGACGCCGCGAGCTACAACCATCATCTGGCGCAGCACCAGGCGTACACCGCCCAGGCGCAAGCCCAGACGCAGGCGCAGAATTCGTTCAGGAACCCGTATATTACACCACAGGAGCGGCAGAATTCGCCAGTCCGCAGTCCCAGCAGCAGCAGCAGCAGCAGAACTCGCAGCAGGGGCAGCAAGGGCCGCCGCAGCCGTACCCGACGCCACCGGAGACCGCGTATGGCTGTGGGGCAGCAGCAGCAGCCGCCGTACGGGCACTGCGCGGCCGCTGACGCACCAGAGCTCGGCGGGGAATCTGGACCGGCGGGTACACCAGCGCGTCGCAGGCGGCGGTGAGCAGCGCGGTGTCGGCTGCGCTGGGCGGGCTCGGGGAACTCGCTCGTCCCGGCGTCGGCGTCATCGTACTACCCTTCCAGCGCCACCGCGCCCGCCTCCACCGCGCGCGCACGCTCGAACACGACGAACCTCCAGACGGACCCGGTCCCCGCGGCCCTCGCGCGCCTGCAGCACATGAACCAAGATGTGATCGCGGGCCGGAACGCGCTGACGCCCGTGCTGAACCGGGACGACGCGATGCGGGAGTGGGAGCGGCGGCAGGCGGGGAAGCCGAGCGCGGCGCAGCCGTACCCGCAGCTCGAGTTTCTGCAGCAGCAGGCAGAGCTCGCGACGCAGGCGGGGACGACGAATTGGGCGCGGTATCAGCCGCCGGTGCCGCCGCTGAGCAAGCTCGGGCTGGGGGCCGGGGCGCAGCATGCGTATCACCCGCCGGGGCCGTCGGGGCTGGGGGAGGAGCGGGACGAGGCGAGCGTGCGGCGGGACGCGGTCATGTCGAATGTGCGCTCTGCGGCTGCCGCAGGGCTCGGGCGGGCGGGGGGTAGATGGGGGAGGGTATGGCGCATCCGCGGCGTCGAGCGTTATTTCGAGCCCGGCGCAGGCGTACAGCAGCGGCGGGACGACGTCGGGGAACCGGTACGCCGCAACGTATGCGCAGGCGCCGCCGCCGTCGTCACAGCAGGGACCGCAGTCGTTCGACGCGGGGTCGGGCCCGCCGTCGCTGTTCGTGCCGATGCAGCCGGAGCAGTACCAGTCGTACAACGGCCCGCCGAGCGCGACGACGCGCGTAGCACCGCCCCCACAAACGGTACCGCCGTCGTTTTATGGCCCCGGCGCCGTTGCAACAGGCCCGCCGCCACCGGGACGCAATCCGTTTTCGACCAGCGGCGACCCGGGGAGCAAGGACCCGGTAAGGCGGGGTACCAATGGTTTGGACGCTTGGCCACGATGAGCTGATTTTCGATCCTTCATCTTCTTGTTGCGTTGAAAATACATACATCCGTCATCAAGTGCAGATTTGCAATCTTTTCACTTTTTTTCATGTTTCTCTGTTACGTTTTATTCTCATCGTCTCTGTTACCTCGTACGCCCACCGCTCCGCTCTCCTGCAATATTTTTGTGAGCCAGACTCGCGCATACTCATTGACTGGTAGCATTGTTTGTATCCGCACGCTGTATCTAGCTGAGCCACAACGCCGTGGCTGCTTTCTGCTCGAGGCACAATGTATTCATCTATGAGTGGGGTCTACAGGGTTGAACTGTCTACCGGTGGAAGGTTATCTGAACAAAATAATCTAGGTAAGCCGCGTCTTGAATACCTCCTCAACCTCCCATGCGCCGGTCCAGTAGATGACCTCGCACTTGAGCCCACCGTCCCGCGCGATGCGCTTGTGCAGGCCGCCAAATGTGCGGCAGAGAAGGATGTCTTGGCTGAATGAACGAAATTAGAAGAACAAAAAAATAAAGACGCGACGCGACGCACCTCCGCAGACGGAGCGCGGGGCAAAAGTCGTTCGAGCCGTCCCCGACGTAGACAACGCGGTCATACGTGGGGGTGTGTCGCGCGAAAAATGCCTCGAGCTCCTCGCCTATCAGTGAGGCAAAATTGCGTCAATCGAAGCCGAATAGGCTCTGGGAGATCGAACAAACCCTTGCACATGTTAGCGCTGCAGCCGACGGTGCATGTGTGTTGGGGGCCGCTGGGGTCGACGCGGCGGCGGAGGACAAGCAGCCCGGAGGGGTCCCATTCGGCGGGGTTGGTGACGATCTCGGTGAATGCCGCGTGGAGGCCCTTGTCCTGCGCGCAGTTGGCGCGCGCGTGTTGAGAAACTGTGCGATACGCACCTTAAGGATAGTGTCGATGTAGACCGCGTTGGCGTTGGAGAGGCAGAAAAAGGTGGTGTTGCCCGCGGCTTTGAGATTGGTGATGCCGCGCACCATGGCGGGGTGCTAGATGCTGTTGAATAGGATCAACTGGCTCATAGAAGGCGCGCACAAAGGGCATAATGCGCAACGCGTCGCTCGAGCTGCTCGCGCGTAACACCGCGTGCATGCGCGTCCCGCAGGGCTTGCGCACTTGCAGGCGTTAGATTAGAAGGATGCAAAGGCAATGCCCGCCCTACATCATGTCTGTGAATTGGAGCTTGTCCTCATTGTCCTCAATCCAGCGGCGAATCTCAGGGGCATTCACTTCGAATACCCATCTATCGGTGTCCTGATCAGCCATGGACCTTGGCGATGGGCGGATCAGGCGAGGCCGACCAGCGTTGGGTATGCATACCAGTCAAAGTCATACACGACTAGCTGGCGCGGGGAGACCATGATGGAGAGGAACAAGAAGGATTACATAAGATATTTTCTAGAGATGCGGGTTCATGCCTACCACGTCCGCAAAGGCATCCTACAAAAAGTTACCAGGCGTGGTAGAACTCAATGAGACCCATCTCCAGTGGTCCCAGGATGGAAAGGCTCCCTCTGTGCGCGTCGCCCACTCCGAGGTTGCTGGTCAGTGGCGGCGTCTAAGCTGTGCGCTTTTGCTCACGAGAAACAGCTCTGTTCTCCAGCAAGGAGGGCGCAGCGCAGGTCCGCCTAAAGGTCGCGGTCGTCGGCGACGACAACGGCCACAGCTTTGCTTTCACGTCGCCCAAGGCCCAGAGTGAACGCGACAAGTTCAAGGCAGAGCTGACAGTCATATTGAGCCGCAACCGCGCCGCGGCAGAGGCCGCAGCGCGCGCCCCCGTCGCCCCCGCCGTGCCACCGCCCGTCGCAAGACCCTGTCGTCGCCACACCGCTGCAGCACCCAACACTCATCTCGCGGACGCCCTCACGCGCCGCGTCCGTTTCTTCGAGTGAGCAGCGGAATGTCACGATCATCCCCGGGAACGACCCCGCCACGGACGTACGTCTGCGCAAGACCATTCTCATGAGCGACCCCGAGCTCGGTGCCTTGCACCGCGAACTCGTCGCAATGAGCGGGCAGCTCAGTGAAGCAGAGTTCTGGGAGGGCCGAGAAGTACTTTCACCCTTTTTCTGGTATTCTGTGGCATTAAAGTATCCCTACTAACGCGCTTAGCATCTGCTTCTGTCGCTTGCCGCCTCTGAGAATCAGGCAAAAGGGAAACCCGGCCAGATCGTCGACCCGCGTCCTGAAACCGTCGACGGCGAAATAAAAATCGTCATGACCCCCCAAATGATACACGCCATCTTTGACGAATACCCCGTTATTGCCAAGGCACATCGAGAGAATGTGCCCTAGTAAAGTATGGTTGCATTTTTTTTACGAGATTTATTTATTGAGCTCATAATCCGTAGCTGAGCGAAAGCGAATTTTGGTCTCGGTACTTCAAGTCAAAACTCTACCATGCTCACAAAGCCTCCATTCGGTCGACTGCCGTCCAGCACGTCGTCCAGGACGATCCAATACTGGACAAATATCTGGAAAAAATAGATGACGGTAGGTCTTGACTCGGAGCCGAGCCACCTTACCCCACTGACTCGACTTTAGAGCTAGAACCACGGCGACAACGGGATGAACGTGTTGAGCTGTTTGTTGATTTAGGCGCCACCCACGAGGATCACGGGGAGGTGGGTGCGAACGCTTCACGAAAATGACTTGCGCTGAATATTTTCATTGTTTCAGACTGGCAACGAAAAGGACGTGACGATGATTGCCGGACGGCAACGCGGCGCTCTGCCTTTGATACGAAAATTCAACGAGCACTCCGAACGACTTCTCAATTCCGCTTTGTTTGTACCCTTCGATTCCCCAGTTTCAGGCACTAACCCGCTATCCAGGGGAGAGATCCCACCCGCAAAACGCCAAAAAATTACCAATGTGGGTGCTTGTGTCCCTTCTTGACGCGCATCCGTTTATTTGTTTCGTTTTAGGAAAATTACGGCCAAATAGACATCGACGATCTCCACGATTCCGAGTCGTCGGCTGGAATCGTCCTTGAAATGCAGGATCGGCAGCGGTACTTCGAGGGCGGCATCTCAAATTCTGCCCCAGAAGCGGCGCGCAAACCCGTGGACATCAAAACGCTCATACTGAACGCAAAAGTGAACATGGACAATTGGCCGACGAATCTGAGTCAGGTATGGTGATGCATTGTTGACACAGAGTATGCGTATTCACCTACTTCTCCAGCTCAAAATAGAAAAACAGGCTGGCGACACGGCGCTCCTCTCCATGACAAAAAATGTCGCTGCGCGTTTGGACGTCAAGTCACGCAAAAGTCTGTATCTTGTGTTATTTTTGTCTCATTAATTCATTTTTTTTGTTTTGCAACCCAGACGACATCCCCGAAGCTCTATTCCGCCAGATGACAATCTGTCAGACCGCCACCAACGAGTTTCTGAGACAGTTTTGGTCGTCCATGTACCCCCCCGCAGCAGAGGTGCAAGTCGTCGCCGTTGCGACCCCTGCGCAAAGAGCAGCAAAGGCTGCGAAGATGATCGGATATCTCTCTAAAACACAAGAAAAGATCGATGCGCTCGTGTATATGGGTCCCCAGCACAAAGTCGACCCTGCTCGAATAGAAATCGTAAGCTCTGCATCTCTATTTTGGTTAGAGGTGCTTACTAAATCCAAAATAGGCTATGAAACCAGTCCTCAACGCGGCCAACCGCGCCATTGCATTCCACAGAACTAAGACTTCCACTTCAAAGCCCGCACCGCGCGGCTAGGGACTTTCATACTTTGCTCATTCTTATAACTCATATTGTAGTATATATACATCGCATGCAACATAACATCACTGTATCATAATAATTTAATCGTCGTTTACCGATACGGTCCGGGCTGTTTCTGGTACTGTTGCCCGGAGGACAGGGTGCATTCGTACGTCGTGAACATGACCAGGACGTGCAGCGCGAGCGCATAAAAGATGAAGAACGCGCGCGTGCGCCGGTTTCCCAGGATGCCCTTTGTGAGAACCAGTACGCCGCGCTCAATAGGGTTCAGCTTCTGGTACGCCAGGTTCGCCTCCTGAATGGGAATGCAAGTTGGATCAGAAGAAGCAAGTGCTATTAAATGACTTACCCTTCCACGGAACGCTTCGAACGGATTCATCGCCTCCTCGTACCTCGTCCGGTACTTACTCATGTCGTCCGGTCGCGAGGAGGAGCCGGACGGCACAGGCAGAGGATCAAGCTGCGAGGTCACCGGGCGAGACCCTGCCTCTTCCCTGTAGCTCTGCATGTACCGCACCTTCTCGTACAGCTTGAGGTTATCTGACTGCAGGTTTTTTATTTCTGTGCGGAGCTCCGAGATGATCTGGAACTGTTTGCGTAACTCCTGCGATGCAGCGCGGGTTTAGGACCGCATCCGCAATACCAAAACGATTCGCACCTCTTCCAGCTCTGCGTTACGTTGCCGGAACCTGTCTCGTTGGCTGGTTACAATGGGGAGAATCGTAGTGTCCGCCGACGACGCAAAGGGAACTGGGGACGATCGTACGGGTTCCTGAGATTCGCTGGGTTAGGCAGTGCAGAGTGTCAAGCAAGGTACATGCCGTCTTTCGGCCAAGATCCAGCCCGGCTAGAACGTCGGTCGAATCGCTTTCGGAAGACGGGAGATCCCCGTTCGACTTGTGCGAATTCATCGACACCAGATCAGTTTCCAGCTTCTCATTCAGTATCTTTTGCTTCTCCAGTTCTGCGGTGGTGGTAGCAAGTCGCTCCTCCGCAGTCTGCAACGAAATTTCCAGCTCTGCGTGGATGATCTAGACCCCAAATCAGCAAGAAGCTTTTGTTACGGAGAAATCTGCCTACCCGGAACTTGGTCAACTCTTCCAGGATTCTTTTGTTCTTGGTAGCCAAAAGAGCCTCAAGAGTGTTTCCACGCTGCGCATTCGCCTTTTGGGCATTCGGATTGGGTAGTTGTACATTCTTTTCCCCTTGTCCGTCTTCATCTGCATCCTCATCTAGCCCCGCAAATTCGACGTACTGTCAATTGGTCAGTCAGTTCATTGGGTTGATATCCCGGGTGATTCGAACCTTCATAATCTCCAATTCTCGCTTGATTTCATCATAGTCGCCGTACTGCTTTAACCGTTGTTTAAGCTGTTCTATCTCCGTGAACTGCAACAAAAAAGGTGGTCAGCAGAGCGGACAGACTACATCCACAAAACACATACCTTCGTTTGAATGTCTCGCGAAAGTTCTTCAATCTTTTTCTGACCGGAGTGCTCTGCGTCCGACGCCGCCTGCTTCTGAACCTCCAGAACACGGGACAGACGCTCTGACTCAACCTCCAAGTCGGCAACTTGCGACTCTAGAGATTTGACCCTGGTGCAAAAATTAGAAACGGAGATCTATGGATCTCTGAACCGAAGTTACCGATCAGAATTCTCGGTTCCTGTTCGCATTGCCTCAATCTCCGCTCGTAGGATTTCCTGAGCCGGGATTAGACCGAGGAGAGAGGATCAGAAGGTTCGCACATTACGGCGCTCGACAGTGACCACCCGGCTATTGGCGCGCTCGAGGTCGGCAACAATCATGTCGACCTCTGCCAGTTTTGCAACTACTTCTTGATCTGAATATAGCGAATACGAATCAGCAGCTGAACTGGATTTCGCGAGTCGTGCGGACCTTGGCGCTGGCCATGGTCGATAAGTTTAGCCTGATTGGAGTCGTTGGACAGTCGCAAGTCCCGAAGTTGGTTCTTGGTTAAAGTTACTTGTCGCTGCAGGTCTTGCTCCCTTGTCGAAATAAATATCAGGTTTGAAGCGGAGGACGCAGATGTGCGACAAACCTCTCTTCGTAATTTCTCATTTCTCGTCGTAAGTGGCATTAAGTTCGTTCTCCTTCTGAGCTACCTTCTCCAATATCATCTCGTCCATCTACCCCAAAGATAAATAGCGGAAAGAGTGAGACCATCGTTCCGCGCACCTTCAGTTCCAACTGTTCCACCTTGTTCTCGGCCTTCTTCTTTGCTGTTTCAACAGAAGCAAAGTCATTGACGCGTTTTCGGAGGTCAATATTTTCCTCGCGCAGGCGTTTTAGCTCGGCTTCCAAGTCGCGGGCTTCCGCCACCTTGACGGTTTGATCCTGCGAGGTGCTCAGCGAATGGAGCCAGCGTACAAGGGTCGTCCTACAACTGCAGCCTCAAGCAGTGGGTACGGATCGGGCGCCTCTGCCAAGACTTTGTACACGTCGAGGAAAGCATTTTCGGACGCCTTCGAGCGCTTCGTGAGGCTGTCAATCTCGGTTTGGTAGGCTGAGACGCGTGTATTTTATATGTGTCAGTCAATAGACCATATGTGGAGAGGTACACGCGTACCTTTCAAAAGGCCCTTGAACGCCTCGACTTTTTCGCTCTCGGGAAGTTTCTTGAACTCTGAGCAGAAATCAGGCCAACCCTGGCGTGGAGCAACCACAACTATGTACCTTTCGTCTTGTCTGCCAAAGCCTTTCGGCCGACTACGCTTTCCTTCTGGTTGTCCACAAGCTGTATACCTTGCGCATCGAGGGTTTTCTGAAGCTCAGAGAGATTTATGTCTAGCGGATCTATGAGACGAAGCAGAGGTAATAGACCATGCACCACCTTTCCATGTGGCCAAAGCGCCTGAGAAATTGAAGTTGTGCTCAGTCGCAGCCATAGTGGGTGTTCGGATCGTGTTCAATTTGATCTGCTGTCACAACAACCTCTCTGTTTACCTCCATGTCGCTTCGAAAAAAACCTAGGATACTGCACTGGCTACTACAACGGTAGATTCAAACTCTTGACGTCTACAAACTTGCCTGTTTTGAAACTCTCATTTGCCAAGAGACCGACGGCAAGAGCCATAGCTCCGTCTCTCTCGTTCGCCCCCTGCTTAGATGCATCTCCCGTTTCTGCTGCTTCTCCGGGCGCCGGACCAAATAATACGCTCAACATTCTCGCATCTCCTCCTCCGTGTCCAGCATGGTCGTACTTGACTGGGAGGACTTCCGGCTTTTGCCAAAGCTTGTGCAGCGTTACGGTGGCATCGCCTGCGTTTGGAAGGGCAGCAGTGCCGTGGATCAACCCTTCCATCCCGTCGTCCGTGGCTGGCAGACGATACTGCGATTCTACGACGTTCAGCTCGAGCCGGCCGAGCGATCCATTGAACATGACATGATAGCCCTCCCACGGCGAATAGGCTGTCTGACACAATTTAGTTCGCAATCGGGAGGATATCGAATTGAAGTACCAAGTGGTAGGTCATGGTGGTGCCCGAGTTGTAGCGCACCTTCGCACGAGTTAGTTCCCAGCAAGTCCCTGTCAATAAACTCACCATCACGCTCATATCATCTTCAATGCCAATTCCAGGAGCGAAAACCTTAAAGGATATTAAGAGATGCGTCGAACTGGATGTTCTTCCCTTACGTTCTGGTCCCGGTGGTAGCCGTCTTCGCTCTCGGCGTCAGCGTATATCGCCTTGAGTGCTGGGTCGGTCTCCAAATGAATGGCGAACGGATCTGTCTTGGCCGCTTCGCTTCCTCGCGCGCGCTCGTAGTCTTTCGCCCAACCGTGCTCCTTTCCTGCTTTATCGCCGTAAAACGCCAGCTTCCCAAACCCGGCGACGGTTTCTGGTTCTGCATCGATCCACCAATTCACAAGATCAAAGTGGTGGCCCGCCTTGTGCACCATAAGACCGCCGGAGTTGGTTTTCTGTCTGTGCCAGCGGCGGAAATAATCCGCACCGTGGACAGTGTCCAATAGCCATTCGAAATGGACGGAGATAACTATTCACCGTCAGCAACGGTCATGTCTTGAGATTCATTCGACTCACCTTTCCCGATTTTGCCCTCCGCGATGGTTCGCTTCACAAGTTCGTGTACTGGGTTATAGCTGACAATAATGAGAAGTTGATTCGACCCAAAATTCGGGCCACCTATCCATACCGGTAGTTGAATGTCACAGTAATATGTTGTCCCGTTCGCTGAACTGTCTCCAAAATGCGGCGGCACTTGTCGACGTCGGTGGTCATGGGTTTCTCGGTGAGAACTCTCACTACAATATTCCTCTTCGTCTTGCTCATCTCCATCTGCTATCTTGCTTACCTCCAGCCTCCAACGCGGGGAACGATGTATAAGTCATGCAATGCGTCGATGCAAGTTACGACCACCATTTCGACCTTTTCCTTCTCTAGCATAGCTTTGAAGTCATCAGGTTGATAAACTGGGACTGTCGGTGCGCCAAGCGACTGCAGGAGTTCATTGTAGTATGCTGCACGAATGGAATTAGGCTCGCAGATCGCTACAACCTGGCTCGATGGGCGAGCAACGATCCCGCGCACGAACATAGCCGCGCGACTTCCAGTCCCGACAATCGCGACACGCCCCCCGAGTGGTTTCGCTGCTGAGGCCATAGTGCGAGTCTAAGATGGCACAGTCTTGGTTATTTGTATGGCATTCTTGCGGCCCGCGACGGGCCGACGGCGCGTCGATCGCGTCGATCTGGGGTATTGGTGTGGGGTAGTAGAATCGAACAGGCATGTGTTTCAAATTCGCAAAGAGTGTGCCTATTTACGCTCGAAAATCCTTTCAAGGAATGAATTGATTGGGACGGCCATCCCCAAAAACAGCCCCCAGCTCCAAGCGACACTCAGGCGCCATGCATCATGTGGTACCCAGATAGCGGACCGGTGGGATTGGTTGACGCGCCCACATATAGTATGATATACGGCGTATATATATTTCGGCAAATCTTCAACGCCCTCTTTGGCCACTATGTCGGGCTCCGCTCCCCCCGTCGACAAAATGGATGAAGAGCGCTATGAGAAGACCATCAGCTCAGGCCTTGTGTCGCCGCCTCCGCCTCTGCCAACCCAACCGTTCAAGATCGGTGATGCGGCCTTGGAAATCCTGGGTGAAGGAGCTCCTCCCCGCGAGATCACAGAGGATGAGAGCAACGCAATCTTGCGCAAAATCGACAGGTGGATTCTCCCGGTCATTCTCATGGTTTATTTCTTGCAGCAATTGGACAAGTGAGTCGGCCGGCTCACGCCGCGGATATCTTAAAGACATACATTCTGAGGTCATCTCTGTCTTACACCTCTGTCTTCGGAATAGTGGCCGAGACAGGTCAGTTTACATAGCCAAAACAATGTATTTTCTTATTCATATTTCTCTAGGTCTTGTGGGCACACAATACAGTTGGCTAACCTCGTCCGTTTATTACTCGTTCTATATGATTACGTGCCGGCGAAGCTGGCGGATACTCATTTTTCTTTGGCAGAATCGTGTATGTAGCGCAGCTGATCTGGCAGCCAATGTCCTCGTACATGCTCGTCAGACTCCCGCTGTCCAAGTACCGTAAGATCCGAGTCGACTTCGTTGCCTGTATTTGAATGTTACCGGCAGTCTTTTTCCACGTCCTGATGTGGGGTGTCGTTGTGGCTTCAACCGCGGCCGCCCACGACTTCAAGGGATTAATTACGGCCCGTTTTTTCTTGGGACTCTTCGAAGCTACTGTTGGCAAGTAACGTCTTAATTTCTCCAGAACCGGTGTTTATTTTCTTCAACAGCTCCCTGCTTCATTACCATCACACAAATGGTTGAGATCTTCCGTTTTGGTGCTACTCCTGCTCTGACTGTGGATCTTTTTAGTGGTGGCGCCGTCGGGAGCAAACGCTGCGGTTGGCATACTGGTTCGCTATTTTGATTTTATTCGTGTTTTTCTTCCTATAACATTGCCCCTCGCGCCGTATGAAGGTTCGCCATGAATGGTGCAACGCAATGTGTATGTTGTCTTTCCCTGGTTCTAGAAGTTTTTTTTCAAGATTTAATTCAGATCGGATCCCTTCTAACTTACGGTCTTGGTCACATCCACGGCAAACTCAAGTCCTACCAGGTAACCAACATTACTCCCGTCCTTACTGGCTAACGGTCTCTGCTCGCAGGTCATCTTTCTCTTTATTGGCCTGTTAACGATCGTATGCTCGCCCGTTGTATAGTAGGTGAAATGCCGACTTTGATTTTTTTTTATCTAACAGATGCGACAGTTTTGTGTTGCCGGACTCGCCAGCCAAAGCTCGTTTCCCTCAACCATGATGAAAAGATCATCGCTTTCGAACGTCTGCGTGCCAATAATCAGGTCAGTTCGCGCAGTTATTCTCGATTGATCACTGACGTTGGCTTAGGGAACTGAAACTAAAGTGTGGAAATGGGATCAGGTTAGATTTGGTTTTGGTTTATGCACTCCACGTTTAATATTCGGAGTCAAGGTTCTCGAAGTTTTCTTGGATTTGAAGACCTACCTCTGGTTTTCACTACTTTTCCTCTGTGCCGTACCCAGCGGAGGCATTAGTGCATTCGGCCCTTTGATATCCGTACGTTCAAGATTTTATCTATCCAATTCGAATATTAACGCACCAACCAACTTCAGAGGGATTCGGTTTTGACCAATTTAACACGTCCGTTAACTCATCATTATTTTTCTTTCTTTCTGAATTCGACTCCTCAGCATTCTGTTCAATATACCATTCGGTGCTTTCCAAGTGATCCTCACCATCGGTGCGGCAACCATTTCCACCAAGATCAAGCTCAAGTGGCCGGTGATCTTTTTTGCCTCTCTTCCTCCGATCGCCGGTTGCTGCGGCGCTGTATACCCTGGGTCCGTGGCGCCCAACTGAGGGCCCAGTTATTGGGATGCTACTACGTGGTATGTGGGATTGACAATGATACATTACCCTCGTTTAATCCATGACTAGCTGTCTTTCTTCACGGCCCTGCGTGAGTGAACTCTCGCGTCAGCGCGGATGTTCTGAAATTTTATGTACAGAGCCCATGCTGTACACCTGGAGTTCTCAAAATACGGCCGGTCATACAAAGAAGACCTGCACAAACAGGTAGATTCTTTCCCTCCTCTTTCTCAACTTTTCGCTCACGTCGACCACAACAGGAATTGTCTGGTTTATTTATCCCTTTTTCCGACATGTTTCTGACGTCTGCGCGTTGTCTGACAGGTCTTTGTCGCACAATGTGCCGGAAACGTATGTGTGATTATTCAAGCTGCCATTCCCGGCGGCTGATAGTACTGTAGATTCTCGGCCCACTTGTATATAAAACTCAAGACAAACCATACTACAAGCCGGGTTTGGTTTGCGAGTAAGCCTTTTCCCGCCTTCTTCTTACTGGTCCCTGATTGTACCTCCTGTACGCAGCCTCATATGCTGGATCCTCCTTTCAGCTCTAACACTGTAAGCACAACGGCTTGGGGGTTTGGGGTCGTCTGACACCGTGCTAGCGTTACTGCTGCATATCTCGCATTCCTCAACAAAAGACATGCTGATCGTCGCGTTTCAACTTGGGAAACCCGCCAAGATCTTGGACACCTCGCTCGAGACGGTCAAAGAAGGGTAAACGTCGTGCAGCAGAAAAACCTGCTACCGAAGCGGAGAATCTCCAGTCGTTCGATGACCTCTCTGACCTCGTGAATGAGGATTTCCTTTATGTGTTGTGATGATTTGTATGCTTTACGCGCTGTATAATATTTGACCCATCTTGAATGATTATTGAGTGGAACAACAATGGAATTGCTGAACGGAACTCGAGAGGCTTCAATCATTGTGCGAATTGTCACGCGGAACTTGCCCGAAGTGATCATGATGCGTATTGCCTTTTTGGAATTTTTTACCACTGCTCAATGCAAGGCCTGCTCCGGGCTGGCCTGGCACCTCTACGGCGACATGTACTCCATCCACCGCGTCGAGCGTTCGCCGCTCGCACCCCATTCGTTCCTCCCTCCCAGCAAATGCAATCCGACGGCCCAAAACTCTGGCCGATGGAGGAGGATCTGAACTATGAAGAGGAAGAGGACAGCGAGGAAGAAGTAGACGAGGAGGGCACACCAGTGCCACAGAGAAAACCGCCGCCAGCGTCCCCGAGCTTTTATTCCGGGCGCGCGGCCTACTACGACCAGCTGGCTCAAGTCGAGAGCGCCGTGGTACATACGCGATCCGCTCTCAAAATGCTCCAGCTCCTGCCCCTCCCCGAGTTTGCTCGGGACGCGTTGCCCACTCGTCCCGCAGTATGGAAAAACGCGAAAGAAATGGGTCTCGACCTCCAAGTTACGATGACCAGCTCCCGCTATCGAGCGATGACCCGTCTTCTGGGGCAGCTGAACGAATACCACCGTATCGCCTCTGCTGCTGGCTGCGAAGACCTCGCTCCTCCGCACGAGCAACCTGCTCAACATCTTCGAGAGTCCGGCGAAAACCTGCCGCGCTCACCCGAGGGCGACGGAAGACGTTGTACACGGACCACCTGGGCCGCTCCTACACGTTCGGGAAGCGAAAAACCAGCACCGCGCGCGTGTGGATGGTTCCCAGTCGCACTCCCGAGCGAGGAGTTGGAGGTCGTCGATCTAGAAAAAATCGCGTCCCTTGACGAGGCGGCGGCGCTCTTGACTTCTCAGCCCGACCGCTTCCACGAGCCCCAGCGCGTACCCACAAGCTCGATCCTCATCAACAACATCCCCATTGGCGAGTACTTTGCTGCCCCCGCCGACCGCTGAACGCGTCATTCGTCCCATCAAGGTCGCGGGGCTTCTGGGCGCGTACAACGTTTTTTCGTTGGTCCGCGGAGGGGGCAGCACCGGTCAATCCGGTGCTTTGGCGCACGGTATCTCGAAAGGTCTCCTCGTACACAACCCAGACTTGGCCGACCTCTTCCGGAGAAGTATATTTCTCCGCCTCTGGAACACGTTCAGAACTGACTCGACCATCCAGCGAAATTGCTGCGCCGTGATCCTCGTATGGTGGAGCGGAAGAAGCCTGGTCTGGCGAAAGCGAGAAAGGCGGTCAGTATTTGCGCTTTCGCCGTCCAAATCGTTTGGTTTAACTCATCCCTCTGCAGTACGCCTGGGTCAAGCGGTAGTTATAGTCTGTCTTACGGTTATCGCACAATTACCATTCACATTGAGTCTACTCTTCACGAATAAGTAAATAATACATCAGAGGTAAAGGTTAATGATTGCTGAGAAAGTAAATGTATAAAGTAAAGAAGTCCAATGCCAGCAAGTTTGTGTTATTGCAGGTAAATCGTCTGGACTTCGCCCACCCCCAAACGGCAAATTACAGGCAGGGCATTTCCGTTGTCGCGTCGATATTCGGGCGTCCACACATGGTTTGCAGAATGCTGGTGGCTGGTTAGCAGAGTGAACGCGAGAAGAGGTGGGTGGGGACTAACTGTGCCCGCATTTGCTTATCACGGTGTCCCGGAACTCTGCACCTTTGCATGCGCTGCATTTGAGCACGTTCTGCATGCCGTCGTCAGGAAATCATAAACCAAAGGAACCGGAGACACGCACCATGGTCAGCTTGAGCTCTTTCTCCAGCTCCGCTTCTCTCGACGAGCTTGACCCAGCAGCCCTCTCTTGCAACTGAACCGCCTGTCTCTCTATCTGCCTCTTCGATAGCGACAGCTCCTCGGACAACTTCTGCAGCTCCGCCTTCTTGTCGCTCAGCTCTTTCTCCCGTTCGGTCAAAGAAAGCTTGAACTGCGCGCAGGATAAGTCGGAACACGAAAAGAACATCAAAGGCCAACGCACATTCGCCGCTTTACTCGCCTCGGCCTCCTGCAGTACTTTCTGTTCCCGAACGTCCCTTTTGTAACCAGAGAGTTCCATGGCGCGTGCCTCATACAATCGCCGTACTTGTCCAAGGTCCTTTTCCAGGCTCATCTACGCGCAGGTTCACCCCTCGGGTTGCGACTTCGAGTAGCGAAACCACTCACCACTTGTTGTGACAGATTACGCTCAGTCTCCACGAGGCGCTCGACAATCTTGCCCTGCTTCTCTTGATTACGCGACAAGTTCTTGCGCTCGTTCTCGATCGCCTCTTTATCGCGCATCGCAGCAAAAAACTTGTTCTCGGATTTCGCTTCTGTTCAATGATGTTGGATCAGACGCGACGTTGAAATGGGAGCGTTCACGACGCACATCGAGACCGCTCTTGGTAACACGATCCTCCATGTCTTTGAGCTCGAAGACTTTACTCTTCACTTGCCGATCCAGCGCCTCCCACGCAGCCGATAGTTGGTCCAACTCGCTATAGACAGAGGTCTTCTCCTGCTCACCCGTTAGTATAGTTGAGAAACGCACTCCGCCGACATCATACCTTGACGTGCTGCTCGTCCTTCAACCGAAGCCGCTTGATCTCCTCCTCCTGCACCCGGACCTTCTCTGCTAGTTGCGCAGTGTCAGGAGTAAGCGACGAGAGATCCCCGTAGGTTTTTCTCGTATTTCTCCAGCTTCTCAGCAGTAGCGGCTAACTTCTGGAGCGCATTCGCTTCGGCTTCCATGTGCTGGACGACAGTTGGGATGGTCGTCTTGGAATATGGACAAGGTCTGATCTACAGCCGCAGCGCGCTGCTCCGCCATCCTGTGCCGCCGTCAGACTAGCTCCCAAACAATTGGAAACGAGAGATACACACATAACGCGGTTCTTCAGTTCTTCGATGTACGCCACATCATTTAGCTGACCGGAGAAGAAAAAGCGCATCAGGTCCTCGTTGCCTGCGCTGGCAGCCAACTGGGCCTTGTGTCGGCTTAGTTGAGACTCCAACACAACGATGCGAGCCTAGGATGCATATTAGTATCGCAACGCGGCGGAAGCTTGCGCGACTTGCCGAGCGTGCTTCCGCTAGCGATTCAAGCTCCTTCATGGACGCAAGCTTGACGCTATCCTTCTGCTTCCGTTCGTTGAGTTCAGCGGCTTGCTGTTCACGCTGGTCGCGGAGTCGTGCGTTTTCGGCGTCCCGCTTGCCGATCATGGTCTTGAGCTCCTTGTTGGATTCATTCGCCGCAGTCTGCAGGCTAGTTGGAGTTGAAGCTGTGCTTGAAATCGAATGTCCCGCACCTCGACCCCCTCCTGCCACTCTCGTCGACAATCGAGAGCGGCTTGGAGCTCATCGGAGAGCCGTGTATTCTCCTGTTGCGTCTCGGATAATGCGTGTAATAAATATGAGGTGTGATCCAGAAGGACTTTGTAGTGAGGGGATTCGGTCACAACTTCTATCGGAGTAACTTTCGACTTGATAATGGTCAGGAACCGGAGAGAAGAAAGGGACGCAACGACGCACGTTCAAAGTCAACAAAGTGTTGGCTGCAGTAAGATCTGCGACCTCTTTCCGTAACTCGTCCAATTGCTTCTCCCGGAGATCAGCGAGGTATTTTCGTTCTTCCAACTCTATTGAACCGTTGTGGCCATTAATGACAGGAGTTGATGGCGCAGACGGCTAGACGAGGATTAGAGGAGAGAAAAATTAGAATTGCCAAAACTCTTACTAATCAACCAGACCACTCACAACAGGAGAGGACGGCTTTCTCTGCTCCTCCTTCGGAGATTGTGCTGAAACCGTTTCCGACCGCGGTTTGATAGCCTGAACAGTTTTGCTGCGAAGCCGGTCTGCGGCGGTTTCAGCAGCTACGAGCTGCTCGTGTAATTGGGACTTTTGAGCCTCGACGTCTCGTAATTTGCCATTTATAACTTGAATCTCAGACCGGAGAGCCACACACTGCCGTCGCCATGAGTTGCAAAATTAGAAATGTAACTGGTTACATACCTCAGTTTGCACTTTCTGACACCGTATATATGCATCCCCCCCAGAACTGCTACCCAGGCTCGACAAATTTAGTCACAAGATTCCGAGTGGCTTGCATATTGTCCTCCAAAGCGGGAAACAAGGTCTGGAGCATCATCATCTGATATATGCGACGAGATGTCGAATAGATCTGGCGTCGGCGTCAGCTGCAAGTTCGGAAGATTGAAGAACGAGGAAGGAGAACCTCGAGTGTTAGGAGTAGTTGACGGCAAGTCGTCCGGTTTTGCCACCAGTCGGATTGCTTCTACCAACTGCAAAGAGCATCGGAATCAGCGTCGGAGCGACGAAACGGTAACTAACTTGAGTCCAACAGGCCGCCATTGCAGCCAGACCGGCTTCGCAAGTGTTTTTCCGTCTCTCCAGTTCCGCTACGCGACTCTGGCTTCGGTCGTGTTCTCGCGAGTAATGCCTCATCCTCCTGAAAATGGCTTCCTTGCGAAACAACTGCGACGATGCGGTATCAATGAAACCGGAATCGGAAGGGTGAAGGGTGAATACATACCTCAAGGTTGTCCATGTCTGAACGCTCTTCCTGGTCAGGTGCGGATCCATTGACATACGGAGCGCCGTTGGGGCTGGCGAGGATGCGCTTTTTGGATACAGAGACGTCTGCTTCGGGGGCATGGGGCCGCTTTTTGGACTCCATGCAGGAGGAAGAGATGGTGGTGACAAGCTCAAGACAAAGTCGCGCCAATAGTGACAAACTCGGTCAGGCGGTTCTTGCCCAAAGATGGTCCTTCCTTTGATTGCCGGAATTATTTCAACAAGTCCTCCTCCTCTCTCTGCCCACCAACACACCTCTACAAAGACTACATGCACAATTTCCGCCTGAATCGGCCAGAAGAGAGTTTTAAATCAGCAACTTGAGATACGATACCGCACTCCCAAAATACTACCGAGATGACGCATGATGCTCCTTCGGCAGCTTCAATCTCACTGCGCTCTCCAGCTCGACAATCTCGCAATCGGCCAACCCTCCGTCTCCCACCTGCGTCTCAACGCATGCCAAATCCATGGCCTGAAAATTGTCGAATGGATATTAAGGTTCAGGAACAAATGATGCAACCTACCTTCCCAAGCACCGTCATCGGTTGATCTGCCCGAAATAGCTTAGGTTGCGATGCACAATGATGAGGATCTCCAAAACTCACGCCAGACTGCCGTATCGTACACGATGCCTTGAGAAGCGTTCGCGACAAAAGCCCTCACCGTCTGTACGTCTGGCCGACCATCGGCCCCGTTCTTGGCGACCACCACAAGATAAGCACTGCCGGGATCGACCAGGCCCTCACCCAGTCCCTTTCCCATCGGTATAAACGCTTGGTTTGTGAATGGGTGGCGCTCCATTATTTTCAAGTCAGTGGTCCCGTCTCTGGAAATGCCTTCTAGGGGACTGCATCGGTAGACGGAGATCCCTGCAGTGGCCCCCGCCTCCGCTGAATACGATGAAGCAAGCAGTGATAGCTTGTGGAACTTGCTGGCGGATCCCTGGTTGGCCGGCGTGATTTTAGTCCCTTTCGGAGCCGCGTTGTGGTCCCCGTACGCCTGGATGACCTGCCCGAAAGGTGCGAATGCTTCCGGAGTCAGAGGGAGTACGGGGACTGAAATCGCGGGGGCAGACGAAATTGTGGAAGGTAAAATTGCTTCCACAGTTCCCACTTGCTCCAACTTCGTTTTCGGGACTGAGGTACTGTCGCCCTTTGTCCCGACCACGCGGATCCGCTTGATTCCGCCGTCTGGATGAATCGTAACCTTGACATGGGTGTAACGTTGCCCTTAGGACATTTTC
This sequence comes from Mycena olivaceomarginata, assembly GCA_029378375.1. NCBI lineage: Eukaryota > Fungi > Basidiomycota > Agaricomycetes > Agaricales > Mycenaceae > Mycena > Mycena olivaceomarginata. The sequence goes on along the minus strand of JARKIC010000824.1, from coordinate 80,701 downwards.
CAGTTGGAAATAATGCTGTCTATGAGGCCCGAGTTTAGTGCGAGGCAGGATCACCGTCCACTCGTGACCCTCTCCGCTGGTACTCCAATCGACGTTACCTGAAATAGCCAGCGCATGCACCTCACAGCTTTCAGGGAAATTTCCCCTTGAAGTGTGCAGTGTCTATTTCGATCTGCTCAAGCGCACCGGGCGCACCACTTTGATGCTTTAACGAGCAGGGATTAGAAGCAACGGGCGGGACCCACAGTTTAATGATCGCCCAGTCCTTATGACCCTTCTCCCGGCTTCGCTTCGTCTCCCAACCATCTCCCATATCCTTCCCACGTCCGGGAAGGATGAGATTTGACCCAACGCCAAAGTGTTGGTCGGACGTGAATTCCACGCGCCCGCCCGCAAACACGTGGGCAAGGTCGAAGAAACTCTGCGGGGTCCTCCGGGTGCACGGGGATGACTTGTCCATAAACCCTGGAAGCGCGCCTAAACAGAGTTCATAAATTGAACATTTCAGCTGCAAATGCGCGACGTACAATTCCTCCGTCGGGATACATGTTCAGCTTGACGAAATTCACACCGGCCGTCTCTGGGATGGCGAACAAATGCCGGGAATTCGGGCCCAGGGCTTGTTTGGGCAGGACTTCGACCCACTGCGCTGCTCAGTAAGCACTTAAAGGCGGATTCACGCCCATAACTCACTCTTGAGTCCTGTTTCCCAGGTTCTTCCGACGCCAACCCAGAGAGGACCTCGACCGAAACCTCTGGTGCCTCATTCCCTATAATAATGCGTCAACATGAGGACGGGTGCGGAGGGCGGGCCGGACCGTTGAAGTGCGAGGTATCAATATCAAATCCAGAAACAGAGCCCGATGTGCCCAGCTGGATGATACACCTGCGAAGGATGCTCGAGGCGCGCAATATCATCCGAGGTGTGCGATCTCACCAGTCATACGCTGGATTGTGCCGCCTGCTCTCCCATCCACTGTACAGCGCACCTTTCGGGCCGAACTGACCCTTGAGGCTCGGTGCGGGCTAGGCTCAGATTTAGCCGTGTATTCAAAATAGTCCAAAAGGTGTACCTCAACATGAAGGAGGTGGAAACGCCTCTGCGAAGAAATCATCTGAGACAGATATCACACGACCACCAAGAGCAACGCTGGAAAGTTCTGGTATTGCTTAGCCAGACAGTACGATATGGGAGCGTAAAGAGATACCAGTGAAGCCCGAAAATTCCTCCGCGAATGCGGTCAGTGGTACTCGTCGGATGGCCATCGATGAGAATGAAACTTTGAAAGGAGATGTTAAGAGATTGGATTTACACGTGATATAGAAAAAATCGCAAGAAGCCTCTGAAGGACGGGCGGGCACATAAAGTCCCGCTCGATAACGACAGGGACGTGTATCGTAAAGACGGATCTGAGCGCTGGAAGCACAGTGAAAAATACAGATAAGAAAAGCATGCACTGATAGAAAGCCTGCCGCGGCGTTCGAAAGGGCAGTATCTTCAAGTTCCAGGGATGTCCAGCAGCAAACCGCAGCAGATAAGGACCAGATGCCGTTAGATAGAATGGTCTTTGGCGTAGAAGATAATCCATGGGCAGGCTTCAAGGAGTTAGTGTTATCTTTGACAGCCCAAATCGCCAGAACAAAGCAGCTGAGTAGCTCCTCCGGCGGGCAGGTCAAGCCTGGTCAGACGGGGCAAGGATAGGACCTGATAGAGCTCGGCAAGAGCTCGGTCAAATTTTGGTTCGAGTTCAAGTTCTGTGACGGCCGTGACTGGTGACACGACCACCAAGAAAAATCAGAGAATTCGTCGCTGGGCTCATGCAGTCTGCTTTGGCCCTCGTCTCGATCGGACGTCGCGTTTTGTTTCTATGGCCGTTTTCTGTCTTACACTAAGTGCCTCTGGATTGGTTAGTGTATCTTCGAAACCGTCTGGGACGCTTGTCCAGGCAGTCCTCGAACCCCTTGTGACAGTCTTTATCACTGGGGTCTCGGATTTCTAGATTTCAGCGGATTCAGAAGCTCGCAACTGAAATACTTGGGACTCTGGTCTTTGCGCGTTAAAAGCTCGCAACTGATGTACTTGGAACTCTGGTCTTTGCGCGTCAAAAGCTCGCAAACTGATGTACTTGGGACTCTGGTCTGTTGCTCCATCGGCAGCGCAACAACGAAACTATTAACGGTCACCCCGACGCAAAGCGGCAGTTTCAGTGGATCATCATGTGTCGTTGCTTTCGACTTCCTCGCTATGTGCTTGGACCCAGGTGCTGGTTTCATTGTCTGCAGTGTTCAGATTGCAACGCCTCGCACAATATCCAGTCTTCGCTTCGATAGTCTTGGAGGGACGGACTCTAGCGACATCATCCTCGAGTCTCTTGATCGCTGCCGGATGCCACTCCAGATTGACATAAGTACTATCGGCCGACTGGTTCCAAGTCATCTCATTCCACATAGCAACCCCGAACCTCGTACGCTCTAGGAATCAGGTTGCAACTGAAACGATTGTGGTGCTACTCGCGGTACACCCGGTTGGTGCTACTCGTGGTACACCCGGTTAGCGTTCTCTTTATGTTTTGGTTCGTCCTCTAGAGCGCTAGAACTCAATTCACCGACTCCCGCCATGAGCGATCCCCTCTTAGATACCAGATTGCGGTGCGGACTCCTCATACTCTATAAAATAAGATCCATTCCTCCAACCATCCTTGCCCGGTGCCTTTCTTTACTTCCTTGCTTTTTTCTACACTACACTTGCCAGGCGCTTTCGCTATTTCCATTATTCGCTTTTCCAGTCCTTTTTTCCCCTGTGGTCATGTTCTCCTCCACCTTCTCTCGTCTTGCCATTTTTCTTGGCCTTTGCTCATGTGTTGTCGCCGCGCCGTTGAATGCACTGCAGGCGCGAACGGAGGAGAAATGTAGGGATAACCGACTCGCCCCTTGCATTTGTGATGGCGCATTGGGTCTCCGATTGGACTCTAGCCATCTCTCTTCTAACTGCCCTGCCCAATCCTTCAAGTTCACTAATCCCGGAAGTGGGAAGGACGGCACTGTGGCCCTCGTCCCGGTGAGTACCAGAAGACCGCCCCGCCCATGCCAACCTGATGCGCCGCCCAAGGGAAACCTCGGCAAAGTGCAGTGCGGTAAGTACATGCCGCTGAACCTGGATTCACCTGCTGATTTTTCCCTTCTCTCTAGACCAGTACGTGTGGCTGGCTTCTCCCCTCCTTTTATAACGCGTGTCCTACAGTATCGTGGAATTACAATTCATCGCAAACCAAATACAGAAAGTCCCCGGAATCTGTGGGCATTTCCAGTCGTCCGCCGGCCCAACCGACTTCCAGACTTTCTTCGAACCTTGTTTTTGTCGAAAGCACTGTGAACCATGCCAAAGGCATAGTGTTTAGTGATAAGAACTTCAAAGACACTACCGAAAAGGCTGCTGTACGTTCGAAACACTCTCGATGTTATTCCATACTGAATCGCATTTGTTTGCGTTGTCTCAGGCTGGTGTTGTCAGCTACTTGGGATTACTCCAGTCCAATGGAGACGCCACACGCGCTGCTGATGCTATCGATGCCGCGATGACACGCATCATGGGGGCTGGAAATGGCTTCCAGACATTCCAGGCTCATTTCACCGACGCAGTAGAAGCTGCGAAGAAGACGTTGGTGTTCATCGCCATCACGCAAAGCCAGTTGGCTAACGAGTTTCATGCAGAACCCAACGTCAGGTTGCCAGCGGCATCCTTTCACCTGCACCAGTTCCAGGAGACCCTTTCGTCGACCAGACAGAGTCCACGAACGTAAAGTGCGGGGGGTCGAAAACGTTTGTGTTCATTCATCACGCAAAGCGAGTTGGATAACGTGTTTCATGCAGAATCCCAGATCATGACTGTGTACTAGCTCCGGGAGACCCCTTCGTCGACGAGACCGAGTCCACAAATGAAAGGTGCCAAAGACCACGCCGACGGGGGTCACGGACCAAGGGCAAACCCACCGGGATCGCAGATGAATGCACTACTAAGCCAGTCTCAAGCTCTGCTGCAAAGCCCGTTGCGAAACCTGCGGCCAACCCGGTGAGCATCATCCCCTAGGCTTCCTTGATTTCATAACACGATAGAAAGGTCGCGAAGCCCGCAGTCAAGCCTGTTGCGAAACCTGCCGCGAAGCCAGTGAGAATACTACCCAGCCTTTCTCGATCTCCAACTCATAATACAATTTAGAAGGTCCCAAAGCCCGTAGCTAAGCCAGCTGCCAAACCTGCGGTGCGTTGACAGACCTGATGTTTCCTCACACTCATTTTTGCTGTAGGCCAAACCTGCAACTAAGGCGAAACCCTTGGCAAAACCCGTGGCGAAGCCTGCGGTACGCTGGTGTTGAAAAATCGATCCTGCGGTATATTGATCATAGCTTATCTAGGCCAAACCGGCGACCAAGCCAGTCCCAAAGAAGCCAGTCGCAAAGCCTGCCGTGAAGCCTGTTGTGCGCCATTCTGTTTATAAGAATCCAGGGTTTCACGTGCTTATTCTATGTAGACCAAACCCGCAGTGAAGCCTGCGGTGCGTTGACAGACCTGATGTTTTCCTCACACTCATTTTTGCTGTAGGCCAACCTGCAGCTAAGGCGAAACCCGTGGCAAAACCCCGTGGCGAAGCCTGCGGTACGCTTGGTGTTGAAAATCGATCCTGCGGTACATTGATCATAGCTTATCTAGGCCAAACCGGCGGACCAAGCCAGTCCCAAAGAGCCAGTCGCAAAGCCTGCCGCGAAGCCTGTTGTGCGCCATTCTGTTTATAAGAATCGAGGGTTCACGTGCTTATTCTATGTAGACCAAACCTGCAGTGAAGGCCTGCGGTGCGTTGACAGACCCGATGTTTTCCTCACGCTCATTTTGCTGTAGGCCAAACCTGCAACTAAGGCGAAACCCGTGGCAAAAACCCGTGGCGAAGCCTGCGGTACGCTGGTGTTGAAAATCGATCCTGCGGTATATTGATCATAGCTTATCTAGGCCAAACCGGCGACCAAGCCAGTCCCAAAGAAGCCAGTCGCAAAGCCTGCCGCGAAGCCTGTTGTACGCCATTCTTTTAAAAGAATTGAGGGTTTAGTTTCTGAACTTGCTGTTTAGGCGAAACCGGTGGCAAAGAAGCCGGCAGCAAAGAAGCCGGCAGCAAAGAAGCCTGTTGCCAAACCTGTGAAGAAACCGACGAAAGCAAAGGGAAATCCCGCACATAACTATTTACTGCAGCATGTGGAAGCGGATGAACCAGTGGCAGTTATAATATTTTCCTGACGCAAGTCATATTTAATGTTGAATGAAATTAAGATGATAGAACTTGTTTGTATCCCTCGCCAAGGAGAGACTTCAAGAGCTTGGAGTGTACGCCGCCGTATACTTGAGGTGCAGAGGATTCCAATGCAGCTGACTGTCGGATCCTATTTGCCAGAAGCCCAGAACTTGAATCACCATTTGCGTCCAACACCCAATTCTTGAATCACGTACACCATGCTTGCCGTTGACGTTCCTGTACAGTACCAGGGCTGTGATCCATGCTGTATTCTAGTCGAAAGACAAGATTACTTGCCTGATTAAAGTGTGGCATTGAGATCTTACGGTAGTCCGCAAGAGAACTCACATGTGCAAAACGTTGCGCCCGGCGATATCCTCCGCCGTCTGCGAAGAATATTGGTATTTGAAAGGGTGCAACAAGCTCATTCATTCACAAGGTCTTCATTCATTTCCGCGGTAAGTAAAGATAAGTACAGTAATCAGTACCAAACTACGTTACGCATTAGCTATTATGTAGGAGGATGGAACCAGACACCGGTATGCTAAAAAGACAGGTAATCAAAACGAAAGAACTCAATCGCGAAAATAAGTCAGCCGAACCTTCATCCCTTCCTCCCGCAGCTTCTCGAGCCGCATGTGGTCCGGCCCGTGCACATCCTCGAAGAGGTTCAGGTCGATGTGCACGCGCTCCAAGCGGGTGACGCCGCGCGCGGTCGTCCGCCACCGTGACTCGATCATCTCGGACAGGAGCCCATTGGGGCACGTCCAGCACCCGTTCCCGAGGTCGAGCGCCCGCAGCGCGGGAAGGAGGCACCCGCTCGCGTCGGCGTTGGCGTTGCCGGCGTCCCCACACGGCATCGTGAGCAGCTGCACCAGCTGCGGCGTGATGACCGGGTCCCACGTCCAGTCGCGGCTGTCGTGGATGACGAGCTCCGCAATCTGGCGGACGCTCGCATGCTGCAGGCAGTCGATGAACTGCGTCGCCTGCACGCCCGTGTCGTGTAGCTCGAGCCGCGCGAGGGTGCACTTGGACCGCGAGAGCAGGTCGGTGAAGGACGCTTGCGGCCACGCCGCGTGGTTGTCGTACGCGTCTTGGAGGTAGAGCGTGAAGTTTTGGAGGGCGGGGAAGACGGCGCGGTCGATGAGGGCGGCAAGCTCGCCGGTGCGGATGTGGAGCTCAAGCGAGGTGAGGGCGGGGAGAATGATGGGGGTGGCGGGTAGGGGGCCTTCTGTCGGATCGACGATCAGGTTGCAGCTCTCGAGGTTGGGGCAGCTGTTCATGATGGACAGGCATGCCCCGACCGACGGGATGAACCCGAGATCGAGACGAACCAACTGCGTCCAAGGGATGGCGACAGTGGTGTCGTTAGAGCCATTAAGGTCGCTGAGACGCGAGACAGAGAAGTTGGAAAGTCTCGGCGAGACTTCGAGCATCTTCAACAGATCCTGCATGATCTCTTCGTTTCGCGTCAGCCGCCAGCACGTTGTTAGATGGAAAGTCTCCAATAGTGGTGCGTGGAGCTGAGACGACGGCTGCAACGAGCCCCCGTAAGTGGGGTTGGCGATGTCCAACCGCACCTCTCTCCAGCGGGGCAAGTAGCACATATAAAGGGCTAGCATATCGTCCGCAAGCTCCTGATTCCCATCAGACTCGTTTGTCTGACATAGAACCAGCTCTAGGGGAAGATCCCCTGAGCGTTTTAACCAGTCGGAGGCGACGTCGAGAGGAGGGAAAGCTTGCCCGTCGCGAACAACGACGGACAAGGAAGTCCACAAATCCGGGAGCGACAGCGCCACCTTCCTCCAAGCTCGGCAAACTTGGAGAAGGAAAAGAGGGGCGGTTGTGGGCGTTGTTGACTGGCGGGGGTAGCCAGGTGCGTCGCGGTCAGAGGGGGCTGGGATGCAATGGAGGAAGATCTCCTCCCAAATGTCGCGGGGCATCCGCCCAGCAGGATATGAATACTGGCCGCGGGGTTTTTGGGTGGACTTGCGACGTTGGTGGCGGACGATCTGAGGATAAGTGCTGCTCCTGGGCCGGGAGAAGGATGTGAGTCGGAGGACAGAGGCCATATTGTTGAGAGGTAGGAGATGGGGGTGTGGGGAAGAACTTAGAATACAGGGGGTAGAGCGGAGGCTTATATGAACGAAGTATCGATCACGATCGGGATCGAGCATTGCATTATGGGGTCCGCGCCACCACGGTCCGCTTCTTGTTCCACGGATCCAGCCAAAGCTCAGAGTTGAGGTGGGCAGTGCAGCGGAATATGTCTTGAACGTCTTCCGCCTGCCCGTCGCCCACCTCTACAGCCACAACGGCGCCGGGATTGAGAAAACCCTTGCGTGCGACCAAGCTGGCGATTGCATGGTAGAAATCAAGTCCATCTGGACCTCCGAAGAGAGCTTTGGGGTCCTCGTGCTGCGTGACCTCTGGAGAGAGCTCAAGATATTCGGACCACGAGATATAAGGAGGGTTTGATGTTAAAACATCGAACGGCGGGCTTGACGTCAAGATTTTTATGCGGAAACAGGGGGTCCAGGAAAGATGCCTGAATCGGCCGAAAGGTGTTACGGGACGTGTCAGGGAAAGAAAATCCGCAAAGAGCAGCATTTTCTGCAGCAAGATTGACAGCATCGAGCGAGACGTCGATTCCACATGCACGGACCGTGCCCGCTGGCAACAAGTGGCAGAGCAGAAGGGGTATGCATCCAGTTCCGGTTCCGAGGTCGAGGACAGAAAGCGTGCGGGTCGGACGGAGGAAGCTCTGCGAGACGGATGGTCCAATGCTCTGTCTCTGGGCGTGGGATGAGGACCGGGGGTCTAAGTTTAATTGAAAGCGGGCCAAATGGTTGCTCCTCTACGATGCGATGAGTCGCGAGTGAGGGCCAAGTCGGGAGAAGGATGCACCGAGGATGTATTGCAGAGGTTCTCCGGCGACTCGTCGAGCAACCATCTGGTCGAGGGGAACGGGGGAAGATGCGCGCTTCATCCACTGGTACTCGAGAGCTGCCTGTCGTTTACCGAGGCGAGCAGATAGTCTAGCTAGGAACATTGAGAAATTGTGGACTCCGATGGAGAGGTTGCGAACAGCCGAAAATTGATTGGTCGGTCATAGGACCGAACGGACCGATGCTCTTCCTTGCTCCTTGACCTAGATTTTGCTAGTTCAATTCTGCTGCTGTCCTTTGCTCCCGACCACAACGGCCTGGCTTGTAGCTCGCTCTCATGTCTGCTGCAATCCGTCCCGCGCCTGCAAACCAGTCGTTTGGGAACCCTATAAGTCACCAGACCGCCAACCAGACTGCCGCGCAGAAGCAGCTCCAGCCACATCCTGGTCCTGCTGCACCGGTCCCAGCTTCTCTCAAGCGCAAACCGTCTCAAATCGCCCTCCAAAACACGGACGACGAGACACAGGACGAGTCTGTGCCCTCCGAGTCACAAGCTCCTCGTGGTCGTGGCAGAGACAGGCCCAAGAAAAAGAAAGCTAGTCCGAGCCTGCGTCCATTGCCAAAAAGCCCACCTCACTTGTGACGATTGTACTGGCTTTCTCACTATTCTCATGCGCGCGTGCTCACGCTACTATTCTCAGCACGACCGTGTCAGCGCTGCGTTAAGCGCGGAATAGCCGATTGTACCGAAGGCCATCGCAAAAAGGCAAAATATCTCCTCGACGAGGAGGAACTCGGTGCGTCCACTTGTAACTCCTTCCGCGCTCGCCGCCTGATTCCGATCACGTGTGCTTCAGAAAAGCTAAAGTCTCGCCGCGGCAAATCGTCGTCGGCTCCCGAGGCCAGCGCAGAACCGTCCCCGGTGCAGCCGGCCCCTGCACCCCCACCACCCCCACCTCCAGCCGTAATTATGCGCGTTGCACCTTGTAATTCTGACACTTACGGCAAAAGCAGCTGCAGCGCAACCTCCGTTTGATCCAGGTGATCAACTGTTTGCCCCGGTCCCATTCGATCCCAGCTTTCCATTCGGTTCAGAAGCGGCCAATCTCGAGTATTCCATTCTGTCTGCCATCCTAGGAAACCCGAGTCCCCCAGAAACAACCACCAGCCCAGATCCCTCCGCCCCACCATACTCGACCTGGTCGTCAGATGGTCCCATGGAATTTACGGCATCGCGCAGTTCTAACGACTTTACGCCTTTCCCTGACCAGCAAATAGTGCAGCCCTCGGATACGACGTTGTCGACTTCGCCGACAACAAGTTTCCTCACGTACCCGTACCCCCAGCCTCCAGAGCAGCAAGAAGCCCTCCAATACACGCCGGAGTTCCAGCAGGACCTGCACCCACTACAGCCGCGATTCCCGCTCAATGGCCGCCCGCGGTCCCCCCGCTTCTCCGACAAAGAGTTCCTCTCGCCCTCGCAGGCGTCCGGGCCCTCGTTCACGCACGCCAATCCCATCCCCAACGTGCACAGCGGCGGCAATGGCAACGCAAACGGTAGCCACGGCTCCCAGCTGCAAAACATCAACGACCGGGTCACGATGCCGTACGACTACACCGAGGGATACCACTTCCTCATGAAACACCTGCCCAGTCGGTGCGTGTGTTACTTGCAAAATCGGGTCATTGTGCGAAAAAAGAGTGCCTCTGGGACTCGAGCTCTGATTTTCTTCCCTCTATATGGGTAACCCCCACTCCGTATCTTCTCCTTGCTACTTCTCGTTACCCCCACCAAGATTCGAGAAGAACGACATCCTGCGCGTCGTGCGGGCGCTCGCGATCTTTCGCCCGTCGCTCATCGCGCTCCAAATGCCGCTCTCCTTCGACGACGAGGTGTTTGTGGAGAAGTGCTTCCAGCGCTCGTTGCTCGTGCGTTTCTGTGGCTTGATTAATTTGATTAACCTGACGGCCAATTTGCGGCGGCGCGGCAGGAGCTCGACAAGCTCATCTCCTTCAGCGGGACGCCGACGGTCGTGTGGCGGCGCACGGGCGAGATCTGCCTCGTCGCACCCGAGTTCTGCATGCTCACCGAGTGGTCGCTGGACGAGCTCGTCGGGCGGAAAAAATACATCTACGAGGTGCGTTCTCCTTACATACTCCTTCGTCTCTATTGTTGATAAACGAACAACCAGCTGTTTGAGAACCAATCAGTCGTGGAGTACTGGGAGAACTTTGCGTCGCACGCGTTTGAGAACACGACGCAGTCGGTGTACTCGCACTGCGTGCTGCTCAAGCCAAACGGCGCGCCAGTGCCGTCGACGTTCTGCTTCTCGATACGGAGGGATCTGTTCGACCTGCCCAGCGTCGTTATAGGCGCGTTATCGTTATCGTTATTCAATTTCGCAACTAACTCGGCACCTCAGGCCAATGGCTGCCGCTCCTATAGCGCCTGTATATTATCCGTATCCGTATTATTCCTTTTTTGTGGACCAATCACGCTACAATGCGGCTACATTCACTGGCATTGGCATACATACACATTCTCGCATCCTCCTGTCGCTGTTATTGTCGCTGTCTGTCTCTGGTTTTTACTCCGCTACCTGTACGAAAATACTTCTGTATCGCTCTTAATAAATTTGTATTGTCCGAGACATCCGGGGCCGAATAATATAGAGATGTTGTAGAGTGCATGGGGATCTAAGCGCCATGGTGTGTTCTCCGCGCAGTTCGGCAGCGATTATACCTGGCCCTCGACGGTAGCGTACTCGCTCTCGACGCCGGGCTCAATCATGACAGCGTGCCCTATTATAACGAGGCCGGACGCGCCGATGAGCCAGAAGAGCGTGCCGAAGGGCCCGGAGAAGATGAGCAGCGGAATGCCGATGCAGAAGAGCGTGATGTAGAGAGACTTTTGCGTGACGACGTAGTCGCCGACCTGCGTCGGCTCGGGGGCTGCGTGCACGCGAATCAGCCTTTCCTTACTTCTGAACGAGCCGAGAAGAGCGGGGCGCACCGAATTTGTTGATGAGCGAGAAGCCGCCGACGAGGAATATGAGCGTGAAGAAGAGCCACTGGTTAGAGAGCAGGGCGTAGATGGCGAGGATGACGACGATGAGGCCGTAGTTGCCTGCCAGTCGTCGGTCAGTCAGGCGCTGCGCGCGGCTATACGTGTCCGTCCACTTACCAGAGAAGTAGCGGGTGTTGTACGATATACGCTGCGCAGAAAATTAGAGCGGCGTTGTAGAGAGCTGGGGTAGACGCACGGAGGTGGCCGTGTTCATGTCGGCGGGGCGCGAGATGCGCTGGACATCGAAAAATTCGACGGGACTGCGGAGGCCAGAGAGCCGAGCTTCCTATTATTTTTTGGTGGATTAGAAAAGGGCAGTGGGTCTTGAGGGGACGCACCCGGAAGGATTTGAGAGTGTCTGTTACGCGCATAAGGGCCTCCATGGTGGGTCAAGTGGGTGAGGGTGGGTGTTCTGCAAAAGAGATGAGGTAAACACTCGCACACTTTATCCTTGCTTCATCCGCTGCGCTTCAACTGCGACCGCAGGCTTACACGTCGTCCGCAGTCAGCCACCAGCCATGATCCGTCGCACCCCCACCCTCATCAACATGAGCGACTTTGACGTCCAGGACGTCCGGGACGTCGTGGCAAAGCAGAAAACAGACTCGTCCCTCATGCTCAAGATGAAGCGCATGGCCGAGAACCCTGCGATGGACAATGAGGATATGGAGATGCTCGACCAGCTCAAGGCGCGCTACGGCGACCGCGAAACGCGGGGTGAGTAGGTTGCAATCCGCTGCCGCCAAGGCTCATTCGTCCCGGTGCAGACGCTGGTGGTTCGACTACCGCGAACTGAACCCTGTTACTCACCCCGTTGTATTTTCTTAGACCAGACTTTTGTATAGTAGCTCAAGGTGAATTCGCCACTACTACCGAGTTGTATTTATTTATGGACGCGACAGAAGAATGAGTAGAGAAACAATTCAGCACATAGTGTGTGAAGATTTCGGACAAGTCTGGTCGGTCGAGGCCGCGTTGGACGCGTTCGCGATCGCGGTTAATGGAAGCAAATCGTGTGCAACTCGTCATCCGAGTCTCCCGCCTGCGCCTCGCGAGTCGCAATCAATAGAATTTATTCAACCTCAGAAAAACGCGATAACATGTGTCCGATGCCTAAAGTTCATCCTAAAAAGCTCCTCCGAAATCCTGCCACATTCTCAAAGTCAGCATGCAGTCCACTGCACCCCCACCAGCCACGAGAAGATGAAAAAATAAAACGCACCTTCGAGATCCTGCTGGTCGCAGAACGTCGCCAGGTCCGGCCGCTGCATGTGCATCGACGCCGTGCGCAGGCTGTCCCAGAGTGCGGTGGTGGTGACGCCCCCGCTGGTGTTAGTGTTGTCGGCGCCGCCGTAGGAGACACCATCGCTTTCCTGCAGACCTAGTGCGTCAAGGACGTGGTGTGCTGCTTCCTCGAAGCGCTGGAGATTCAGTTAACGAAAGCAAAATACGGGCAGGGGGATCATTTACGCGGAGATTTATGCATGAGATACCGAGGTTGAACCTAGACGAATCGTGAAATGGATGCGAAACACGAATAGAAAACGACCTACCTCGCCCGAATATACATCGGGTTGAGCTCGAGGGCCCGGTTGTAGTACTGCAAAGCTTCTTCCGCGCGCCCACTGTTCGCCATCGTCGCACCGACGCGGTTGTACAGAAGCCAGTCATCAGGCCGGACAGCCAGCGCCGTCCGGAAACAGTCCTGCGCCTTCTCATAATCCTACAGGAAATGAGCACGAACCCCCAGAGCATTCAAGCCGCCAGCGGAACGCACCTCATTAGTATTCAACAACACCGCCAGCGCAATCTGAATATCCGCATCGACCGCCCCGCTCGTATCGCTCCGCGCCATCTCAATCAAACACTGTATCAAGCTCCCAAACCGCTCCGCAATCGGCGCGTCCGCCAGCTCGGGATGCCCCGCGCGATACTGCGCGACGGCGCCCGCGTAGCGCTCGTTGTGGTCTATCCACTGCCGCACGGCGTCGTATGTCCCCGCGCGGTTCCCGTCGTTTGTGTGCGAGACGGCGAGCGCGAGCCACGCGGCGAGGTAGTTCGGATCGAGCTCAACCGCGCGCGTCAGCGCCTGCAGCGCCTGTGTCTCGCGCTCGTTCGCCTGCTGCTTCACGCCGAGGTCGAACCACGCGGACGCGTCGGTCATGTTGCGCTGCACCGCTGCTTCGAGCTCGAGGACGCTCTGTACACAAATATCAGCTAAAACGAATAATAAAATGAAGGGAAAGGAAACCCACATCGAGCATCGGCTGCCGCCCCCCGTGCGCCAAATGGTGTCTCGTCGTAAGGCTCGGCGAGTTGCTCACGTAGGGGTTGTTTCGCTGGAACACGTACTGCATTACAGGCTGAATGCCCGTGCTTGTCGCCTCGAACGCATCCCAGTCCGCCTGCAGGTGCGCCCACTCGGCGGACTGGGGAGTCGCACTCGTCGACGCCTGCGCGTTCGCCTGCGCCGCCCAGTAGCGCTGGTACTCGGCGTTCTCCTGCCGAAAATACGCGTCGTTCGGGTCCTCCTCTAGCATCCCGTCCCCCTCCTGCTGCTTTTGCTGCTCCAATTCTTCCAAAGCCCCCCTGTGGGCGCTGCCGAGCAAGCTGATGATCTGCTGGCGTTCCACGGGCTCAAGCAACGGGTGAACCGCAGGCCGCAGGCTCGGCATGTCCACTGCCCGCCCCTTGCCCTTCACATCCGCCGCTTGCTGTCCCGTGTTCGGCACGACCTCGTTCCCCTCTACCACGACCTCGCGGTCGCGCAGCCCGCGCATCAGCCCTAGGAACGCACTGTTCTGGAATTTGGGGTTCTGCGCCTGCGCATCGCGCACGGTGTCGAGCAGCAGGCCCGCGGTGCGCGCGAGCTCGTCTGATTCGTGTGCGACCTGCGCCGCGTCGATGGGTTGGGGTGCCGCTTGTGTTTCGAGCTTCGCCGGGGAGGCTGCGGCCTCGAAAGAGCGGTCCCATAGGATCTCTGCGTAGAATAGAAAAGATCCTTAGTCAATGTACATGTGTGAAGAATATGAGGCGTACGATCGTGCTGCGTCGCTTGCTGAGGCTGCTGCTGCATCATGTGCATCGGGGGCACATAACCCTGCATCGGCCGCTGTGCGAACGGCGAAAACATCGGACTGGGGCCATTCGCCCACTGCTGAGCGGCGGCGGCTGAAACGCCTGCGGACGCCGCCACCGCAGCGTTCATGTTCATCTCGCGGTCCATCGGAACGTGAAGGTTGCCGCCGCTCTTCTGCATGCCCGCAGGCTGCACGTTCTGCATGAAATCTGCCGCCCACGCCGCGGGTGCTGCCTGCGGTTGCTGAAACGCACCCTGCATCTGGACGGGCGGAAGCGATCCATGCAGCGCAGAGAGATCGAATGCCCCTGCGCCGCTTGCAAATTGGGGTGCAGGCTGGCCCGCAGAGAAGAACCGAGCCGCGTCTTCGAGATGGGCTGCATTCCCGTTAGGGGCAATGGTTTGGGATCTAAAAGTCTCTCGGGATGACCCAGCGCGGCTCGCACCGGCGAAATGGTCCTACGGGCAGGGTAAAGACTGTGCTAGATCGTGAGTTGAATGTCGTCGTACCTGCTGCAGCCCTCTATCTTGGTCAAACCGCTTGGAGAGGCCCTGGAGGCCGTTGGAAGGGCCGCAATCGGCATTATTTACGAGCATCGGCAGCGCCATGGTGGTAGTTCAAGGAACCAGGTTCAGTCTCAGTTACAGCCCAAGGCAAGACAAAAGGTAGGTAGAGGAAGTGGATAAATGAAGGAATACAGTAGAGAGTCGATAGCCGGTTGTACAATCATGTGTTTACTCGATGCCAGGATAAAAAATATTAGGTGCTGTACAATTCTCAAAAAAAAGTCGGGCCGATGCCTATTGCTGCATCTGAGGTGGTGGCTGCTCCCCGCCACCCTCGTGCTCCTGCTGCTGCTGCATGGCCGCCTGGTCGCGCACCGCGCGGCATTCCGCGCCGCCGTCGGAACGCACTGGACAAATGGCAGTTAGTCATGCTCGGTCAATCATCTCGGCGTTAAGCTTACAGTGTCTCTGCAAAATGTTGTCAATAAATGAGCCAAGTAAAGGACAAGAGGACCTACATTCAGGGCGTCCAAACGGCTGAAAGTCTTCTTACATCCAATGCATACGTTCGTCTGTGATTTGGCTGTATGGAGTGCTTGGTGTCGCCTACAAAAGGATTTAAGACCCAAGTCGGGCACGCGAGTAATTCATCGCGTACTTGCAATCGTGCTGACGCGCGAACCCCTTCTTGCAATTCGGCCAGTCGCAGATATACGGACGTTCTTCTGTGTGGGAGCGCAGATGGCCTATAAGCCGATCAGCGCCAAAATAATACATCGGAGAGACGAAAGCAGCGACCTCTCAAGTTGAAGCGGCGCGTGAACGTGCTCCCGCACCCCGGCACCGGACAGACAAAGTGCGCCTCGTTGCGACGCCTGCTCGCGCTGGCAAGCTGGGTCGCGCTCGTGGTGACCTGCTGCTTCTCTACCTGGAGTATCGGGGGCAAACGGGGGACGCCGTTCGCGGACGGGTAGTGGTTGACGCCAGGACCGCCTGGGGCCATGCCGTCGGGGCCTTCGCCCAGCGGAGGAGGGGGGCCCTGTTGGGAGCGGGCATAGAGTTCGGCTGCGCTGGGCTGGTAGTACTGTGCTTCGGGATGTGGGGGAGCGTCGGGGTGGGGGTGCGGAGGCTGCTCTGGGGGGTTTCCGTAGCCCTGGGGGCCGTCGGGATGGGTAGCAGGACCGTGGAGGGGAATAGGCTGAGGCTGGTCGGGAGTCGGGTACATGATCTGGTAGTGCGGGGGAGGAATGGCGCTCATTGCCGTCGACATGGGCGATCTCGGTGGCGGTGGTGTGGTGGCTGAGTCCAAGAGGCGATGCCCATCCATCAATTCTTATCAACCTTTTTGACTCACATTTGGCCCTAATTTCGTCCCTTTATGTATTTTTGCTCATATTTTACTCCATATCGTCGAATATCTGCGCAAAAGCCTCGGTGCTCATTGGGGAAGTCCGAGAAGCGTCGGGGCGGTGCTTTGGCGGTGCTGAGGCATAGTTGCCGACTATGGCGCCAAAAGCGGTATTCAAGTACAGCTCTCTACTGCTCTATACACCTATTGCGCACTCTGAATCGAGATACAGAGGCTGTTAACCAAACTGTTTTTAAAATGCGTCGCCATAATTATATTCATACAGCTCTGTCACTGTCCACTTCGCCGTCGACGTCTACTCAAATATATGCGCGTCTAGCAGCCTCCTCCGCCTCATCAACTCCGTCTCCGAAATCGCCTGACCCCCGCCAGGTTTCGGCTTGGCTTCCGCCTCACTCGTCATGCTACCCACCTTCGCGTGCCCCACCGGCCCCTCATCGGGCGACGTCGCCGCCGTCTCTGTAGGCGATTGATTCGTCGGTGTCCGTAGACTCCCATTGAGCGACTCGGGAGGCGACGTGCGCCGCCTCGGAACGAACGTGATCCCCGAGTCGTCCGTCTCGTCCGTCTCTGACGCCGAAAAGCTGTCGTGTGGTATGGGTTTACGTGCCGGGCTGTCCCTCCGGCTGTCCCGCCGGTGGGACAAAGGTAGACTCGGCGGCGCCCTCACCGCGTAGCGCTCAAACGCCCCGTCAATCCACTCCGCCAGCTCCTCGATCACCTAAAAATACATCTCATTCAACAACCCAATTTGTGTTTCAAGAGAAAGACAACTTACCGCCTTCGCCTCCACCATGAGCGCCGACATCTGCAAATACCCATGGCTCCACTCGCTCCAAATAACCAGCTGCACCCAGTCCTCCTCACTCTGCCGATACAGCCGATCCCTCTCCCGCTTCAGCGCCGCAATGTCCACCGGCGCCTCCGCACTCGCGTTGCTGCTCATCCGCAGACTCTCCCCGAACCGCGCGCTCTTCCCCGAGATCGCGAGGTCCAGCTCGACCTTCCGCGCACGCTTCGCCTCGCGCACGCGCCCGGCAAAGATCACCGTGTCGTCCACGAGCGGGTCCTTCTCCCCGCACTGCATGAGAATGGGTGGGAACTGCGCGAGGATGTGCGCCGGGGCAAGAATCGGCGAGAGGTGGTAGTCCGTCGCAAAGTCGGGGTTTCGGTGCGGGCCGATGTACAGAATCGCCATCGCGCGCATCTATTCCAATAGAAATTAGCCATTCGTCCTTGAACGAGACAAAAAAACCCACCATACTGGGCGTAATAACCCGATCCTGGAAATACCCCGTCCGGCTAGTCATCGTCAACCGCGTCCCAATCGGCTCCTTCTGCTTGCCCTTCCCGCCAAACTGCTCCGTCGCCCGCGTGTTGGCCTCCTCCACCGCAACGCTCAGCTCGTGCTGCTGCTTCACCACCGCGCTCTTACTCCTCGGAATAGCAATCCCGCCCTTCGCGCTCCCATTCCCCGACGTTGACTCCGGATACACATACCGCACCCGCGCCTGGATCGGCCGGTCCTCCTCGCGGTACTTGGCATAATCCTGCTCGTTCTCATCTTCGTCCTCCTGGTCCGTCGGGACATCTCCCTCCCCGTTAAGTGAGTTGGGCCGGTGCCGCGGCTCGAGGAACGTGCTCCGCCGGCTTCTCGGGATCTTCAACGCGCTCGACGAGCGCCGCTTCCGAGGCCCCGAAGCGGTCGCGTCGTCCCCGCTCTTCTCGCCTCCACTCTTCTCCCCGCCGCTCGTCAAGCCGCGGATGGTGTCCTTCCAGCTGGACTGCCGCTTTAACGGCTTGCGGCGCGGCACCCCCGGGCGCTTGTCGCCCACCATGCTCAGCGGACTGACGTGCTTCAAATGGTCCTTCTGCGCCGCCAGCTCCTTCAGCCCGGGGAAGCTCCCGTCTCTCTCCTCTGTCTGCAGCACGCGCAGATTGTCCGGCGTCATCCAGCTGGTAAAGTTAAAGTCGAGCGCGGCGTAGCTGAACACGAGCGCAATCGGCGATGGGAGGACGGCGAGGCGGTTGGCAGGGTTTAGGTTGTGCTCGATGATCTTGAAGACGACGTTCGCGGCGACAGAGGCCCCGGCGGAGTCGCCCGTGATTACGATGTTGAGTTTGCGGCCGGACATACCAAGTAGAGCGCCGACTGAAATTCATCAGTGTCTTGTTGAAGCAATTGAGGAAACGACTTACCGGAATCTACCAAGAGCTTGTAGGTGTCGAACGCCTCGTCAATCGCGAACGGATACGGATCTTGAGACAGAATTAGCAACTATGAACAGGATAAAGGCCTTGAAAGTACATTCAGGAGCCTTGCCGTAGTCGATAGAAAGAACAGGCTTCCCTGTGGTGATTGCCCACATTCTGAGCCGCTCCTGGTTTGTTGAGAACACAATGAGAAATTGTTGTGGTCCGAGGAATTAACTCACCTCATGATGTTCCGGTGTCATAGCGACAAAGCCGCCGCCAGGAAAGTCAAGAATAAGGTCCGTGGCCTTGCTTAGCTGTTTCTCTGGGAGAGCAAAGAAAAGGTAGCCAGTTATGGGCCGCTCATACGTCGAGGAGGAGGGTCGGGGGAGGAGAATCTTGCGCCGGATGGTCACCCGGGGTAAAACCGTAAAGGCCCGGATCTGGACATCAAGGTTAAACGGCAAATTATGCGCGGAAGCGAATAAGACGTGCATATGGGTTGGAGGTCTTTTCCCAGCAGCGGCGGAGCATTTCGACGGTGGGGACGGCGCGGAATCGTTGGAGCTGGGGAGCAGCAAATGAACAGCTGCACATTAGTATGAGGTAGAGACGTACCTTCTGGTCGGCCTGGTCGGGATAAACGATATAGTACCCCGAGAAGAGAACAGAGCAAATGTCTCGTATCCACTTTGTTCGTATAGACATAGCGGTGGCGAAGCCTGCGTCAAGACCGGTGTTTATCCAGGTAGCACGGTAGTATGAAGGCGAGTACTGCGAAACGATTAGCGGGGTATATTTGAGCTCCGGCGACACCACTAACTAGGTTGGCAAGCGGCTCTGGGGCTGGACGAAGGGTCAGCACCAAACAGAGAAACAGTGGGGTCGCAACACACATTGCATTCCGAGAATCTTGTCAAAGTTCCGGACAACATATACGGCGGTCAGGGTGCTCGCAACGATTTGCCATGGGGTGAAGCGCTGGAGTCGCTTGTTCACGGATCTTAGCCACAGTAATGGGAGACCTCTAGAGTTGCCGCGGAGTATGCGCCAGACCCAGAAGAAGATAATTAAAAAGACCTGGGGAATACCAGAGGTCTCAGCATGATCCAGGTCGAGGGAGAGCAAGACAAGTTAACCCACCTGGGTTCTTTTCCAGTATGGATTTGGGCGGCCGAAGAGATGGTCAATCATGCCAAGTTAGATTGGTGCGCAGGACTGTGCGCAAGATGAGTATTGTGGTAGAGCAGCCGACGATGGATGGATATGGTGTGGAGAACGAAACAGCACTGATTCAGCTGAACCAAGTGGGTCTCGCATGTGAAATTTATGATCGCACGTGTTTGTTGGTTCGAACCTGGTTGTGGTCATTTCTGCGACCATGGGACTCTTTTGAGTAGAATTGAGGAGAAATACTCGAGGATAGAGCGATAAGACGAGTAAAAACGGCTTCTTTCTTTGAGCAGAAGCCTGTAGAAGCCCAATACCATCCACCCGCGATTCCGCATCGACCTGATCCAATCAAAGCGATCAGATACGCGACGGCAGAGACGGCAAAACCCTCCGGCCCGCCTACAACCCGCCGCTTTCCTTTTCGAGGTTCTTGCGTCTTCTTGCATCTTTGCACCATGCCAGGTAACGCAGGCCTTGCTTCCCGACATCCCTAACCCCAGTTCCAGCCACAAAAACCGGGCTCATTTCAATCAAGGCCGATGGCGACGACAAAATCGAGATCGTCAACCAGCTGCTCCTCCCGCACGCCACCGAGTTCATCGAGATCAAATCCATCGACGACGCCCACGACGCGATCAAGACCATGAAAATCCGGGGCGCACCTGCGATTGCCAGCCTTGCTGCCTTGGCGTTCGCCGCGGACCTTTCTCGCGCGTTAAAGAGCTCTGCGGACTTTGTCGCGTCGCCGGAGGGCGTGCGCGCATATGTTACGCCGGTCCTCGCGCATTTGTACACCGCGCGTCCGACCGCTGTAAATCTGGGTGCCGCGACGCGCCGTTTGACTGCGACGCTCGATGGCTCGATTGTGGCGGGCAAGACTGGGCAAGAGATATGCGCTGATCTGATCGCAGAGGCACACAAAATCAACGACGAGGACGTCGGGCGGAACAAGAAGATGTCGCAGTGGGGAGGCGACTGGCTTGCCGATATTGTCAAGCAAAACGGCGGGTCTGGGAGCGAGCTCAATCTGTTGACTGTGTGCAATACAGGTTCTCTGGCTACATCTGTACGAATATTTTGTCTTCGCTCCAATCAAAAAATAAGCTCAAAGGTTTCAGGGGTACGGTACGGCTCTGGGGTTAATAACTTATCTGCACGAAACCGGCAAGCTAGGCACGGCGTATTATACGCAGACGGCACCGTACCACCAGGGCTCAAGGTGATGTTTCATCTCCAACCAAGTATCATGAAAATAAATGCTGCCTATAGGCTAACAGCTCTCGAGCTGCAGACCCTCGACATCAACTCGGTAATGATCTGCGACACCATGGTCGGGTCCCTGTTCCAGCACCACAATATCCACGCCGTCGGTCCGCGCATTTCCTCCGCCCAATTTCCTCGAATGTCTGATACCTTTCGTAGTGGTGGGTGCCGACCGGATAGCCAAGAACGGCGACACCGCTAACAAGGTTGGTCCTCATTGTCAATGGGTTTTTTCTTCTTTCCTGACTAGGAATTGTATTTTCGTAGATCGGAACCTACAATGCCGCCGTCCTCGCCGCGCGGCACAAAATCCCCTTCATCGTCGTAGCCCCAATCAGCACCGTCGACCTCGCAGTCGGCGATGGGTCCGGGTACGTCCAACATCCAAACACTCTCCATGTTCCGGATGTCCTGCGCTAACTGACATAATTGAACCCATACACAGAATCCCCATCGAACACCGCCCCCCGCTCGAAGCATGCCTCGTGCGCGGGGCAATCTACCCCCCACCTTCCGACGCTGCAACAAACGCCGAGCAGGCAGTGGTGATGATCACGCCCCCCGGCCTCAAGGGGATCTACAACCCCAGCTTCGACGTCACGCCAGCAGAGCTCATCACCGCGATCGTGACAGAAAAAGGCGTCGCGAGACGACGAGCTGGGGAGGCAGTGTTTGATTTGAGTGCGGTTGTGTAGTTGCGTTGCGGCGTAGGATGCTGTGGGTGCTGTTGTAGACTGTAGAGCCGAGGAGTCCCAAAAGAAATCGAGTTGATTGTACCACCGTCTCGACGCGAAACGAGTTCTAGAGCGCGATCCCAGTGACGAAAATCCTCGGCTGGTCGGCCGGGCGGGATTCCACGGATTTCGGGCGGCGGAGGATCAGAGCCTGTACACAATACATCCCGCTCTCAGCTCAAGTATCCTCTATCTAACAGAATTGCACCGACCTTGCCGAGCGGATGTTCGGACGATGCGTACGCGATGGCCATGCTGGGGGTGGTGAACGCGCACCAGAGCCGGGCTGCGAGTCGTGTTCGTGTCAAAATATTTTCTCGCAATAAACCCGTAAGAAAGCTATCAATATTATACGCACCCACTATCTCGCCGGCCTCATCCTCCTCCGTCGTCAACAACACCACTCCAGCGCTGGGGTCGGGGTTCTTGGGGCTCCGGCTTGGTACTGTGTTGAATCCAATTCACCATCAGACGAACAGGAAAAAAAATTGAGCAAACGAAAGGGCACGCACGCCAAAATTCCTCAGCAAGCACGCGCTGCAGGATTGCGTACACGTCTACGTCCTCGTCCCCAAAGTCTTCATCCGATTCCTCTGCCGTGGAAGTGGAAGGGGAAGCGGAACTTGCGGAGGGGGGAAGGGAAGAAGAGGCGTCCTCGATTGCTTTGGCGATAGCGCGCGCGATGTTTGCGCGGACGATGTATTCCCCCGCGCCTGTGATATGCGTCAATATCAAGTTCGAGCAGCACAGAAAGAAAAAAACACGGAGGGAAGGGATCAAGAAGATACCTACCCGACACGCTGCACGCCATCCCGCGCTTTCCATCCACAGGTCCGGAGGAGTCAGAGGCGGAGGCGTGCGCCCAACACCCCGCGCCAAAGATCGCCGCCTCGCCGACGCGCCCGGGGTGTTTGAGGAGAATGCCGCCGCTCGAGACGCCGCTTGCGATTGAGGAATTTGAGGTGGAGGAAGTTGAGGACGCCACAAAGGCGACGGCGCCGACGGTATCCTGCAGCGCGTGCAGATCGACCATGGCTGAGTCCAAATCCTGGTCTTCCACTCCCGTTTCCGGTACCATCAAGTCATCCACGGTGTCGGGTAGGCGGGCGGCAGAAGTGGAAGAGGAAGAGGAGGACGCCAGCGCGCCATCCAGCCGCGCCTTCCACACTTCCCAGCTCTTCCGTGCCCGCGGGCTCACCAGCGACTCTGGCGGCACGAGCAAATCACCTTGTTTGCTCTCATCACCACGGACAGCGGCGAACGCGTGTGCCCCCTGCGACACGAGAGTTAACGGCGGAATTCGACCGAGGGGATCGGGAACGCGGGCGTGTTCGAGGATAAGGCGCGCGAGGCGGACGGGGTTCTTGATTCCTAGCGACGGTGGATATTTTAGTTAATAGAGTTGGGGAGATGAACAAACGAACGAACCAGAGACAGCGCCGACGCTCCCGAAGTCGCCTGTGCGGCCGTCCATTAGCGCGGCATCACATTCGACGGTGCCAGCGAGGGTTAGGTTCGACCCGTAGCCCGCATTAAGCAGCGGTGAATCTTCCAGAGATACAATCGCGTTTTCTACAAGGTCGAGAGCTGACGGAGACGTTTCAATGGCCTGAGTAGAGGTCAGAGCTTGTGTACACGCCCTGAGATTGTCTAGTATTGGTTTTGCTAAAGACAAAACTGGGTGAAGCGAAGACCGACTAACAGCCGCAGCGCTTTCTTCACCTCTGCATCCGAGTTCTTGCTGTGGACGCCCGCGCCGCCGTGCACCACCACGTACGTTCTCGGGGGCATAGAGTTCAAGTGATTTGCGCTGTGAGAGACAAGCGTTGTATGCATCTGTTGACGCGACTTGCGACGCGTTCATCCAATCTCAAGAAACTTAGAAAGAAGTGGAGCACGTTTTTCAAGAGTAACAATGTCTTAATTCCACTAAAATAAAAATTTGGTCAAACTAACTACTAGTAAGTACTCAAAAAGACAGCGGGGACGTTGAGGCGGGCGGTGTGGAACGGCGAGCCTAAATTGAGTGTCCTAGCGGTTGGGTTGACTCAAGACTGCGTTTGGCACAACACGAGCGGTTTACGGATGGTTTGGGATATGTCGACTGGGCTGGGCGAGATGGCGCCTATTCGGTAGTTTCGTGCGGATAAAGCAAGCTGGCGGCGTGGACACCGGTGAACGTGGGTGTTGACTGTGCTGCTTTCGGATATGGAGTTCGCTGCAACGACAGCAGGATATGCGGCAGAATTGTGTGGATGAGCTTGCGTTGAGTGCGACGAGCTTGGATGTTCGGCCAGGCGTGGTTTCAATGGCGATGCAAGGTGTGTGTGCGCCAACTGTGATCGAGCCCGGGGTTGTGATTCTGGTTGGGTCCAAAATCAAGTCGGAATGGGTGTAGCGGCAACCGGTCAAGTCGCGGTCGCGATACGGAGGAACGTGCGGAAAAGACATGTGTGATGGGCGGAGCGTGCTCGAGGGTTGGTCAATGAGGTTTGTTTCTGCCGTCATGAGGCGTTATCTCGAAAGCCGGAGGGTGGTTTGCAGTATGCATATTCGCGGGAGAGATTGTTGATGAAAAGTGAGTGAAGGCCACGACGGTAACGGTGTGTGGTGTAGTTGAAGAATAGGGGCCGGAACCCACGCACTACCATCCCTCGGCTCTGCACGGCACACGTTGAGCTCCCCACCTGTGAAAAAAATGCGAGCAATGATATGACAGAGGGCAGTTGGAACTCACGACGGGCTAGAACCACTAGGCGGTCTCTTGAGGTCTTGATGCCTAGGGTCTTGAAGTCTTGGATCTTGAGGTCTTGAACTTGCGGGGGTCGAAATTCCAAGGTCTTGAGGTCTAGAAAGAGTCTCCCTGTCGCAAATTAGTCCACCTAAATCTGCGGGAGACGTAGTCAGCGATGAGAAGCAGGCGAGAAGTATGAGCACGCAGCGCTTCGAGTGCTGCCAGGACTTGAGACCTCTTGAGGATCGACGTTGTCGACGGTGTCGATGGAAACATGGGTAGAGGAAGAACGAAAGAAGGGAGAAGGAGATTGTGGTGGTAGGGAAAGAAAGTGGCTGACATGATCCGCGGCAATGTTGCCGAATTTTAAAGTCCGCTTCCGAGTCCATAGCAAGGTCACGTTACCGCGTCGAGCTCTTTCAAGTTTCTGAGTCTGACCATCAGGCAACCACCAGGATATGCTGCTTTTCACCGCTCTCCACCTCTCGAGTATTTCTCCCTTGGTAGTACCCAGTGATACGTCCTCTTTCGAACACTATGGCCGCAGCGGGACCTGACTTTCACGTCGGTCTTTCACAGGGTTTCGAGGTAAGTGCTCTGTCTTTTTTGTGAGTACCGTGCTTGGTACCGTGAATTTCAGGTTCGATATATGGATACGATACCATCACAGATGCGAGACTTACAACTTTCTTCAAAACTTTTCGACTGCTGAATTCGCATTGGACAAGTGAGCTCCGCATGCAAAGGCAGGTAGCAGATTCTACGAGCAAACAAGTCTCGGCCAACATGAGAACTACGATCTTCTCCACACTCCGCTTATCAATTACGTGTTGGTCTGACTAGAGAGACTACATATGAACTGCGGAAACAAGAATATCTCTCTCCTGTACCACATTCGACACCAGAACAGAGCGGTCCCTACAGCATTGAGGCCCTATTACATGTCAGGAAACGATAGCGATATCTGTCCTTGCCTTGATCCAGACCCAGATGTTGCCGGTATTGGGGTGCGCTTTGAACTTTCTTCCTCAATCATACAAGATCTGAGTCGATACCACAGGCCATACTTTCCTTTGTATTAACAGCAGGGTTGACCTGGATATGCTCTGTTGTAGCCTTGGCATTCAACCTGAGCGGATCTGACAACGCCATTGATCAGGCTACCGCCCGATACCTAGAAAAGGCACTTGTCGCCCTCGTTCGGCAGTTCGCGCCCGACACGGCGCAGGCCAAATTCGATTACGCGCGCAACAACTTCACGACGCTCTTCTTCCCCCTCATCTTCTCCCTCGGCGACACGCAGCTAATGACCGGTCTTGCGGTGCTGATTCGGGGTGGATCCGCCTCCACGCAGGACTCTCCGTGTACCACTTCAGTATCATCAATGATCTCGCGATGATGGCGAGCAGCACACAGCTCCTCGCGTTCTTTGCGCTGTTTCAGTGCGCCTTGTCCGCTGCTCAGCGCGCCGAGGACGCGGAGGGGGCTCAGTCCGCCTCTCAGGGACACCATCCGGCCCTTGGGCGTGCCCCGTCGGCGTCTGTGGGTGCCATATCCGCCTCTATGGGTGCCATGTCTGCCTCTGTGGCCGCTCCGTCCGCGTCAGAATCTGTCGGCACACGGTCCGTTTCTAACAGACCCAGTGAACTGCCAGAGCCGCCAGACATCCAACCCTACCTCTATCTGCCGTCTCGCCTGTTTCGCGCATTCGGGATGCTCTGCATGTGCACCATGCTGATTGTAGCCTCGACGCTCATAAGCGATCGCGCCTGGTATGACTGTATGAGCATACCCGCAACCAACTATTTCTCTCACTTCAAAATCGGCGGTCGCCAGCTTGGCTGGTCGATCTATTACGCCTACGTTATGCTGCCCTTAGGCTATGGCGGGGCACTGATTCCGTTATTCGGTCCAACGGACCGTGTCTGGCGGGCTATACAAAAAGCCATATTTGGCGGCGACACTGGGCGCAAAATTACAACCTCCACCTCAGAAGGTGACTCCTGGCCCGAGCGCATACTGAGAGTCGTGCTCCAATTTTTGGGATCATCGGTATGCGACCTAGCACTCTGTGCAGTGTTGTTTGGGGTTGGTGTTTGGGGTATTTTCTCTGACCGCGCGCAGAGCTCCTACTCCGAACTGTGCCAAGGCGACGATACACAGGCGGAGTGGGGGTTCGGCCAGCTCGTTCCGATGGTACTGATCGGTCTGCCCGTGCTTACTGCGTTGGACGCATATGGGAAGGCCTCTGGAGCTAAGAATTTTGCAACTCTTCCGCACTTGAGGGTCGCTGTCAGCTCCCGTCCCGTCGGTGCTCAGCCCGAGAACGCCCTTCCGCGGTGGGCGTTGATTCGCGGCACACTTCGCGCAAGACAAAGGTTCCGGGGACGAGGCGACTACGTAGAGCCGGACTCACCCCCACACTCACCTGTTGACATACCGTCACCGTCCTCTCCAGTCCCTAGATAATGTCACGAATTTTTATGCAAAATGTTTGTTAATATATCCAGTTTCTTGAATGAGCAGAAATGAGCAGAAATATGTTGACCCTTCCGCGTCCTCCTTGAGAATGGCGCCAATGCCAATACGCAGGATGGAATAGACGGGACTGCGCTACACGACGCGTCAAGAAAAGGCCACATCGAAGTTGTGAGGGTGCTGCTCGAGAACGGCGCCGATGTCAATGCGCATAACAGTGCTGCGTTACAGTGCGCATCGGCTCGTGGCCGTACAGAAATCGTCAGCCTCCTCCTGAAGAATGGTGCCAGTACTGTTCACTGCTCGGGTAGGAAACTGTGTCTGAGCGGAGAATCATAAGTATGTACCCTGGAGTCTGGACTCTACCGGGACCACGAGGCACGTAACAACCAATGCATTGACGTGACGAAAGAGGAGTCCACAATGTCGGATGAACCACCGGGTAACAATTCTCGTCGACCATTTGGTGAGTGTTATGGGCGTGAATATGATAGCAGGCGTCTAGACCTGAGCCGAATCGGACGCGGATGGTGGATCCGACTAAAGGACGATATCGCGATGTATGTACCTGTTGACGCGCCTGCTCGGACGCGTTCCTCCTCTCGCCAATAAAATCTTGCTCTGAGCTCATGGACGACATCTCGCAAGCCTCGCATCTCTCTGTCGTGGTAGACCTCTCCCCGATGCACTGGGACCTCTCCGCGCGCGAGGCGCCGGAAAACACCTACCCGCTGTCTTTGGCCTCTTTTTTGTCGCAGCTCCTCGCGTTCCTCAACACGCACATTGCGTGCAGGCATGAGAATACGCTCGCGGTGTTTGGGGCGTTCCCGGGTAAGAGGTGGGTGGAGTTTGCCTCCCATGGGTGTTGTTTTTTTGCCGGCGTCGACGAATGCTGAGACTGCTGCTAATGTGTGAGCAGCATAATGCTCTACTCGTCCTCGGACCCCGTGTCGCCCTCGGCGGAGATGCACGCGAACGCGTACCCGCCATTCCAGGCGGTCGACTCGGCGGTCGTGCAGCGCATCACTGCGGAGCTGGACGCGCTCGAATTGCGGGACGATGAGGAGGAAGGTTTGTCTTCTGCTCCCTCATAAATCCGTACTGATGCTCCCTCAGCCCCCTCGGCGCTGGTGGGCGCTCTTGCAAAGGCGCTTTGCTGTGAGCGCGCAGTTCTTGTCCCGACTCATATTGACGCGCCGCAGACGTGAACCGCATAACCCTCCCCCCGAGCGCAAACTCAAAGGCGCAGGCAAACGGCTTCCACCCGGGCGTCCTCCCCGACCCGCGCATCCTTATCCTCTCCGTCAGCCCCGACCTCGCGACGTCCTACATCCCCATCATGAATTCCATCTTTTCCGCGCAGAAGCTCGTACGTCGTCTCCGGCATCGATACGATATCTCTCTCATCTGACTCGATCGTTTGCGCTAAAGAAAGCGACCATCGATGTCTGCCAGATCTACGGACCCAATACAGTGTTCCTGCAGCAGGCGGCGCATCTCACGGGTGGATCGTACATCTTCCTCGAACGACGGGACGCGTTGCTGCAGTATCTAATTGTATGTGCATACGTCTTCTGCGGCGAGCTAAGCCAATTGCGTAGATGTCGTTTCTGCCGCCGCCGTCGATCCGCCGGACGCTGTCCGTGCCGACACAGGAGCAGGTGGACTTTCGGGCGGCGTGTTTTTGCCACAAGAACATTGTGGACATTGGGTTTGTATGCTCCGTGTGCCTCTCGAGTGAGTGGCGCCACAGTGTACGTGTACTAAGCTAAGCGCGAGGGGGCGCAGTATTCTGCCAGCCGCTGGCGGTGTGTACTACTTGCCGGTGCGTGTGCTAAGAGCCGCGGAGAACGGTACTTACGCGAAGGGGCAGGACGAAATTCCCGATAAAAACCCTGCAGCGGCTCAACGCCGCGCGGCCCCTTCTGGCGACGGCGACGGCGACGGGGAACGCAAATGGACGACCCCGGGTGCAGTCAGGTGCAGTCTTAGGGGCCAATGGCGGCGTGGGAGGGGGTGTGGCGAACGGGGCGAGATAGCTCATCGCGACTAGCAACGTCACAGCCTTTTGCAGTGATGACCGCGAGCGAATGGTGAGCGAGGTGGGTAATGACGGCAGGATTGATGGCGACGGCCGGGGGGGTTCTCGAGCGGCGCCGAGGAAGGACAACGTGGCCGATTAGGGTGCGATGACAAGGGGGCATCGACGGCGAAATCAGCTGCAGTGTGGTGTCAGGGGGGTGATGGGCCCAAAACCATTTGCAAGGCATTGGAGGACGATGGGCAGGCATTGCTGGGGACGGCCAAGTGTTCCTTACAGTGGCCCAGTATTGCTGGGGTTAGATACCAGGACACAAAAATTACAATACTTTGACGCCGATCTGGATTCGATGCTGAGGCTCGGCTCTATCGGCCAACGCCGAGCGACGGACGGGTGCGACAACGCAATCGTGGGAGCGGCGCCATCGCTCCTCCTTGCTTCCCCCGTCCACCACCATGGCTGCCCCCTACCCGCCCCTCGGCATAAACTACGACAGCGACGACATGTCCGTCGACTCTGACAACGACAACAAAGACGCAGACGGCGACGCAGACGGCTCCTCCATCGACGTCGACGAGCCCCTCCCGGCGGTGGCACCTCCTGCCCTGGAATCCGTATGTCCTCTGTCCTCGTCGTCGTCGTCGTCGCTCACCGTCACCGTCAAGGCCGACGAGTCGGTACGTCGTCGCGAGTGCCACCCTTTGACCCCCCTTTACTCATTTCTCTAGGGCTACGAGGACGACCAGGGCGAAGACGAGGCTGACGACGATGAGGAAGACACCACCTACGCCGACGCGGGCTACGCGACAAAGAAACGCGCGCCGAAGAAGAAGCGCATGTCGTCCACCGTCCCCCGACCCAAAGGTACTGATACCACTTCGTGCCCCTCACCTTTAACACCCTCCCCAGCTGCAGTGCGGCCCTCCAACGACTCGGACTCGGACTCGGAGTACGGCTCGCGTCCAAAGAAGAAGAAAAAGGGGCGCAGCACCGGTGACGAGGTCCGCGTCTCCAGTCGCGGCACAAAGGTGCCCAACTACGTCGACGACGTCCAGGACTTTGAAAAGTACGAGGAGGAGCCCGACCCCGGCTACTACGCCGGCCCCGCCATCCAGTACCAGGAGGAAGACGAGATCGAGGCCGTTCTCGCGCACAGCCGCGACGAGGGCCGCGAGTCCGATCCCGAGGACCTCTGGTTCGACAACGTCGTGCGTACCAAGCTATCTCGTCGCGTCGCGTCCCTGACCGTGTTTCAATAGCGCTTCCACATCAAATGGAAAAACTTTTCGCATCTGCACAACACAGACGAGACATACGACTTCCTCAAGCGCTTCAAGGGGCTGAAGCGCGTCGACAACTACATCAAGGCGTACAAGCAATGGCAGGCGCGCGTCAACGCGCCAGGCATCAGCCGTGAGGACGTCGAGGCGCTGCAGATCGACAAGGAGCGCGAGAAGGAGGAGCTCGAGACGTTCCGAACCGTCGAGCGCGTCGTCGCGCACCGCGAGGGTCTTGACGGCGAGATGGAGTACTTTATCAAGTGGGCCGCGCTCAGCTACGAGCACTGCACGTGGGAGCTGCAGAAAGACGTCAAGCCCATAGCGCAGGAGGCGCTCGAGGCGTATCGCCGCCGCGAGGCGGAGGGGAAGTTCCCGTACAAGAGCGCGAACTATGCGCGCCATGGCCGGCCGACGTTCCAGAAGATCAAGACGGACCCGGACTATATCGTCCAGACGGGCGGCGAGCTCAAGGACTTTCAGCTCACGGGGCTCAACTGGCTCGCGTACCTCTGGAGCAAGGGCGAGAACGGCATTCTCGCAGACGAGATGGGGCTCGGAAAGGTTGGTCTTTGGTCTTTTTTGCCCTTGTCCAAAAATTGACACGACGCCACCAGACCGTGCAAACCGTCGCCTTCCTCTCGTACCTTTTCCACGAGCTGGACCAATACGGCCCTTTCCTCGTCATTGTGCCCCTCAGCACCATCACCGCTTGGGCGACGCAGTTCATCGCCTGGGCGCCTGATATCAATGTCATCACCTACATCGGTACCGCCCACGCACGCGAGGTCATCCGCAAGTACGAGTTTGGGCCCTCGAACAAGAAGCTCAAGATGAATGTGCTGCTGACGACGTACGAGTTGACGCTGCGGGACGCGAAGGAGCTGGGGGACATCAAGTGGCAGGCGCTTGCAGTGGATGAGGCGCATCGGCTGAAGAATAGCGAGAGCCAGCTGTACGAGGCCCTGAGGTCGTTTTCGGCGGCGTCAAAGCTGTTGATTACGGGGACGCCGTTACAGAATAATGTTAAGGGTGCGTCCGCCGACTTGCGTTTCCCTTCTTTTGACCAACCACACTTGCAACAGAGTTACTTTCCTTGATGCACTTCTTGATGCCTGAAAAATGTTTGTATTGCTACTTTTTATCGAACAATAGCTAACAAGTTGCTGCAGTCGCTCTGACAAACGAGTTCGACCTGAACGATGCCGACCACGAGACAAAGATCAAAGAGCTGCACGAGCAGCTCGAGTCGCTGATGCTTAGACGACTAAAGAGGGATGTGCTGACGTCCCTGCCGACCAAGAGCGAGCGTATACTGAGAGTAGAGATGAGTGCGCTCCAGACGCACTTTTACAAGAACATCCTCACAAAGGTTTTTATTCTTCCGCGTAAACACAACGTATCGCTGACATATTATGCAGAACTTCCAAGGCCTGATAAAGAGCGCGAACGGGAACAACAACATCAGTCTGCTCAATATCGCGATGGAGCTGAAGAAGGCAGCAAACCACCCGTATCTGTTCGACGGCGCGGAGGTCCGCACGGACAGCAAGGACGACACGCTCAAGGGACTCGTCATGAACAGCGGCAAGATGGTCCTCCTCGACAAGCTCCTCGCGCGGCTGAAGGCGGACGGGCACCGCGTCCTCATCTTCAGCCAGATGGTGCGCATGCTCGACATCCTCTCCGACTACATGAACCTCCGTGGGTACATCCACCAGCGGCTCGACGGGATGGTCGCGAGCGATGCCCGCAAGAAGAGCATCGCGCACTTTAACGCGGTGGGGAGCCCGGATTTTGCGTTTTTGCTGTCCACACGCGCGGGAGGGCTCGGCATCAACTTGGAGACTGCGGACACTGTCATTATCTTTGATGTGAGTCTTGCCTTCATTTCGTTTACGGCTTGCCTGCGGCTGTTGCGTTGCACGCTCGGTTGGGCGCGGCCGGCCGGTGCTAACGCAAGCTTTCAATTGTGATGGACCGTGGCTAACGTACCTACGCGGTTGTCTAGAGCGACTGGAACCCCCAGAATGACTTGCAGGCGATGGCGCGCGCACACCGGATCGGTCAAAAGTCTCATGTCAGCGTGTACCGCTTTGTGAGCAAGGACACGATGGAGGAGGACGTGCTGGAACGTGCGAAGAAGAAGATGGTGCTCGAGTATGCTAGTATGTTGCCTCTTTGCTGCCGTTTGTGTTCTCGCCGCTGATCCCACGGTACTAGTCATAAACCAAATGGACACCTCGCAGGCGCACCTGAGCTCCAAGGCGAATGCGGCGGCGAAGGACCCACACAAGCCGGATAACTTGAGCAAGGACGAGTTGACGGCGGTGCTCAAGTACGGCGCCCAGAAGATGTGAGTGACGATGCGGCTATGGCGGCCCGATGTTTTTACTAATGTGTTTTTTGCTATAGGTTCGACAAGGACGACACGCAGCAGAGCCAAAAGCTCGACGAGATGGACCTCGACGACATCCTGAACCGCGCGGAGGACCACGAGACCATGGCTGTGAACGGAGACGGCGGAACGTCCCTCGGTGGCGAGGGTTTCTTGGCGCAGTTTGCCGGCGTGACGGACGTGAAGAATGACATGAGCTGGGAGGATATCATCCCGCTGGAGCAGCGGCAGAAGTTCGAGGAGGATGAGGACAAGAAGGATGAGCTGGTCACGGGGGATTCACGCAAGCGGACACACGCGCAGGTGTCGTACGAGGGTATGGATGTGGACCAGCCGCCGTCGACGTCCGCGCCGAAGAAGCCCAAGGTCCCTGGCCCGATGCGCAAGTCGGCGAGCCAGAAGGCGATGGAGCTGAAGGAGCGGGATGTGCGTGTTCTGATCCGGAGTCTCCAGCGGTGGGGCGACATACGGCAGCGGTACGAGGTCATTGTGAGTTTTCTCATTGTTTATTCTGTTGGTTACGGTTAACTGTCGGTTTAGGTGGCCGAGTCCAAGCTGCAGGACAAGAACAAGGGCATGATCTTCGACGTTGCGGACGACATTATTGACGTTTGCAACAAGGCGCTCAAGGACAACGAGGACCAGAAACGCAGTCGGGCTGCTTCTGGCGAGGCGTTGACGAACGCGCAAAAGAGCAAAGCCGTGCTCGTTACTTGCCGCAACGTCTCCAACATTAACGCGGAGACAGTCATCTCGCGCCACCGCGATCTGCGCATTCTGTTCAACATCCTCAGCGAAGTGGATAACCCATACACCTGGCAGATACCCCTCGAGAACATCCGGCCAACGCTCAACTGGTCCGGGCGGTGGGGCCCGCAGGACGACTCGATGCTCCTTGTCGGGGCGTACCTGTATGGGTTTGGGAATTGGGAGGCTATGGCGAAGGACCCCAAGCTAGGGTTGGATGGCAAGTTCTTCCTGGAAGAGGGCAAGAAGGGCGAAGACTCGGCGAACAAGCCCATTCCTAACGCGATTCACCTCGTGCGGCGAGGCGATTTTTTGTTGGGCATTTTGCGCGAGCATGATGAGAAGCTACGTTCGTATGAGAGTTCCCTTCGCATCAAGGGCCTAAAGGTTTCGGCTTCTCCTCCCCCGATAGCCTCCACCTCGTCTTCCGCCTACAATATGAACATGAAGCAGCGCCGTGCGGAAAGCGAAGCGGTGGCCTCGGTCGATGATGGGAGCTCCCGCAAGCGCAAACGTAGACCTACGCCCACCTTTACTGATTCTGAATCGTCGGAAGAGTGGTGCGATACTCTCTTCTTTTGTGCGTTTCATTCTTTACTGACAATGTAGTAGCCCGTCGATGGACGAGGTTGCAACGAAGGAGGAGTTGCGACCTGTCAAGAAGCAGCTAGTAAGTTTTATAACTCATCATACAGGGCTGCCGCTAACTGTGTATTCAGAAACAACTCAAACTTTCTGGCGAAGACATGCCTCGAGACGACAAAGTTGCCATTTTGAAAGACTCGCTGGCTGCCATCGGCCGGCGAATCGAACATGTTCTGAACGCCAAAGAGGCTGCCGGTGAAGACCGAGAACGATGGAGACGGCATCTGTGGACGTGAGTTATTCCTCAGACGGGATTTTCGATTCCTTACGTTATGCAGTTTCGTCACATTGTTCTGGCCGAAAAAGGTGAAAGCCTCAAAACTAGAAGAAATACACGCAAAAATGGTTGTGAAGGAGCTCAACTCGGCCGCGCCACGAGCAGGTTCAGAAAGTGCTGCGAAAAAGCCTCGAGTGAGCGCGCCTAAGACCAATGGATCTGCGCCCCCCGGCAATGGTGTGCCCAAGACCAACGGAAAATCGCATCGGTGACCTTTGTGCAACGTGTAACAGGTGTAACGGAACAAATCGTATAATTGTTGACCTCTCTCGTCGTTTCACGCTATCTTACTTTGCAACTGTATTATATACGTTTTGTCCATTGTCCTGTATAGAAATTCTGAATCTGGGTGTAAAACACGTGTTGTTCTTATTCTCCGCCACCACAATCTCCACGTCCTTGCACCACGATGCTGCTCTAATCATGTCCATTACCACCCTTGCGTTGCTCATAGGCCTCGGAGGGCGCATACTGCTGGACCAGTATACGCGCTCCGGAGAGGTGTCTGCACAAAACTTTATTGTTCTCGGGCTTTGGCAGGGATGCGGCCTGCATTATGTGACTACCGCCAGCAAGGAGCTGCTCACGCCTGCCGCCGCAGTTGTGGTTGCAAAGCTCTTCTTCGACTTTGCGATCGGCCAGGATGCAAGTAGAGCCATGGTCACACTACTGGGGATAGCGCTGGGATTCTGTGTCGCCGACCTGTCGTCCCGCTTCATGGACACCAGCGATTATGGGCGAAAGAGCCGAAAACAACGACCTGTGCCCCAGCCTGCGCCACCCCGTCAGCGGTCGCGTTCAATCCACGCTCGGAGGAGCGAAGGGGATGAACGGGAGCGACGACCTCGGCGCGATAATTTACGCCGCGCAGTTTCGGATATCACCTCGGTCGATACGAACTCGCTGCTTTTTGGACGGGATCCGACGATGACGCCGTTGGATCGGGAGGTGGCGGCTTTACGCGCGCGCGCATCACTGGCGGATAGTGAGCGCCGGCGATACAAGGAGGAGCGAAAGTGGGCCATTGAGACGGGCGATGCAGCACGGGCAAAAGAGGTACGAAAGCTACTCTGTGGAGTGCTTCGCGGCACTAACATTATTTCAAAGATGAGCTGGCAGGTTAAACGCTACTCTGCGCTGATGAAGAGCTTCCATCGGGAAGCCGATGATAAAATATTAGAAGGTAGGACCAAGGCTCGTACGAAGGAAACATGCTAATTCTCGAACTACAGCGTCTTCAGGCGCCCGTACTACTCAGCGAACTGAGCGACCCGAAGCCAACCCAGACCAACACATTCGTCGTATTGACACTCCAGACTCAAGAGAAGAGCGAAGACGTTCGATGCGCGTTAATGTGCGATGAGGCGCCATTATAGATGGCGCCAATTGATGAGGCAGTGAACACATGACCGTTGTCTTGTGCAACCACCGCGCTCTCACAATCAACATGGCTTCACCGCTGCCAGCTGAAGTTGCGGAGCTCTTCATCGATCTATGTCAGCACAAACCTACCTTGGCGAGCTGCAGTCTAGTCTGCAAAGCCTGGCACACTCGTGCCAGATTCCGTCTTTTTTCGGGGCCGGTGTCCGTGGTCGATGTCCCAGGTGTTCCCCGCGCAAAAGAATTCATAGCCACGCTTCGCCATCCGCTATGCACCCTACACGCTTACATCTCCTCCCTTTCTTCTTCGCCAATCTGGTTTGAGCGCATCCTGGCTCAATCCCATTATCCCAGTCCTCGTTGGGCTGCCAAATCTCACGTCCCTCGAAATCGTCGCTGAACATTCGTTGATTTCGGACGACTCTTACGTCTTATTCCGAACGCATTTCAGGTCCATTCGGCACTTGTTCCTGTGTATAACTTTCGCCACCTGTGCAGATGCCGTGGCACTCATCTGCTCCTTTCCATTGTTGAAGACTCTGCGGTTACAGGGTCGCTGGATCGGCTCGTCACCACCACCTCCATCGAGTTTGCCAGCTACCTTGCATACTCTGGCCCTCGGCGGCATTCTTGGAAGATGTATTGGCATGGCTGCTCTCATGCCCTTCGAGCCCGGCCATAGCGTCTGTCCAGCTCCGGGATGTGGCTCACCACGAATTTGGGATCGTATTCGAATACCTGAAATTCGTGGCACCCACGTTGATGACGTTTCAACTCAGCTTTCTCGACAACCGCAGCGAAAGTAGGTCAAACCGTGCCGTTTCTCGTCTCATTCTCATTGCCTAGTCATAGAAGAAGTTCCTAGGATCCACCTTTGATACTGTCGATACACCGGAACTACGAGCACTTGGCGTTGAGGGTCGCCTCAGCGACGATGTTACCTTGATTGTACATCTTCTTTCGCACCTCCGCACCTCCCATCTCGAAGAAATATCTTTTACTTGTCCCATCTCGGTCAACCACAGGCGGCCTGCATGGGCACAGTTAGACACCCAACTTTCGTTACCCGCCCATGCTTGTCTGCGAAAAGTAACCGTTACTACTTTCCCCCACCTGCAGCGTGCAATCGCGGCAGCACTGCCACGCCTTAGCGAGCGACATCTTTTAGATTTTGTTTTCCCGCATGAGTTCAAACATTAATGATATACACGTAGACGCCAGACTATGAATACAATGTTGCGATGCCAAACCTACAGCTCCTCGTCCACGTAGTTTGCCATTGGATCTTCCATCATGCGCCGACTCATCCGGTACGCCTCTGTCGAAATCGTTAGCTATAAAAGAACCCATATGGAAGAATGGGAGCTTACCCATCTCCTCCTCCGTAACGTCGTGGCTACCGCCAGCATTTTTCCGCTTCTTGCCCGACCTGTCGTCATCGTCCTCCTCTCCCCGAGCTTTCCTCTTCTTTTCTTCCTGCAAAGCGCGGGATAGCCGCTCGTCGTCTAACCGGACGTCGCCCTCGCCCACTCTCTTTTTGGAATAATTCTGCTCCACACGCTCCGACTACGTCCCGCGCACTTGCCGTCTCAGCTAGCGACCGCGGCGGTTCTGCGTGCGCAGACGCGGATGTGGACGCCAGTAAGTTTTGAGCGCTCGAGGCCTTGGCGGCTTCGATACCCTCTTTGCCGGAGCAGTACGAGACGTGGATTGTGGAGTGACAGCATGCGTAGCCCCAGGTGCCGGTTGATGGATCGTACCATGAGCCCCAGACGTCGGTGTGGTTGTTGACGTACACTAGACGATGTTCAGCCAACGAGGGAGACGGTCAAAACAAACAGAGAACGTACCATCTTCGGGGTATTTGGACTTGGCCTTTGCTTTTTCGCGCCCCTTGATGACCTGTCCGGTACGAGAGTACTCGACATAATCCTCCGTCTGCCCCTGCAGCAACTCTTTCGGAGCTGTCTGCAGGTACTTAGCACCACCGTACTTGGCCAATATACTGATTTTAGATGTGTCCTTCAGCTCCTCCTTTTTCTGCTTGAATTCGTGGTGCAGTAATTCGCCCTGTGTCGGATTGGCGTTCAAGTGGACGTCATTGCCCCGCGCAGCAGCTTGCCAGGCAAACAGCTGGAGTTGCTGCACGTCCTGGGCTTCACCGGAATAGCGGAAAAAGTTGTCCCCAGCAAAGACGGCCTGCGATTCGTTCAGTCTTTTGCACGGGAAAAATAAATCTGTCCGTACCTCTTCCGCCGGAATATTTTTGTTAGGAGCGTCTCGCATGGAACGAGTCTTCGGATCGTAGTAGGCGCTCTCTGGGTCCAAGTTGATCAAGTATTTCGCTGTATCTTCACGAATACGCAGATTTCGTACGGTGATTCGTGTTTTGGTGTCCATTTTCTGGCCAACCGCATCGGCTGCGTCGGCATATTTGTCCTCGTCCGCATCCTCCTCATCACTCGAGCCGAAATCTGCGTCCCCTTCTTTCCCCTCGGCCTTGCTGGCCTTTGCGACCTTGCGAACGGCTGCGAGATCCGTCGTCGTTTGATTGTCAATCTCCTCCTCCCGCAGCTTCTGCCGCGCAGCGTCTATAGCTGCATATTCTTCATACACCTTCTTGTGCTCGGCGACGTCGTATCCATTCCAGCGATCACGCTTGGCGTCGTAGCCGGCAGCGATCTCCTGCACAACCTCGTCCGCCTGGATATCTTTATTGGTGAACTTGGCACCCCGCCGCCGCGGTCGCTCGAGGCAGTCCTGTTTCTTGTGCGTCATGGCACCGCAGTTCTCGCAAGCGCCTTTCCGAAACTTCTTGGCAGCGGGCCCGGCTTTGGCGCCTCGGTCGTACCATGCATCGGCTTTCTTGTCTTCTTCGTTTTTCCGCTGATGGTTGAGAGACGGTGCTCCGGTGTCGAGATACCACGGCGCCTGAGATATGTATTCTAGACAGAATTTAGTACCGATTGCATGAACTAAGTGAAAGTTGCGCACGGGGAATATGAGGATTTATGGGTCTTCCCTCCTCATCTAATGCGGCAGGTGCTGTGCCAGCTTTCCGCGCTGCGTCGAGGTCTTTTTGGCGTCGGAATTCCTCTCGCGAGAGCTTGCCAATGGTGGAAGCCATGATCGAGTGTGTGACTGTGACTCACGATCTTGCAACTCAACCACCATGACCGACAACGGCACGCTGAACTGGACTGGTGCTCTCCATCGCACTATCATGCTCGCCCAACTACCACACTGTTTATCTAACACCCGAAGCTCGAAATATCCTTCCGGCGACCTTTGGAAATGTATTCTGGGTCTCAGCATCATCCACGACTTGGAGGTGGCTACAGACGACGAGAAGGACACAGACACAACGCGTTTCATCAGGCTAAACCATGCTGGACTGAGCGGCGTCATCTTCTACCCTCTTCCTGCAAGGCGAGCTTCCATACCGGACGAACACGCAATAGACTCGGAGGTAGACGCGTTGATCGAGCAAAACGCTGTTCAGGTCCTTTACTTCCCCAATCTCGCGTGCACCTCTTTCGTCGTAAGTCTTCTGTTCGTGTTCTGGTTTCATTCATCCCGACCTCGCATGCAGACAGGCCAGGTCATGAAGTCCCATCTACTCTCAGACCCTACTATTTGTCCCAAACCTCATCCATCTGGCTCCGGGTTCTCTCTCGACTCTCATGCGTTTGAAGCGCTCAGTCACGCCCTGGCTGGCGGCAGCGCAATTCCTATCCGGGATCTCTCCAGCGAACTCAAGCCCACTCCTGATTGCGCGGAAGTTGTCCTCAAAGAACGCCGCATAGCAGCCCGATTGCAGCTCGTCATCCGCTACCGAAACTCCATTCGAAACACCCCCAGGGACTCTATTCGACACGCTCTCAAAGCTAGCATGCCTCTCGCGATTCCAGAAGAAATCAAACTCGATCAAATGTCCTTGAACGCGCGTCGGGACTCGGACACCAAAGATGAAGGACCCCACAATATCCCGGCTACGCCTCAGTCCCCTCCCACTCTCCGTTCCAACGTGGCCATACCCGCTGCAGACAAACCTGCATTGCTCCCAGCCTTGCGCGCGAACACAACTGTGGATCACCAAACTGTGGAGAAGAAGCGTCCGAAGGTCCTGGAGCCTGCCGGAGGGAAAGGAAAGGAGAATGATATTTTTTTATAATTGGTCCGACAACATGAACTACCGCCACTGTACTTCTCATGTATCTTATTCCTCGAGTTCAACCTATTTTCAAGCGACGTCCTTGAGCGCGAATACCACGAGCCCTACTGGTGCGTCTGTCCACTCGCAACAAAGCCGGAATCCGTCACCCACGAAGACGCCGGGACAGCGTGCGACGTGCATCGAAGCGCCCGAATATCCCCATTTACCGATGGATCAACGATATCGACCCCAAAGTAATTTTGCCAAACCCGTGAGAAACAGCTCAGGGCGCGCAGAAATACGCAAAAAAAAAAAAAAAAAAAAAAAAAAAAAGACCCGCCGATCTTCTTGAAAACAGCGAGTCATGTCTGAGCCAAGATCCGGTGTGCCCGATGGCATATGTAAACGAAGTGGGCTAGGTCTTCATTGTCTTCATGGCTTAGTTGGTAATGCTTAGCATTAATCGTTTGGGAGCGGCCTGAGTTCGAACGCGCATGGGGGCACAACTATGCGCGTATATCCGTAGCAGCTCGGTCCAAGTTGGAGCAACCGCATGTTGTTTCCTCTCGTTTAATCGATATCTCATGTGTCGAGTTCGGAGGAGGAGGAGCTGGGTACCCGGCCCCCGCTCCCTGGGTTTGTGTTGTATCAAGAATGTGTGGGCTGTCTGTTGATTTTTTTTTCTTTCTCTCGCTTTTGCACAACACGGCGCCCGCCGCAATTGAATGAATGAATGAATAATGAATACTTGCAATTCGTTCGGATGGAATTCAGAGTACTTACAATCAGACACACAGAGATTGAGGGATTGTTTCTACAAATGAGCCATACATGAAAATTGCGCGAAAATCAGACTATGTGTGAAATCGTACCCAGCTGGACGATGCCTTTGATGATGCGACCCGGCAGCAAAGTACTCTTCTGGGTGGCCATGATCATCCACAGGAATTTTGAGCTCAAGCGCGACTCGTGAGTGCTGTGCACTCCCGATCTGCCCACGAGGCAGAACTCATCTTCAGCTGGTGTGGATTCCCGAGACCAGGCCTACTCGCGCCGCCAGACACTCAGCAGCTCGCACCCAGGACAGGTCTGATTGATTCCAGTTCTTCGAGTCGTCGCTAAGTTTGCCGCCGTTTCAATTTCTTGTGATTGACAGCGGTTCTGCAGCTGCTTTGTACCATTTGCCTCCATTTGCTTTGCTCAGCTGGTACGCATCTCAACCTGAGTCGCTCCCCTCGCAGGATCCTGAAATACATCCAGCTGCCTGACATCAATGCCGAATCTCCCACAAGAGCTTGTTGACCGTATCATTGATCAGGTGGCCTCAGAAATCGTCGAAAAGTACAGAGAAGAGTTATATAGCGACTGGAAAGAGTATGAAGAAGGCGAGGGTCGAGAAGTCGTCTCTGTCGCACGATGCGGTCTTGTCTGCAGAACATGGCTGCCGCGCTCCAGGACTCACCTGTTTTCCACCACAAGGTTATCGAACGACTATGAGTCTGGAGCGGACAATATCAACGCGTTCCTCCGGCTTTTGGTCCGCAGTGGACCCATTTCTCCCCTATCCTTCGTTCAATCTCTAGACTTGGATCTCCTTGGTGGGCCGCTCAACGGGGAGGATACGGGGAGGGTGCTCAATCTCCCCATGCTCACCTCTCTGCGGATTAGAACCCCAGACGATAAAGCTCCAAGCATCGACGAGTTTTTCTCTGGTCTAATACCGCACATCCGTCTCCTCGCCACCAACAGCCCGCGGCTGTCATGTTTCCATTTGGACCTCAACACGGATCTTCCGCTCCCATTTCTCATACACCTCTTATTCAACCTCCCGTCACTACAATCTTTAACAATAGGCAAGCCTCCCGGCGAGAACTACGATATTGTGAATCCGGATTCTACAGTGCCCCAACACGGGACATTTCCTAAGCGCCTTCTGACGCTGGAGCTCCATCTCTCTTGTGGGGCGGGCCTGTTCTTCGCTTGGCTGCTTACTTTTGCTGAGCTCCCAATCCTACGGTCCCTCGTACTCTCTTTACATCTCAAGGACAGAGATTTCCCGCTTGAGGCGTCTCTCCTGCCAATCGACGAGTACTTCCGCCGTGCCGGTAGCCAACTAGACTCGCTCTCGCTGGCGTTGTCGAGAAATTATCTGGGTAGGTGTCCTTATTTATCACTTTGGCATTGAACGGCGCATATGTTAATGCACACCCCGTCACAGACGAATCAGACTATTCGACCGTAGAACACTTGAACCTCGAGCGCCGGCTGCTCGAATCCGCGAGCAGGCTCAGCGCGCTCACATTCGCGCCCTCAGACGACGCATGGGCCGTGCCCAGGATTCTTGGGTTCCTTCCATCATCGAAGTTGACCGCGCTCACTATCGTCTTCGAGGAGGATGAGGAGGCCGAGTTGCCTTGGGGCCCGATGGATGAGGCGCTGTCGCACCCAAAGTTTGAGACGCTCCAGCGCTTCGCTGTGGAGGACTATTGGGCGAATTTTAAAAGGAATGTTTCGCTGTTGGATGAAGAGGCGAGGGCAGCGATGCCTTTGGCCAGGGCGCGCGGCATTCTGCATTCCCGGTTCAGCTCAGACTAACTCGAGTTTGTGCTACAAGTGGCGCCAACCCTAGCATCAGTGGTCACTTACGCTGGATCCAGGGCGAGAGTCAAATGCTCGGTGTGGTCCTTTTGGTTCGTGCAGATCTAAATCTAACAAAGTATTCTATGTGTTGCCCCCGACTCACTCAGCCGTCCCTTCTACGTATTTGTGCGCCAACCCCAGCATCCATACCGTAAAAATCAGCTTAAAGTTGGGATAAAAGATCGTGCATGTCTTGTTGAAGATCCCTTCGACAGCTTCTTGGGGCCATTGACCGTCCTATGCCACAGTTAGGAGGGGGACAGAACCAGGACCATACGGAAAACTCACAGGTGATTGACGCGACCGCACAAGCGACACGGCACGTTTGATCGGTGCGGTATCAGGATATCGCGCGTACATGAGCGCCATTGCGGCCCAGCTCGTCTGGACCACCTGCGATTTCTCATGGTGAACATATGTCTCCTCTTCGCACGACTGTTCCAGACATAAACATACGAGTCATGGAAGGCAAGAAAGCACAGACCCTCCAGCTCTCTCCCCATCCACCGTCAGGCATTTGTTTACTTAGTAAGAATTGGCATGCCCGTTTAACGCGCGGACTGTTGGCATACGTCTCTTCCCGCAAGCGCCAGGCTTTCAAGCGCGAACATCGTGGCATATGTAAAGCATATCGCCCATGTTCCATACCAAGAGCCGTCTGGACGTTGCTGACCGTGAAGGAATTTGATGGCTTTTGCAACCGTTCGACTGAGATAAACTAGGTGAACCGAATGAACTTGATGAAAATATCGGACATACTTGATTTCCTGCTTGCGATATTCTGGATAATATTGTTGGAAGATCCGCAAGGCAGTGATAACTAGAGGAATCACAAGATTTATATGGGGAATTATCAGGCCAACGAGCTTTACGTACCTGAGGTTGTGCATTCGGTGTACGGGATTTCGGCCATCGTGTTTCCTGCGTTTCTTTAGTTCTTTTTCAACAGGAGCAAGAGAGGGACCAACCAAATACTTCGGCCGCGTTCAAAGACTCCAGGATCTTCGGCGCTCGGGGGATCTCGTAGCTGCCATAGCCACCATTGGTGTATTGCATTGATATCAGCAGATCCACCGAATCGAATATACGGGCATCTGAAATCAGTTTTGGGGAGTCGCTGTGCAGGTATGAGAACGAGGACGAGGGCAGTTAAAGGAAAACCATGGCTTACTACCACCGATTTTGGAGGTAAAGAACGGCCTTGAGAGCTTCTCCGGTACAGTCCGTGAGCGTATAGCTTTGTTCCTTTGTGCTGAAGGCCCTGTAATTTCCAAACACCCGTTGAGAGCGCCATAACTGGATCGAGAAATAGCGGCATACCAAGCTCCTTTCGTTGCTTGTCGGTAAGCAGTATGGAAATGTTTGGGATTCTCTCGGATCTGTGCCTCGTCTAGCCATTTCAACATTTTCAAAGTCGACGCCTTGTTTTCTTCAATGTCGGCGAGTCCCGTCTCCACCAACGCCTGGGCAGCGAACGCCGTGTCCCATAGCTGGCTGCCATTCGTTCCCGTCACCAGCATCCCATCGCGCGTAAGCCACAGCACTTCCTCTCGTCCAGCGGCGTGCCGAGCAACAGCCTCGCTGTCGCGGCCCTCTCTATGCATCCGGCAAATCATGTTCATCATCTTCGACACGGGCGCCAGATCTTGAAAGTTCTGTGGAAGGGAGTGAGCAAGTGGTCGTGCAAAAATACATGCTGACCCACAGTATTCTTGTCTTCCATACAAATCAATTCATAAGCATGATCTATAGCGTACCGCTGGAGAGGCGGGAAAGGGCAAGCTTCAACTGTGCCTTTGAAGACGAAGTTCATACAATCAAGGAGACGGCTGTGGGGCGCGTAAATATCGCCGACTGCAATGTTATTGCATTGGGCAGGCCAATCAATGGAGTCGTAAGGGGTGCTGTAAATTTCCTGGAAAGCAAAAGAAGATTTCAAGCCTGCCTGAAAGCAAAATAACTGAACTCCAACTTTACGAAGTGCGAGAGTGAGAGGTGTCGGTTCAGCCTGAAAGCGTACTCGGTAGAGATAGCTC
Source organism: Mycena olivaceomarginata (assembly GCA_029378375.1). Lineage (NCBI taxonomy): Eukaryota > Fungi > Basidiomycota > Agaricomycetes > Agaricales > Mycenaceae > Mycena > Mycena olivaceomarginata. Next base: position 36,341 of record JARKIC010000824.1, on the reverse strand, counting down.
ATTGGTAGATAAACCACACGGGTGTGGATCCACCACCGTCCAGGGTGGAAGGGTAACCAGTAGGGTAGGAGCCTGTCTCGACGAAAGTTAAACCTCGAAAACTACTGCTGAAAATTCTTCATTACCACAACTCAGGCGGCATTGGGTTTCACGCCCTCCCATTCGTAACATCCCAGCACGGTCATCCAAAACTTACCCCATGTCGGCGAAGCTGCTGCGCCGCCTAGAAACAAATGGAGCATGAAATTCTGGCTGTTGTAGAAATGAATCTACGAGTACCTAGCCTCAACAGTGTGTTTCTAGCCTTTGCGGCCGCAGGATGATCGGCATCCACACCCAATAAACGCAGAGACGCGTAATTGAGGACAGTTCCCAGAACAGTAGTCCCTCCTTCGACGTGCCTTGAGCCCAGTTAATAAAAAAAACGCGCTAATTAACAGGGTAAACCTACACGCCCCAACCACCGTCATCTGGATTCGCGGTGTTTAGTATGTAGCGAATCATTTCTCGGCGCTGCTCTGTCGTGAACGCCGCGCCAGTGATGTAGGAGCCAATGACCACGCCAGGCAGCAGGAACAAAGGACCACTGAAATCTCCGGCGAAATGACCATCGGGAGCCTGCAGATTTCTCAGAAACGTGTATCCGTTGCGGGCAGCATCCAGTGCATTGTCAGAGACCGGCAATGCTGGTAAATTCTGCGCAAATCAGTGAGCAGAGAAGAAAATAATCGCGTCGCGCGAAAAATTTACGAGCGAGATACCCAACCAATAACGGTCAATGTCGGTTTGCGGCCACTTTGCGCACTCTTCGTCGGACGCTAGATATCCGCCAGGCATGGCTCCCTCCAGGTCCCAGCTTGAGGCGCCAGCGGGAATGGTCCGTCGAGGGTGTGGACTGCATATTGCAGGTAAAATGCACTCATCGGGCAGAATCAAAAGCATATAAGTAGGATTTTTACGGTCGAACCATTTCCCGACTGTTGCCCATCGACGCGAGAAACGTGGAGTCACCTGACCGGGTATCCGGAAAGCTGAGTCGGAGACGATGAGTCAGACTCAACGCCAATGCGACGTAAAAGGAATCGGAATATCGATAGGCTCGTGGACCAGCCGGCCCGGTGAATTTTGATGCCATCGTAGAACTCAGGTCAAACGAGGTTACCCTTTTGTTGTCGTTCCCATCATTGTTTTCTCTGATGTTGTGTCTATTTGCTCTACTTCCTAATTCGTCGTTTCGCCCGCTCTGTCTTGTAACCGAGTGGACGTCGACTGGCCTGCGAGTCTAGAATATCGACGTCTTTTGGAAGGCTCAGGTCGGGATCTCCAAGGAATTTGAATCGTTCGTGAATTCGAACCAGCTCAGCCACCCCGCCAGAAGAAAATCAAATCGGCGCCGGATTCGCATGTACGACACTTCTCATGTCGGGCACTGGCCGCCCACCTAAAGCTAACGCTGTATTTGTATCCTCAAACCGTAGATCTTCGGACTCAATCAGATTATGAGGCTTATTCACACATTTATAGGAAAAAAGATGCAAGTTAGTGTAGACGAAAAACTTTTTTGCTAGTTATGTGATTATTTTGAGTGTGATGAGGAAGGGAGCAGAAACGGGTGAGGTAAAGCAGAGAGTCCGGACATAAAATCCATCAGGCTATTCTAGAGCCACCAAACCTCTAAACCCAGTCGAATTCACTGCTCGCGGGTGATCGGCAGTTGTCCAACTGACATAACGAAAGAACCACTCACCCTGTACACCTCGAGAAGAGGTAGTCCTTTCCGTTCGCGTGTATCATCCCGTCCTTGAGGATACATTTCCATTTGCTCTTTACCCGCGCAACCTGGGGAAATGAATCAACAATCGACTCGTTCAGCTTTCCTGGGACAGACCTTGTCGTAGGTGCAGAATACAATGTCAGTATTGGCTCCAGCCCCGTCCTCGAGGATCTTCGTCCTCAGTGTCCGAGTCATCCAAATCACTGTTTATCGCTTCCGAGTCAGCCGGAACCGACGAAGACGAAGCCTGTGGCTGGGGCAACGACGGGTGCGCCGTCCGCGGCGCATATGACGGTGGAGGAGGGGTTGCCGAATCGTCAGAATCGTCTGAGGGCCCATCAACCTGAGGAATGGGTGGCGCGCGCCCTTGAGGAGGGCCTGGAGGGAAAGAGAGGACGCTCGTTTGGCCACCGGGGTTCGGTCTAGCACCGGCGCCGTTCAACTTTGGGCCAGGAAGGGGTGGCAGCGTGTAGTTTGCGTTGTTCAACATGTATCGGCTATCGACCGGTTCTGACTTGACCTGGGACTGGGACTGGGACTGGGACTGGGACGGCTGAGCAATCTGCGGCGGCGGCGGCGGGGCATATGGGTGGTGGACCGGGGCATATTGAGGCATCATTTGCATGGCATGAGGCGGGAAATGATGAGGAGCAGGAGGGTTTGGAGGCTCGAACTCTGCGACACGGGAGGCAATGACCTTGTCTTCCCATTTCTATCCCATAAAACATCCAGCTAAGTCAAGGAAAATTGAGAGACGAAGAGAAAGGCTACGGACATGCTGGAGTTCTGCGAGGACGTCCTCTGCCACACCATACTCTTCAAATTCGTGCTTAATAGCCAACATAACATCGTCTATGACAGAGCGATATATGGTGGGCTCATTGAAAATATGTTACCTGACCGAGCTACTGCCAGATGATATCGCTGAGCAGCTCACCACAATCTTATTGGACATTGTGCTGTAAACCGACGGCGGGCACTGGTGGGCGGGGCCGTGGTGGGGGTCAGGAAAGAGCCGTAAACTCCTTAAATACCGGCTGACTACCGTCACCCAGCCGTTTCAAACTCCGATACCCACGCACAGACCACGAATACTTGTCGGCCCGAAAGATGCCGAACGCCTTTGGAAGGCATGTTTGAACAAAAACCAAGTCTTGCGCGACCTTTCCACAAGTTTCTGCTGCTTTACACGGTACTTATTCTCCATTCCCCATCTAGACTTGGATTCAATCACAACTCGTGCGCCCCGCCCCAATGACTTCATAAGAAAGCACCACAGAGGGACGTCATTCCGCATGCTTTTAGCAACTACTCCGAACGCTATAAAAGTAAGGTGGGGTCGACTTCACCTTACAACACATCGCCACCTACAAACCTTCCACCTTTCGTAAATCCTCGTTAGTTTCTCTCACCAGCCACATCAACTCCAACTGACTCCAAGCAGTGCCAATGCCTCTTTTCAAGTCCCACCCCGAGCCTGAGCCCGTCGCTCAGCCTCCTGCACGCAAGGGCAGCATCTTTGCGCGGAAAAACCGCTCCGTGTCTCCTGAACCAGTCCAACACACAAACACAAACCACAACCGAGGCTTCTTCGGCCGTCGTCGCTCATCCGATGAGTCTAGTCTTGGCCACCCCAGCTCTGGCAACAGCGTGCGCAGCGGAACGAGCGGCCGGGCAGCAGGAGGAGGGCTCTTCGGCGGCAATAACTTTAATGTCCACAAAGACCCTACGGTCCTAGCTGCACGCGAGAAATTGGGCATCGCCGAGAAAGCTGAAGCCGCCGCTGACGCCGCGCTGCTTCAGGCGCGCGCCATGGTGAAGGAGGCAAAGGAGCATGTTCGTTTCCTGGAGCGAGAAGCAGCTGAAGAGTGAGTCGTCCGAGGTGGTTTTTAACGATTGTGTTGCTGACCAGATAATCTAGACATAAACGCGCCAAAGCGAAACAAGCTGTGGCGAACGACGTCAGCAGGAGTGCCGCAGGCCTTGGTCGCCACGGTACATGATCACGATCCCCACCATATACCCCACCCACCGTGTATTATCTTATGCTTCATATGTTACCTACGCACCTTGTTATTGTATCGATCTGTATTTTGTTGAGCGCATAAATGGTATTTTTTGCTTTTCGTAAATTTGAACGCAGCGCGAAGCACATTTTCATATTCATCGTTGAACAATCACGGCTTAACAAACAGATCCGTAAACTTGTCAACGGGCAACTTGGCAAACGAAGGCGCATCGGATACGGTGTCGAGGATCCTGCAAAAGGAATGAGAAGCCGACTGGCAATTAGATTTTCAGCGTACTTCTTCTGGTGCGACTCGTCGAAGTGGTGCGAAATGTGTCTGTAAGGGCGTTAGAGATGTCAAGTAGAAAAAGCTTGAAAAGCACCTCTTGAACTTGTTCATCAAGAGCGGGGTGCCCTCCGCTCTCCTCCGCTTGTGCCCGACAGGGTATTCCACCTCTACCTCGTCAAGGACCGTTCCGTCGTTCAACTCAACCAAGAGCGCATTTCCGATGGAACGCTTCGCAGGGTCGTGGTAATCAACGCTGAACCGCTTCTCCTCCACACAGTAGATCTTGGCACGGAGAGCGTCGATGCGGGGGTCCGCCGCGGACGCGTCAGTGCTTTTAATGGTGAGTCGGCGCGGGACACTGAGAAAAAAAGAATACATACTAGCTGTCGGACGTGAGTTCACCGAAGATGAGCGGGTACGCAACCATGTAGTTGATGGCATGGCTGTAATGTGCATGTGAGCATATTGACAGGAGCATAGCTAAAAAAATCGCACTCTCGGTCCGCAAAGTTGTCCAGCGGGCCCTGCTTGTCGATAATGCGCACGGCAGCCTCCTGGGTGCGGATTCTGACGCTCTTGATGTCCTCGGCGGTTTTTCCCAGTGCCTTGAGTTTGTCGTGGACGATATGAGCAGCTTCGACGGCGGTTTGGGCGTGGAATTCGGCCGGGTAAGAGATTTTGAACAGGACGTTTTCCATGATGTACGAAGAGTAAGGAATTTGGAACTCGAAAGGTTTGCCCTGCGCGCAAGTTCAGGTCGTGTACCAAGCTGGCAAATTTGGTTCACCTTGAACAAGACATCGTAGAAACCCCAAGTCTTCGCAGTGAGCACGGACGGGAGGCCCTTCTCGCCTTTCTTGACGAGGAGCGCGAGGTTGACCGCACGGGAGCACGCGTCGCCTGCAGCCCAAGACTTGCGGGGACCGGTGTTGGGAGCGTGCCGGTAGGTGCGGAGTGACTGGCCATCTACCCAAGCTTGGGAAACGGCGTCGATGGTTTGGTCGCGATTCAAGCCGAGCAATTTGGACACAACAGCGGTGGAGGCCACTTTCACGAGAACCACATGGTCTAGACCGACGCGGTTGAAGGAGTTGAGGAGTGCGAGGGAGCCCTGGATTTCGTGGGCTTTGATCATGCCTTCGAGAATGTCGCGGACGGTCAGAGGCTGTCCTTGACGTGCCAGATGGTCGGCGACGGCGAGAATTGCTCCCAGATTGTCGGACGGGTGGCCCCCTTTGAGACATTGTATGAGTGACAAGATTGAGTCTGAATTGCTGACGTACATTCTGCAGCCAAGAAGCAATCGTTAAAGTCGAGCCAGCGGATGATGGTGCCGATGTTGAATGCTCCGCGAATGGGATCCAGCTGGTAATTCGTGCCCGGAACCTTTGTTCCTGCAAGCTAGAGTCAGATGTCGCGTAGACGAGAATATTATGAGCTACCTACCGTTCGGAACGACGGTGCCTTCAACAACCGGTCCCAGAAGTTTTGCACAGTCGGGAAACCGTAAACCCTCGAGACCACAGCCGATTGTGTCGATGAGGCAGAGACGCGCCGTCTCATACGCGAGGTCAGACTCGATCTTGTAGCTATGGACATAGTCTGCAATGTCCTGCAGGACCTTGTCGGGTTCCGGGCGCAAAGTCGATTCCCCAGCGTGGTGGGACATGGCACGGATGGACCTGGGGACAAATACCGGGGCGAATTTGTGCGAGGGGAGTCGAGGAAGAGCGAGGCGCTGCCGCGGGGTCAGAGCTCTCAACGCTCGAGGAAAGAGCATGAGGAAAAGAAGGGTGTGGTCGATCAGCGCGCCTCGGATTGTGCGCACCGGGGTCCGGTTCGCGTAGGGCCGAATCAACCCACACATTTATTTCACGCAGAAGAAGTCATAATGACCTCTGGTAAGGTATACATTTGGAATGAGCGTACAGAGAAGTCGACCTCATAATTATCACGATCATCCAATCGATTGTTGTTTCGTCAGTTCTAAACTAAGATGTGCACGCCAAACCATTTTCCGCGAAACTGGGTGCTTAGGGGAAAGGGCCCGGATCTGGGCAGAAAATTGGGTCGGTAGACAGATGCGCCACGGTACACAGTCCAACTGAATCAAGGAGCACTGAGCACACCCCATATTTATTCATAGGGCAGACAAAGTCACCAGATCGACATCGCGAAGAATAACCAACAGCATAGAGCAAAGTCGAGTTACTCGATGAGAAAATTGGCGGCGACATGGCCAAGACGCACCCAGGGATCCAATTCGATAAGAATACTTATGTTTTTAGTTGGTGGCGGGCTGCAGCGGGTGTTTGTAAGTTCGATTGACACATATCCAGCCGAGACCGCGAATCTTTCGGCTCTGGTCTCTTTTCCTCTTTACACTCCTTGCTAGACTAGTACTACTCTTCCACGCATTACTAGGACTTCCGTGTCAATCCACATATACTCTGTGCTGCTTTGAATTTACAATGTCCGACGAAGACCACTCTGAATCTTGGGACAAGCAGCCTGAGGACTGGCCCCCAGAAAAAACGGAGACTCCAAAGATCCTGCGATACCTGTCGAAAGAGGAAGAGTTAGTATTTCACAAATTCACTTGAATCTTGCTAATCTTCGCACTGCAGTCCGATGTAAGGACGGTCATTTCACGTCGGAATGTATATAAATTCAAGTTTTGTTAATTTCAGGCGATAGCGCCAACATGCCCAATGGGACGATGCAGCTCGTGCATTTCCTTCAACGCCGAATGCCTGCACTACTGAACCAGTCAGGAAGCGCGGCCCCAAAAATAAGTGCGTCCTATTTAATGTATACACCCTGTTATTCCACTAACACATACTCAAGACATGTTGAGGAGCTTACAGCAGCAACTTTCCGTCTTAGAAGCCAAATTAGCGCACTGTACTGTTTCTCGCTGGTACATCTGGTCTTGGTTAACCGTCTTTCTACAGGTGCAGCCTGACACTGCGACCGCCTCCACGGCGTTACCATCGACATCTGTGATCAAGTATCCCAGCCCACCCAATGATGCTTCCCCTACACCTCCATCCCTTCCTGAGGAGGATCTCTCACATGACGAGCTGGCGGAACGTTTTCGACAGTTTGAGTTGGGATCCCTGAAGCACAGGTTCTTTGGTTCTTCTAGTGGCTTCATGCTTATGAAGAACGCGATCCTGGTGAAGGTGAGTCAGTCAAAGTGATCAATTCCTCGCTGCGTCTGAATCCCTGTCCAGGAAGACTACATGGGCCGATCCGTAATGGCGCAGTTCAGGCGTCCCGAATTCTGGAACATCCGGCCGGTCAGTTCGTGTATACCGGCATAAATGGCATCTGATATTTCTTAGTGGGAAGAGGCACCCGCGAGCGAAACCCCTCGATATGTTTTCCCAGACCAAGACCTGGTGCGTTTTATCTACAGTGTAGTTGCTGCTATTCATTAACGTCCTCACCACAGATGAATTCTCTCATCAGTATCTACTTCACCGTTTTGCATCCCACTTTTCCACTTTTGCATCGGCCTTCGTTTGAGCGCTCTGTGGTGGAAGGCCGTCACTTGACTGATTGTCGGTTCGGGGCCACGGTACTCGCCGTTCTAGCTGTGGCATCTCGAGCAAGCGATTTTCATCTCGATTGGCTATCTTTGAGGCTTACAATCTTCCCAGTACTCCGAGGACCCTCGTGTTTTCGTCCCAGGATCCAACTCCACCCTTTCATCTGGTTGGACATTTTTTAATCAAATTCAGATGATCCGAAAATCACTGTTTGACGAACCGTCAATATATGAGGTCCAGCTTTACTGCGTGCGTCTCAAAACCTGATTCGCCACCCTCTTTTGTTTATTCCCTTCTTAGCTCATAACTTTGTTCACTCTGGGAACATCTTCGCCTCAGGCGTCGTGGCTATACCTCGTAAGCATAGTAATTTGCTACAAAGGGATTTATGGAAGTTTTGATGGTGTAGGGTCTGGGTATCCGTTTTATCCAAGAGCGTGGCGAGCATCGACGAAAGCGTGACGGGCACAAGTTCACCGCCGACGATGAGCTGTGGAAACGGGCATTCTGGTTTGTTGCTGGATCACAGTTTTTGATATCTCATGACACTTTGGGTGTAGGTGCTTGCTGTCTTTGGACAGAACGGTCTGTTCCTTCCTCGGACGACCGTCCGCGGTTCACGTTGAGGAGTATGTTGTCGTCACCCTTCTTTGTTATGCTCTCACTTATGTTTTCTAGTTATGATGTTGAACTACCGCTCGAGGTAAATAATCCAACCTTGATATTTCCTCGTTATGGTGTTGAAGCGTCGACCAGGTCGACGACGAATACTGGGATAATCCAGATCCGGAACAGGCTTTCAAGCAACCTCCAGGGAAGCCTTCTCTCATCACTTTTTTCGTCTGCCACATCCGGCTCTGCGAAATCCTGGGCTCAACTCTTCGCCGCCTTTATGCGTCGAATAAGTCTCGGGTTCTCATGGGTCTGGTCGGCTCCGATTGGGAGCAGCGTGCTGTTGCCGAGCTCGACAGCGCAATGAACGAATTTCTAGGCGGTCTCCCGGACCATCGTGAGGGACATTTGCTCGATTCTCATTTTTTTGGCTTACGCTTGTAGTCCGGTGGGATCCTAACCGAACTGGAGTCTTTTTCGATCAATCTGCGGTACTTCATGCAATGTATTACAACCTTCAGATAACGGTAGGATTCTCGCGACCCTGGGTGTAAGATTACTGACTTGCTTGTTAGATTCATCGGCCATACATTCACCAGCCCACTATACTCGCCTTCCCTTCCTTAGCAATTTGCACTAGCGCCGCGCGCTCGGTTATTCACGTCGTAGATGTGTGGATCACCAGGTTGCAGCGTATAGCTCTTCCGTACGTGCAGGTACGCCTCAGCTTCCTTTTGAATTAAAAAGGAATAAACTAACTTTCTGCCGTGAGACTGGCGTTTTCGTAGCCGGTGTCGTTCTTCTCCTCAATCTCTTTTGGGGTCAAGCGAGCTGGCCTGCCGATCGATGTGGGCAAAGAGTTAGTTCACGTAAGTTCATCCATGAGGATTCTCAAGTTCCAGGAAACAAGGTACATTTCTTGTCGTCTCCACTACGACAGCCGCTCAACGATTTCAGATGGCAATCGGCTGGTCGATTGTGGGAACTGCTTCAAGAGTTGCAGTCGTGGGATGGGCCACCGCCCGCCAAACACGTGCCCAAGAAACCGGCAGACCCTGTAGTGCATGCCGATTTCACTCCTATTGACATGTGTCCGATGCAGAAAAAAGCTATGGAAGAAGCAAGAGCAAAGGAAATTTCAATGTTCACAGCAGAGCCCAAAAACACTCCCCAAATATCGGATACCTCTTCCACTGTATTCTCCCCCATCCTCGACGAATTATCCCCTCTTCCACGGCAATCACAACAGCCGCAGCCCACTATGGACCTTTGGAGCGGCATGCCTCTATCCAGTGACCCCATTACTGCTGAACAAGCTGGAATGTCGATAGAGCAACTACTCGCGGCTACAGCCGAGTACGATAATGCCACTGGTCTCGCTCAATCTGTTGACCACTGGAGCGACACGACTGGACTCTGCAAATATGATGGTCGACGATGCACTTGTGTCGATGTGGGGAGCGGCGCCTGCGACTTTCGGGTAAGCACAATTTTTTTTTTGTCCGGAGAAACTGTCCTCAACAAACATCCACAGGAATCTGGCCGATTGGGATGCATATATAGAGAAAAAGACCGGGCCCGGATTCAACTGGTCAACTAATTATGATCCGCAAATGACACCCACTGCCGCATCGCAAGGACGGTGAGGAGATGATATTATTCTTGTAATGTTATTGTATTTAGTATCCACTAAAACTTAAAACGTGTTTCCCCGCTCGAAAGAATATTTTGTCGACCAACAGGGTCGGCCAAGGCGAAGTCTTTCCTCTCATGGTATGGGTTGCCCATGGGGGAATGCGCGCGAGCATTAATTACTGCCGTACTCCTTTCTGCTTGCTTCCTGTCAGTACTCCCTGCTTCCTGCCATTCTTTTTTCTTCCTCGACACTCATCGTCTCTGCTCCCTTCCCCCTTTCCAACATGCTCCCGAGGCATTCCAATGGTGGGACAATACTTTCTATTTCGTCAATATTCCGACGGAGAAACCATGTAGTCCGTTGGTGCGGTAGAAACTCGACAAAACAGTTGGCTGTATCCGTCTCTTCTGCTCCGGGGAAATACGTAGCACCTCGTTGCTTTCGTGGAGACTTACCCCTGTGTCTCCCTCTAACCTCTCCGCCGTTTTATTTCTTCGTACACAATTCACGGCTCTGAACACATACATAAAATACAATAATGATACCTCCAACCTAGTCGTCCAACCTCTCAACATCGTAACAACCTCGGCGAATGCAAAAATCGAAGCCGTCAAGCTCCAGCACCACATGGAGATCACCGTTTGCCGATTTGCTCATCGTGCTTGAAGGAGCTTGAAGGAGCTCGAAGGATGCGCTTATCTCTACTGCCTTCGAAGGAGGTCATGCGCCAGTCGGCCAGGAGCATCTGTCCAGAAGTCAAGAAGCCGAAGCAAGGCCCGCATGCGCACTCACCGCCTTGATCGAGGACTTTTTGCGCAGGACGCGTATCATCCTGCACCATGTCTTGTTCTGCAGCCGGAAGAAGCTCATGCTCAGCGTCGTCTGACTGCCCAAAACTGGTTCACATATATCAATCATTCTTCCGCAAGCCCGAAATAAAAGGTATTCACGAGGGGGGGCGCCGTCGCCGGGGGCGGCGCGGGGAAATCCGTCAGCTGCGCAGGTTTGCCGACGAGCACGAAGCGGTGCGTGAGCTGCTCAGGCACGTCGAGGCTCAGCGTATACTCACCCGGGTAGAGCCACGCGCTCCCACCCTTGTCCGTGCGCGCAATCTGGTTCAACTGAACGCTGATCCGTGCGGTCGCCGCCGAACCAGCGCCCACACGGTGCACACGCGTATACCCGATAAGCGCCTTATTCGGGTGGGGCGCGGGCCCGGCGGTGGTCTTGACGAAAAGTAACGCTACGAAGTCAGACGTGGTATGACCTATATTGCGGACCGTCACGCCGAACGTGTCGAACGCGCCGACATCGAGGTGCGCGGCGCGGCGCGCGTTCGCGACGAGTTTTCCGATGTCGTATACGATCGCGGGTTGCGTGTGCCATTGAAGCGCGAACTTTGTGTAATGCAGCCCGAAGCCATATTCGATCACCGGCTTTCCGGTGTACCATTGGTAGGTTCGGCCGGGGTTTCCGGTGGCCTTGTTGGGACGGAGGTTCATATCCGTCATAGGAACCTGCGCGACATATTCGGCGGGGTACTGCGTGAGCGGGAGACGACCTGCAGGGGCGACATTGCCGAGAAGGACGTCAAATATCGCCGTTCCGCCGCTCTGTCCGGGATACCCCGTCCAAAGGATCGCATTAACCTAGAGGCAAAATTGTGAGAAGTGAAAGCACTGCTTTGTTGATTCCATACCGCTTTGCTGGATAACAGCCAGCTATCATCTACTTGCCCAGCGCCAAACTGTAAGACGATAAACGGCTTTCTAACACCGGCGAGCGCCTTGATGAGGTCGAGTTGCGATCCAGGCCACACGATGGTGGTGCGGTCAAGACCCTCTGCCTCGACTGACTCATCGATCCCGCCTGCGAAGACAACAACATCAGCAGCTTTCGCCGCCGCGACTGCGTCGGCAAAGCCGTTCGTCGAAGTATCCAAGACACTCGAGGTGCCCGCCACAAATGTTACGTCGTATCCGGCAGCAATGGCACCCATGAGCGGACTGATAAGGAAAGGCGCGGTCCCGTAGTAGTTGCCTTGCATCCCCTCGGTGGCGTTGGCCCAGGGCCCGATGATAGCCAGCTTTTTGAGGGATTTCTTGAGCGGGAGCGTCCCATCATTCTTGAGTAGCACGAAGCCATTGGCTGCGACCGTGTAGGCGAGTTTCTCCGACGCGGGCGTGCTCACATCGTCCCAACTGAGCTTCCGGTAAGGCTGTTTGTCGGCAGAGTCAAAGTATCCGAGCCTGCAGGGCATTAATAGTATCCAGCGCGCGCAAAAGGTAAACCAGGGCCTTACTTTACAAGGGAGGCATACTGCCGGACGAGCGTCTTCTCGATATCGGCTCGTACGACCAAGCCTTGATCCAGTGCGTCCTGGAGGTAAAAGTAATAAATGCTCCCACAGTTGATGTCAGTGCCGGCCTTGATTGCGACAGCGGCAGCCTCCTGATACGTCGAAGTAAAGTTGTGCTCGTCTGCAATACTTTGTACTGCATCACAGTCAGACACGACCCATCGGTCCTCGCCGAACTTCCAGTAGTCGCGCAGGACCGTTGTCAAGAGATAGCTGTCGGCACACGCGGGAACGCCGTTGACCGAATTGTACGAGCACATGACACTCATTACTTTCGCGTCGCGCACGCAGCTCTGGAATGGCTGGAGGTAATATTCGCTGAGTTCTTGCGTCGTGACAATCGCGTCAAACTGGCGCTGGATGATGCCCTGTAGAAACGATTGAATACCTTGTGAAGTTAAAACTAAACGGGACTTACATCCCAGTCGTCCATGTCGTACCTATAGAAACGATTGAATACCTTGTAAAATTACAACTAGAATCAGACTCACGCGGCAAAGTGCTTGCAGTCGGCAATGACTTTGACGTACGGCTCTGGGTCGATTCCGCCTTGGAAGCCGTCGACCAGGTGGTAGACGTATGTGGCAGTGTGCAATGCATCTTCACCTGGAGTCTCCTGGCCACGTCCCCAACGAGGGTCTCTCCAGGGATTGATGTTGGGGGTGAAGTAGTCAAGTCCGGCGCGTTGGACGTTGTTAAACGCGCGCGCCTCTGTGCTGATTACTGTTGCGACGGCTTTGGTAAGCTATGACTTGGATCAGTGTGATGTGAAGGACACAATATTCTCTGTTACCCACGTCGTTATCGAATGTAGCACCCAAGATAATGGGTTGGGGGAACTGGGAACGATGAGCGAATGAAAGGTCGTGAATAAGTACTTACTGAGGTCGCATAGCTGAATGGTCCACTTTCGGCAAAGCTAACACCAGGACCCTGTACGTGCGTGTTAATCAAGAATTGCGAGAGCAGCGAGTAAAGACCAACCGTCCAGGCTACGCCATGCGAAGCTTCTGACCACCAGTTATAAGGTGGTAATCCGAGACGAGGGACGCCGTCAGACTCGTGGACGCTGTTGTGGATAAGCTCCTCATCGGTGAAAAGCGCAATAACGGCTTTCGCGCGGGCAACAGGATCCGAGGACGTATCGCAGACGGCGTTATCCTGCGTTTAGCTTAGTATCGAAAGCGTCTGCCAGCGTCTAGAGAGACCTTCAGCGGCCCGTTCACACAGTCTGGGAACCTAGACAGTGTGTCCGTGAGTATAAAGCCACACAGCCAAAGATTACACACCCATATGCAAATAGGCTGGCTTGCGAGGCATCAGTATTTGGTCCAGAAACCGTGTTGTTGCTATGGATCAGTCCGGCGGCAATCCTGATAGCAGCAGCGACAGCGAGGAGGGAGAGCATCGTGGGCAAGCTCAAAGGCCGTATCGCCGCGTCAGTACGCCTGTTATAATCCTGAAGGGCTTCACGGTTCTAATAGACTTAAGAAGTTCTATCAGAGTCGGCGTAGTCACATGTAACAGGAAGCGACGCGTCTTTGCTCTCCGCGATCACCTGCCTTCATCTGCCCGGTCTTGGTTCCTTATGGACTTAGGCTCCCCTTCAGCCCCGCATACCCCGCAAATGCCAAAAACGCGTCCAGCCTGGTCATGAGGCAAACTGTCTATTTCCGACTGCCTGGGATCCTAAATATCCTTGTCCTTCTCGAGGCTCCGGAGAATTTCCACCACCTTTTCCGCTTCTCCCTCCGGCGTGCTCTCTGTCAGAAATGCCCACTGTCGTCCAATGGCGGGCCCTAGCGTGCTGTACTCTTCTGCGAAAGGGCTATTGAATTCGAACATCTTACCAGACTCGAACGAAGCCTTGACGACGTGGTTTGCGACGGGGAGTCGCGTTCGCTGGTAGGCTTCGAGCGCCTGATCAAGATTATTTGTTGCGGCGGCGCCAAGAACACTGGCAAGAACGTATGCGTCCTGCGGATGCTTGAGCTTTCCTCAACATATGGTCGCCGAAGCCTTACCTCAATTGCTTGACCGGCGCCGGATCCCAGATGCGGGGACATCCCATGGGCCTGCGGAGCATTATTAGCACAGGGATGTGCACACGACCATAGACTCTTACCGCATCACCCAACAACACCACCGTATCCGCCACGTAGAACGGCAACTCTTTAAGATGGTGAATTCCCCACTTTGTCGGGTTCTCCACGCGCTATGTAGACCTGGTCAACAATTTTTCCAAGTTCAATTTTAAAAGGCCAACCTCGAGCAGCGCCAACGCCTCAGTTTCCCAGCCCCCGAAACACTGTGGATGTCTTTCACCGCCCAAAGCCGAAGAGGAAAACAACCAACCTGGAGCATTTCGTCTTTGGTGCAGTCAGTGACCCATTCTTCTCCGTAGTCCTGGTCTTCTTTGTCTAACTCCGATGCAAAGGCAACAACATTGATAACGTTGCCCTGCGATATCGAATAAGCGACAATGTGCTGGTCATCTGCGTCAGCAGATATTCTCCATCCCACTCTGAATCCTCACCTTGTTCTGCCCGCAATACTATTAGGCGTCAGAAACGCTGAAAATAAAGCAAAGAGAAAGAAACCACCATCATTGGAGTCACTAGCGTTCTGTGCTTCACTCCATCCGCACTCGGGAGGTCCTTGGAGGGAATGAGTCCGCGGTACGCAATACTGCCCGTCCACTTGGGTTCAATGAGCGCCAGGAGGCCGGGCTGTCCGTCTTCTGCCGCCTTGGCGCGCAACATCTGGGCACGCACAACCGACTTAATCCCGTCGCAGCCCACAAGCAGGTCGCACACCGCGCTCGTTCCGTCGGCAAACACCAATCCAATCTCGCCGCCGGCCCGCTTGTCGTACGAGACGAGCCGCTTCCCGAAATGCGCGAGACCCTGTGGAAGATTGTCCACAAACACGTCCAGAAAGTGCGCGCGGTGGAACCGAATGCAGCCGTATGGCATCCCTACCCAGTTCCATTTGAACCCATCCTTCCGGTCGGAGCGCCGGTATTCGAACCCTGTCGCTAGCATAAGATGAAATTCCAAGCTGAACGTCCACAAAAATCGTATAGATACGCACCCACGTCGGGGCTCGGTGGTATGTCTGTGACCTTGATAAACTGCTCCGCGAGACCGAGTAGTTCCAGAATCCGCCAGGTCCGCGCCCAGATCATTACTCCCGCGCCTTAATTTAGTTTTAGAGTTTGGGGGTTCTTGGAAGAGACAGAAATACTGAGCCCACGCACCGATTTCTCTGAAGCGCCCCGCACCCTCATAGACATCGACTTGAATGTGAGCATAGCGGGAGAGAGCGACAGCGAGGCAGAGACCGCCAATTCCCCCGCCACTGAGTGGCGGTCAACATACCGCAAATAAAACAAGACCGACCGACCGACCATATAGCCACGCGTAGCTTGGGTGCAGACATAGAGTATAAGACAAAGCGACAGCAGCGATCTAGGAGCGGACCATCACATTTCTCAGGGAGAAGATACATGCCACATAATCACACCACCCCATTCATTATCGCGATCCCACCAATCGCTCAAGCGCTGCTCCGCCGGCGATTTGGAACTCGGACGCCCCGCTGCTCATCATCACGCCGCCCTTCTTTGTCAGCCGTCCTTGCGACCGCACCACCTCCTGCATGCGCCTTTCCGCCTCGCCGCTGTGGTCGACCTCCCACTCCCTCGCGCGCTTCTTCGTCGCGGGGACGCCCTCGGCGCCGTCGGCAACCGCCACTTTCTTCGGCTTGCGCTCCCGCTCCTTCTCTTTCCGCGGCGGAGCCTTACTATTCCCGCCTGCACCGGAAACCGCCTTGGGGGCATCCCGGAGCGCAAACGACTTGGCCAGATGGCCGAGGTGCAGGTGACGGACGTGGAAGATGTGTTTTTCGCTCGACGGATGCGTGGCGTACGCACGCATGTGCGAAAGGAACGCTTTGCGCGCGGCCCCCGCATTCTACGTCCGTAGCTTTAGTTGAATTAATTACAAGACAAGTGCAATTCACGGACCTCTTTGTTGCGCAGCACCCACCGCTCGAACGCAAGCTGCACCTCCGTCGCGCGCGCCTCAAACTCACCCCCTTTGCCGCCGAACCCGCTCCGCAGCACGTTATCGACCGATACGCCCGCGAGAGTGATATTCCGGCCCTCGTCGCCGGCGGCGCTCTCGTCCCCGCGCATCTTGCCCTCGACCCACTTGACCCACTCCGACTCGCTCGGCGACACCATGCTCCACGCCTCACCGCCTTTTCCGGCACGCGCCGTCCGCCCCACGCGATGCACGTACTCAGTCGCCCCACCCTCGGTCGGAAGGTCGTATTGGATGACGGCGCGCACGAGGGGCATGTCGAGTCCACGCGAGGCGACGGACGTGCACAGCATAACAGCAGAGCTCGACGGCGCGGGCCCTTTGCCCTTCGAGGACGACCCCGAAAATCCGCGCAGCGATGCCAGACGCGTTGGGGTGGGCAGAGAACCGTGCAAGCGGAATATCGACGTATCGGGGAGGAGGGACGACTTGACTTCTACTTTGTCGCTGATGGGCTGAGACGCCTTTGCCTCATCGTCGCTGTCGGCGTCCGAATCTCCCTCGGCAGCCGCCGCGGGTTCCTCTTCTCCGCCCATGCTCGAGCCTCCGAGGAGGTTAAAGTGGAAATCCACGGAATCCGTGCAGCTGAGAAAGACGATGATTTTCGTACCGCGGCGGGCCTGAGATTGGGCAATCAGAGAGCGCAGCAGCGCAACAAGCGCCACCAATCGAAGCTTCAGAGGTACCACGACGTATTTCTGGGCCAACTGTGAGGGCGGGGTGAATTTTTCTGTCGGAGTGGCGCTAGGAAGGTCGCTGGTGGCAGCCGCAGTTTGCTCGGTGAGCGGCTCGGCCGCTGTGGCTTTGATCATCATGGGATTAATCAATGCTTTCCCTGCCAGTTTTTGGACGTCCTCGCGAATAGTCGCAGAACAAAGGATGGTCCGTCGCCGCCGCTCCCAGTCCCATCCGCCGACCTCCATACTGCTTCCCTCCTCTATAGCCTGCAGCGCCAGTTTCTTCCGCCCATCCAAGCCCTGAATGATACCGGTAATCGTCTCCTCGAAACCGAGTTCCATAAGACGATCCGCCTCATCGAGTACCAGCCACCGGCATTTCGCAACATTGAACGTCGATGTGTTTTGCAGATGGTCTAAGAGACGGCCCGGGGTCGACACGATGATAGGCAGGCCCTTGCGTATGCGGGCTTTTTCGTGCGTGCGGGTGGCGCCGCCGGTGAGCAGGCCGGAGACGAGCCAGCGCGTCAAACGCGCGGAGGAGCCGCCCGGGTCGTCGGCGGATTCCTCGTTTGGACGCAGGCGCATCTGCAGAAGCGCCTCCAATACGTCCGAAATCTGTTTCGCGAGTTCACGCGTCGGTGCGATGATGATGGCGAGTGTGCCGATGGATCGGTCAATATACGAGAGGGAGCTGAGGGGGAGGAGGTCCTGAATTATGGGGAGTAGGAAGGAAAGCGTCTTTCCGGAACCAGTTTGGGACTGGATGAATACGTCCCGCGCTGCAGCTTCCTGAGAAGCGGTAGAGAGTACAGCAGGTAATACTGCGCGTTGTATAGAGGTGGGTTTGTCGATGTTCATCTTGTTGACGAGGTGGGCAGCTATTAAGGAATCGAGGCCCAGGCCAGAAAAACTGGATGAGTCTGCGAGTGGGGCGTTGCTGGGACGCGAGGCAACTTTGGGTGCAGGGGCATTGACTGGTGCCTCTATTTTAGGATTGTAAGAGAATAGCGATGAGATGACCTGGGTCGGAGGGCGGTTTGGTTTGGCGGTAGGTGCAGCTTTTGGCTTTGGCGCAGATGACTCTATCCGCGGCCGCTTGGTGGGGCGAGAATCAGACTCATCGGCAGGTTTATTAGACTGTTTTTCGGTCGGCCTGGCCTTGCGCTTTTCTACCCGTTTAGCTTTCAGTCTGTAACAAAAATTAGCCCGAATAGGCTGCAAATAACATATGAGCCAGAAACCTATCCGTCCATCTGCCTCCCTTGTTTCCGCCAGAATGTTTTGGGACGACATGGTCGTCCGTGGCGAGGTTCAGCACAAGGTTGTCCATGGTTCCCGCTAAGCGCCAAAAAATAAATGATATCACGAGACGACGGTTACGCGATCGAAATACGCCACGTTAGCAAACTCTCCTTCTTCCCAACCTTCACTATGTTCGCCCGGCTATCTTTTGCCTTCGTGCTCGTTTCGCTTGCCGCATTCTTCTGCGCCCTCCCCGCAGAGGCCGCGAAGGGCCCGAAAATCACCCACAAGGTCTACTTTGACATCAAGCATGGTGACAAGGACCTCGGCCGCAGTCAGTGCTAGAACCTGCTGCGTTTAACTCGTTTGCTTACATGCCCCAGTCACCATGGGTCTCTACGGAGGAGTGCGAACCCTCCCACTCGTTGTTTACCGCAGCTCACTCCTGTGTACCAGACCGTTCCGAAGACCGTCGAGAACTTCCGCGCCTTGACGACTGGATTCAAGAAGGACGGCACTGAGCTCGGGTACGGCTACAAGGGCTCGAAGTTCCACCGTATTATCAAGGACTTTATGTTGGTCTATTGCTGCTGCTGCTGTTGTGTCGCTGGCTAATACAATGAAACAGGATCCAGGGTGGTGACTTCAGTAAGTTGGAGATGCACAAGACGGAATTCGGGACTAACTGCTAAAAGCTCGGGGCGACGGCACTGGCGGAAAGGTACGCTAAGGCTGGCGTTGGCAAGCATTATCTTATCTCCTGTAGTCGATCTATGGGGACAGGTTTGCGGACGAGAACTTGTACGTCGTTGTATATCGGGAGTGTCTCTCGCTCTGACGGACTAACTCAGCAAACTTCGCCACACCGGCGCCGGAACCCTGTCAATGGCTAACGCTGGAAAGGACACCAACGGTACACATCTCTATTCCTTCGTTACGCATTTGTTGACATAGATTTCTTCAGGCTCTCAATTCGTACGTTCAAAGTGCTTTGACATTTCCATGTTATGCTTAACTTCCAACTCTAGTTCATCTGCACCGTCGTTACAAGCTGGTTAGATGGAAAGCATGTGAGATTGGTACATTTTTTGGTAGCTCGCGTCTGACATTATGTCCAGGTCGTCTTCGGCAAGGTCATTGATGGCATGGATGTCGTCAAGGCTATTGGTACGTTCTCCACGGCTGCCCTCGGATTATTCTCATCTATGATGAACAGAGGAGGTCCCCAAAGGCTCAGGAGACAAGCCCAAGGAGGATGTCATCATTGCAGACTCGGGCGAGGTAGGCCATATATCTACATCCCATGCCTTTCCTAACGTCGAATTTTTTAGCTCCCCGTTGATACCGAGACCGATGCTGATGGAAAAGAGGTCCCTATCCACGCTGAGCTCTAATCAGCTTACTTGTCCATAAAATTCCCATACAAATAAAATTGTGGTGCTTGCTTACAGGATATCGTACACTACCCCGCCGAGCCATCCCAGACCTCCGAGACGCCCAAGGCTTCGGTTGCACCGACGACTTCGGCCACAGGAGCAGCCACCCCAGTGGAGACGACCACCCGTGCTGGTTCCCCTGTTATTCCTCCTGCTGCGAGCGTCACAGAGGAGGACGAAGAAGACCCGGAGCCCTCGGTCTACCGCCTGCTCTTCCTCGTGCTGCTGTTCCTCGCCGCAAGCGGGGGGATATTCGCGTGGCTCGGGGGTATACGCTGGCTGCGCCGGGTGCTTGGCGGGTCATCACATGCGGGGTACAGGAAAGTCGAGGATGAAGATCTGGAGAAGTGAGGCATGCCTTATGCGCTGTTTAACCGTGCGGTCGGTTGAATCTCCTTATAGGCGCCTAGCTTGACCTATAAGAGATATAATACACCATCGTCGTTCGTTCCGCGGTGGTTTCGCCAGCAAGTCCTCAGCAATGTACATATAACCGCAAAGAAACCCACCAACTACATTATTTACAACTAAACACGCGCGTTTGTTTACAGCAATTGATTTGTCCCAGCCGTTTACATTTTTATGGAACGTCCGACTTGGAAGGCTAGATACGGGCCAACCCGTCCACCTCAGGTCGGGTTCAAAACCCCGCAGGTTCACGGGCCGAGAAATATTGACGCGTGTCCAGCCCTGCAAACGCGTTCCAGCGTGGCGTATGACGTTGACCGAGGCTCAAGCTGGTCCCAGCGTTCTCCAATGTCTGAGCACTGAGTAGAGGTAGCAGTTAGCACAGAGATATATTTAGTTAGTTGTGATATTTTTGGAGAACGGCTTGGAACGGCAAAAAGACAAAGCGAAACAAACTTTTGCACTGCACGAGTCCGCTCCACCACTCGCCGTCAACCACAGTCCTCGATGCATCGGTTTTCCATGAGAGTCCTTGCGCTCGCCGCCATCGCCCTGCTGCCCTTCGCCGCCGCACAGACCGCCACTGTCACAGACGCGTGCGCCTTGTGCTTTCCGTCCCTCAGCCTTGTCCAATTCAATCTTTTCTAGGGCCGGCGAAGTCATCGTCGAGAACGTTACCGTCGACCCGAATGGGCTTCCTACCACTGTCATGTCCGTGTAACCCACTCTTGCACCGATTCTGTCTTCTTACCTATGCGCTTAAGCTTACTGACCATTGCTTCCACATTAACGACAACCGATGTGTGAGTGCCCTCGCTCGCACTCTGGTCTATCTATTTACACCGCGCCTTTCTTTCCAGGGCGGGGAACACTCTGGTCGAGGGTCGTTACCGGAGACGGCCAGGGCGACAGTACAACCCGAACAATGTTGGTTACCTTGTTCTCCTGCACGCACCCACACCTAACATGGACGAACCAGCCAAACAATTCCCGCGGCAGACGCAGGCGGCGGTCAGGGCCCCGTCGGCCAGCCAGGGGCAACGGGCACTCCGGGGGCGCCCACCCCTTTCACATACACAACCACTGACGCCAACGGCGTGACCACGGCCGTTATCGCAACCTTCACCCCCTCATTCGCAACGACCGTCATCCCCGCACAGACGTTCCAAGCCACCGTCCTCGACTACTCTGCATATACCGCCAGCTACGTCACCGGACAAGCCGCCCAGGCAGCGCAGCAGCAGCAAAACGGCGCCTTGTCCCGGACCGGGGTCTGGTGGGGACCTTGTCTCAGCGCGCTAGTCGGTGTTGCGGGTGGTGCCGTCCTCTTAATGGGCGCATGAGAGGTACGACTGGGCTGCCGCGGACACATATGTACATGGACATATACCTCACATTTGACACGACATATACTGTAGTTGTGCCCTGCGAATCCTCGTATTATTAATGACATTAGATTATATATACTGAACCAAGACCGCGCTCAAGACCCCTCCCCACGCCTTAGCCTGTTGAACTTGGGCAGCATCTCACGCAGGTACTCCGCGTGCTTTCTGCGCAAATCCGCCTCCTGCACTTTGCCCCGCCCGCTCCACGTCCGGCGCTCGGCGGCAGGGCCGTATATCACCGTGTAGTCGTCGAGAAACTCGTCCTCGGTGGGGACGACGAGGCAGCCCGCGCCGACGACGCAGTACGAGCCGATGCGCACGGTGTGGTGCACGCGCGCGCGGGTCGAGACGGTGTTGAAGTCGCCGACCGTCGGGGACTCGACGCCTGTGGTGTGGATTCCAGCCAGTCAGTCAGTCAGTCAGCCGGGTGTTCTTCGCGGCGGATGGACGGCAAGCGTACGGCAGCCGATCTCGAAGAGGTTGTCGTCCCCGATGCGCATCACTTCTTTCCTCCTGCGGGGCGTTGAAGGGTGTGTAGCTGCTCCGGGAAGCTTTCGCCCACCTGTTCACGATGATCGCGCCCTCCTCGATGATGCACCCCGAGCCGATGACGATGGGCCCCGCAATCGCGAAGATGGTCGCCTTCGGGTGGACGATTGAGCCTGATACTCCCGGTCAGCGGTGTGCAGTAGTCCTATGTAGAGTGAGTGAGTGCTGACCTGAGCCGATGGTGATGTCGCCTTTCAGCTCGACGTCCTGGCACACGACGGCCTTGGAGTGGATGGTGTATTTGTCGCGTCTAGAGAAAGCCACAGAGGTTCAGCGGGGGGATAGGAAAGCTAGAGAATCGGGTGACATTGGGGCCATGGATGGGCGTTGAGGGCGAGTGGTTCTAAGCGAACTGGATCACGGTAGCGTGATGTGATAGCCGCGTCGCGTCGCGCCAGACTCGACGAGCTCCGTTTTTGTTCCAAAATATGATTGCGCCCCAAACCAACCACTGACCAAGCCCGCATCGGAACTACTGTTCGAGCCCAAACCCAACCACTGACCGAGCCCAATTCAACCACTGACCGAGGCCTTGTTTCAACTACATACTGACGGAGCCCCTGTTTTCAACTACTGACTGAGCCGAGCCCACTTTTAAATACGGTCTACTACTGACCGAGCCTCACTTTTGCACTTTTTCCTACAGAGTTCACTAACACAGAGTCAAAGGAACGACATGCCGGCTATGGTTTGGCGTAAAACTAAATGCCAGGCTATTTAATTCCGTCGTGTGCCTTCTTCTGCTCCGCCCACTCCTTGGCGACTCTCTTCCCCTGATTCTTGCTCAGCACCCTGCCCTCTCCATCCGTCAATGGGACACCATTTTCGTCCCAGGAGCCGTACGTCCCCTCAGGAACATGCGGTGGTTTGAACATATCTTGCGGGGCGATGCGTCCCTTTGCTAATTTCGCCGCCCGTCGAGCGTGTTGCCGTTGCTGCTGCTGCTGCTGCTGGTTCTTGCGCATCTTCGCCTCCGCCTGTGCGCGTTTCTCTTCCTGTGCGCAGATGAGATCTGCGGGAGGAACGAGCTTGACGAGAGCTTTCCCGTCTGCTTGATCGTCCAGCACCGCGCCGAGCGGGACCAGGACCACGTCTCGCAGGCTATCGCAAAGCGCCAGAACATCCTGCAGCGCGGCGGCGCTGTCCCCCTTGCCCACGGCCAACCGGCGTACGCCGTCTCGGAAGGTGGAGAGCGCGCGCGCGTAGGGCATTAGCACCGCTTCACGCTATCATCGCCCAATTAATCAGCCGCAGAAGAAAGCGTATTAGAGAGACACGAACATTAGTAGGCAGAGAAAGGAAAAAGAAAGAGAAGGGGTCGTCCTACCGCACGGTAGTGCCATTCCATTGCATGACCTGCGCCTTCCCTACTCCTGTTCTATGCGGCGTGCCCGACAGGTCTCGGCCTTTTGCCGAGCGACGACGGATGGAATCGACCAACCCAGGAGGAGGTCCCAGCGCCGTTCGTCCTGCTGCTGTTGCTGTCCCGCGAAGGTGTGAGAATGTGAGTGCAAGTGCGAGGTCGAGGTCGAGGCCAGGGCAGTACGCGAGGTGGAGCCCTCCCCACTGGTTGGCCCCAATGTATTATGCTGAGTCTGCAGAAGGCCATAATGGTCAAAGCGAGGGATGTGTGGTGTCAAGATTGAGTCTGTTGTGCTAGGGGAGAACACCTTCCACACGGTGTAGGTATATGCTGCATGCAACGCGGCAACGGAAAGATGTGTGCTCTCCCGCAGGAGTGCAGGGGTATTGTGGGGAACAGTCCGCATATCTGCATGACTCACTCCCTTGCGCCCTGTCACAAGATACTGAAGCACGAGCTGAGACTCGTCGTTGAACGGCTCCTCGGTAGGCTTCTGGAATTTTGCGTATCCCCACCCACTGGTGGGATGCGCCAGGGCCTGCTCTGCTGCTTCGACTGCCTCTTTTTGCTCCTCCTGATTCGTCTTCTCAATGTCACGGAGTCTTGTGGAAGGCACTGGGATGGGGGTGCCTTGTTCAGATGATGAAAGGGGCTGCCGGTATTCTTCCTTGTCGCTGCCGAAACCAGGATGGGTAGGGGACGGCTCAGATTGGCCGTTGTCGTGGGACTCTTCCTCTCGACGTAGCACATCCGATGGTTGGCCATCTTCTTTGAAACGGGGCTTGGCGGTGAACTTGATGTCCTCCTTTGAGAGGAATCGATTGGGCACCTGGGCGTGCTGTGAGTGCAAGCCCAGTCCTGTTCCAGACTCCTCACAAGCAGAATAGCGGCCCGCGCTTTGGTCACATATCTGTGCCATGAGTCTTTCATACAGACAATGTTCAATGGCGTGTCGACTACGTGCATTTGGTCTTCTGGAGGAACCTCATGGAAACGCTCTAGGCACTCGACATACTGCATGGATAATAAGGCAGGTAGGATCGGCCAAGGGAAGAAAACTACGCACCTTGTTCCCTTTCGAATGCGGAATAAAGTGACAAGCTTGGACGCAGTCGCGGGAGACCTCCTCAGGGATGCTAGCATGGAAGACACAAGTGTCCCCGTCCCGCTCCTTAACGCGGAGGGGGAGCCGGGATTCCCGGTTCAGGGAACCTATATCCGATGTCGAGTCTGATATCATTTGAAGATCCAACACTCGCGGTGCGTCTGTAACTGCGTCTCAGCACATGGTCTTCAGATATGCATTCCGGACTCACATTTTGACCAAAAATAACATGTCGCCGGGATTTCTTCCAACGGGGCGGCCGGGCTCAGGATCGTCGTCTCGTCCACGGGGGCCGTTGGCGCTGGCTCCTCCCCTGACTCGCCATGGTTCTTTCCGACGGCCGGCTTCTCCTCCTCCTGTTCCTCTGACCCCATATCGGTCATTGTCTCGTCCTCGTTCGCGTCGTCGTCCGAGCACACTTCAGAAAAGATTTCGCCGTCTGCCCCGTACACATTGGAGGCAAAATATCGCAACCACTTCGCCGGGGTCAGGCATAGCTCCCCCAGCTTGGCGCGGGGAATGCAGATGAGTGTGACCCAGCCGCACTCTGGCAAGTACATGCTTAAAGTAATCTCGTCCCGTTCTTCGACAGGGGCAGCAGCGTTGTCTGGGAAGGAAGGAAGGAAGTTGATTACCGGCGCGGTCCCATTAAGGAACAACCGGGGCTGTACTACATACAAGTATAATTGTATGCTACAGATATTGTCCCCCTTACACCATTTCACAACCCGAGTACCCCGTCAGACATCTCCCCAGCAAGACGGTAATAAAAACAAAAATACCGGTGGGTTAGTCGAGATGCATCATCCGGGACCCCGGGGCGGCCTGGCATACAGGATCCAATATTGTGAGAGCAGATAAGTTTATTTATGCCAACACATTGTAAGTGTAGGCCGCAGGTCTAAAGAGTGGGACGGTAGCGTAGTGTAGCAGCACGTCGTAAGTATATTTTGCGAGTCGCTGTATAATGTCGAAATTCCCCGTCTGAACAAGGTATCGTATAAAGACTCTGAGAACGAGGAGCCGTTGTGTCATCGAATCCGGGAAGTGTCACCGGTTTGAAAGGGGGGAGTTCGGGTAAAGTCGGGAGACGAGAATGTCGCCCTGAACGTCCCGCAGAGATAGGGGCAGAGCTAACACGGTCCTAAGCACCGAGATTTTTGACTGTGAAAGGCGGAAGAGGTTGCCGAGCACTTTCACAATGGACAATAGGTAATCCGTTGGGCAGGGAGGTAATTTGAGCGTGAAGAATCAGTGAGAGCCCCTATAGAGAGCGATGGTCCCACACGGGCTGGAATAAGCTATCTGCAGCCGTTCTGAGTACGCCATGTATCCCTTTTGTGCTCGTTATGCATCCGGGTAATACTGGTTTCCTCTTTCTCTAGGCCATTGCAGTTGATGATGATGGTAGATCTGGGTGATCATCCTGGGCGCCCATATGCTCGTCTTTCAGATAATCAGATTGCATGATCTTGTATTTCCAGAAGGGTTGCCAAATGCTAGTCAAATGTTGCCCCAGAGAATGCAACGGATATGGCAGTTCAAGGTTCTTTTGTTTATCGCAGCCGGTGAAGCATAACAAACGCGTCCTCCTTACGCGTTCTCGATCTCGGCTATGGTATTCTTCAATCCCAATTGTTCGAGTGCTGGAGTTCTCCTCTTGCTGCTCCCGAAGCGACGAACGGCAGCAGCAAAACAGAACCAAGCTGATATCATACGTCGTACAAACACAGGCCTCGGTACATACTCGTACACCATAAATCGGTACATTTGATGATTGTCTTCGTTTTTCTCGTCTCAGTGTCCTCCCCCATTCTCCATCATAGCATGCCAACAGCGAATGCGCACGTATGATTTACATCCGGTGGCCGAGGTTCACGTGCACCGCCTTGACGTTCGTGTAGTTGTGCAGCGCATACTCGCCGAGCTCGCGCCCGATTGCCGCTCTGCTTGTAGCCTACAGCGCCGAACAATTAGTCCGTGAAATGACGGGGGAAGGTCTGAAACGCACCTCCAAAGGGAGCATTAGCATGCAGCTGGTTCACGCAGTTGACCTGATGACCAGAGTTGTTAGCCAGAGCGACAGGGATATATGCGAGGAACAAGGGAGGGCAGAGACGCACCCAAGCGGTCCCAGTCTGCAGCTTGTGCGCCGTCTGAAGCGCACGGTTGATGTCCTGCGAGAACACAGCGGCCGCGAGCCCGAAGACGGTGTCGTTTGCCTGGCGCAGCACGTCTGTCATCGTATACGTCAACGTCGTCCTCTACAGCAGCGCGGCAGGGCGGGAAGGGAATGGTGCGTATATACTCACCCGCCTCGTCGGTAAACTTGATGATCACACCCACCGGCCCAAAGATCTCCTCCTTCACGATCTGCATGTCCTCCGTCGTGTTCGTGAAGATCGTCGGCTCGATGAAGAAGCCCTCCGTCCCGTGCCGGTTCCCGCCCGTGTGCACCGTCGCGCCGTCCTTCTTGCCCGACTCGATGTAGCCCATGATGCGCTGTGCGTGCGGTTTGCGTCAGCGTGGTAGGTAGATGGGGAACGGGGACGCGACTCACGTCGTACTGCTGCTGGCTGACCTGCGGCCCCTGGTCTACACCAGGCGCGAACGGGTCGCCGACGTTGATCTTCTTCGTCTTCTCTGTGAAGCGCCGCAGGAACTCGTCGTAGATGCCAGCCTGGACGTAGACTCGCGAGCCGGCGCAGCAGGCCTGGCCGTGGTTCCAGCTGGGAAGGAACGTTAGCTAAGGCGACAGCGACGACGGAGGAGGGAGGAGGGAGGAGAGCGACTCGACACGCGCACAAGAGCACACTTTTGCAAGGACTGCCAGGACTACGTGGTGACTCCCCAGAGCATTCGGCACACGGGACAGGCCAAGGTGTCTATTGTCTGTCACGGAGCCATGGAGCATGATGCCACCGCACCGGTCCACATCGCCGACACACTCTAGCACACCGTGGGCAAAATGGTCGGGTCAGAACTTCAGGCCAAGACACACGGGCGTCGTTGTTGTCATCGGCGACCACAGCGTCACCCACGACCATACGTCGTGATGCAGCACCTGCGCGCGCCACGTCGTCCGGACCGCGAGCGCATCACGACTCCCCACGTCCGGTCCGCCCCCAAACAAACGCGAAGTCAAGTAAGAAAAAACAGAAGAGAACGCACAAATCCCATGCGCCGCCCAATTCACCGCCTGTTCCAGGTCCGCGTCGTCGAAGATGATGTTCGGGGCTCTTGCCGCCTGTGGGGGCACACGCGTTAGTACTTGGTACTGAGAAGCGGAAGCGCGAAGCACGCACCGAGCTCGAGCGTGATGTTCTTGAGGTTGGACGCGGCAGCGGCGGCCATAATTTTGCGCCCGACGAGGGTGGAGCCGGTGAATGCGACCTGGGAAGAAAATGGGTGAAGTGCAATAATGACAACTGGGTGGGGAGGGCAGGGAGGGGAAACGGGAGAACGGGTAACGAGGGAACAGGAGAACGGAGGGCAAGGAGGGAGGATGGACGGGGAGGGAGGATAGGGAGAGAGGGAGGACAAGGGGCGGGGTGACGAGGAAGGGGAGGGGGGGGGTGGGGGGAGGTGGGTGAACAGAGAGGAGGGGAGGGGGAGGGACAGAGAGGAGGGAGGGGGAGGGGCAGAGAGGAGGGAGGGAGGGAATAGGAGAAGCGTGGCGGAGGCACGGGAAGGAGGGAGGAGGGGAAGGGCAGAACGGGAGGAGTAACCCACCTTCTGAATATCCTGGTGCTCCGAGATCGCCTGCCCGACGGTGTGCCCGTATCTGTGCAAAAGAGAAAACGGTCAGCATGCGAGCGTCATTTGAGGAGGGGGAGAGGAGAGGAGATGAAATGATAGGTTCGCGGCATGCCAGCACTTGAGACACACCCCGAAAGTAGGGCAAGACGGCGTAGCAGCATTAGCAGCGGTCGACGTAGACCTCTCCACAAAGGCTGGATCCCACACTAAGGCCTAGCGACACCTGGCCGACACCAAGCCCGCACCGCACCGCACCTCCTGCGACACGGCCCGTCTCCGCCTACCGACGGGCGCATCACGTCCCTCTTTGCGGCGCCGCCCCACCACCCATCCCTGCCCAAAAGCAGGTCTGCACGCCCTCGGCGGGCATCTCGCGGAGCACATAACACAGCACAACACTTCTCTTGCCCGAAACGCCCTCTTCGCCCCATCTTCTCCCAAAACGCAGAACGACTCCCGATAAGTGACAAGGCACGCACCAGTAACGACATTGACCACGCCCGGCGGGAAGCCCGCTTCCTTGATGAGGCTGCACATGCGCAGCGCAAGTGAGGGGGGTGAACTCGGACGGCTGGGTGTTTATGCGTCAGCATTCATTCATCGGCAATTGAATTCAAAGGAATGTGTAGGTGAAGAAGGATGGGGGGATAATAGAGGGGAGTGGGCGGAGGGAGAGAAGGGAGGAGGGAGGATGAGAGGGGAGGTGCGGAGGCCGCCGTCGCCCACCGGCTACAGAGTGGGGTGCGGAGCCGAGGCGACGTGGCCTAAAGATTGCGTAAGGGGGAGAACGGGGGGCACTGCAGCGATCAATGCCCGCGCCCGTGGCTGTGGTCACACACATGGCGAAGTAGACACGAAGCGAAGCAACGCGACGGGAGAAGTGAGGGAGACGCATGCCCATTCCTTTGGAATGTCGTAAACGCGCTCCGGAGCCCGCGCCTATCGCGTCGATGCGGAGCCGATGAGGCGGGGGCGAGGTGGGGGCGGAGTCTCGGCCAGCTCCAAGCGAAACCGACCCGATGCGGGACAAAGCGGAGGCGATACGGCGCTGCATTCACTCCTTAGGAGGAAAATGGCGCAACCGCGCGCCGCAGCGCTCAATGTCCGTGCCCTTAAGCCCGGACAGGCAGGAAGCAGGGGAAGCAGGAAGGGATTGCGAGGTAGAAGAAGAGCGAGCAAGGACGCACCTTGAGCACGATCGTGTTCCCGGTCGCGAGCGCGGGGCCGACCTTCCACGAGAACATGACGAGAGGGAAGTTCCCTGCTACGTGGATGTTAGCATTCGTGCGCATAGTAATACGACGTGGTTTGAGAAAGCAGAGACTTCGGAAGCCATCGCGCCACACAACCCGTCCCAGGACGCCGCAGCGCTACCAATCGCGCCCATCAACAGGTAGGTGGGGGCCTCCCTCGCAAATAATACGCTCAAACGCGGCCATACGAAATCGCATCGAGGTCAAGGCGAAGCACCGCACTTACATGGGATGATCTGCCCCACGACCCCGATCGGCTCGTGCCTGGTGTAGATGAGCTTCTTCTCGTCCGTCTCGAGCGTCTGGCCGGAGATCTTGTCCGCCCAGCCGGCGTAGTATCTGCGAGCGACGCATTAGCGGGGCTCCAAGACGGAGGATACAGGTAGAGGAGGGAGGAGGAGTGACAAGCGAGAAGGGAAAGGGAACGCACTTGATCGTCGCCGTGGCGTGCACGACGTCGACGTTCTTGGCCCAAGAGAAGGTTTTTCCTGCGAGACGGAGGGGTTAATAATCGTATAGGGCGATAGGACAGGCAGAAGGGAAAGAGGGACGAATAATAAAGAAAAGAGCAAGGCTGAGGCTGAGGATGTGTGAAGGGTCTCGCACATTACAGACCCGGGAGCCCAGAAGCGTCCAAAGTAAACCGCTCCGCGCTAGGGGACATCTTCCCCTTGACCCCGACCTCCCACATCTCCCCCTTCCAGGGGAGGCGGAGAAGTGGATGAGGGAGAAATAAAAAGCACAGAACCAGGAGAAGGACAAGGTTAAGACGGTTTGGCGGGTCGCATGAAGCCACCCGCTATTTCGGCGCCCAGAGGCCGAAACAAAGTATACGGACGAACCGTATACGCTGTATGGACATCTTCCCCACTCTTCCCCCTCATGCCCCCCGCCACACAGCACTCCTCCCCTCCCCCTCCCCCTCTCTCACAAAATGCCAAAACACGAGACAAGAAACAAAAACAAAAGCTTACCATTATCCACCGCCTCAATCGCACTCAGCTCATCTTGGTGTTCTCCATCAGCCTTGCGAGCTTGTTCAGCAGCTCCCCGCGCTGGGCGCCGCCCACATTGAGCCCCCAGGTCGTGTCGAAGGCCTGGTAATCTGTCGGCACCTATTCCACGAAAATATCAGTGAATTTGAATGGACCTTCTGCGCAGCCTTGACGGCGATGTCGACGTCCGCTTTGGTGGCCTCGGGGATAGGTGGTGAGAGTGCGGCCCGTGGTGGGGTTCACGATGCTGCGTACGATATCATATCAGCATTACATACATCAAAGCCAAGGGAAGAGGGGCGCACTCGATGGTAGTCTTCTCCGAGCCCTCGCGGAACTCGCCATCGATGAAGAGGCCGGTGGGGAAGCTCGTCTTGCCCGTGAACGAGCCCGTCTGGAAGTCGTGGGTGAATGTCGCCATTGTCTTTCAGTAGTCCAAGTAGCAGTTGCTTTGAGTTCTAGCGTGTCTTTGTTCTTGTCGACGTCGCTGGCGTAGTGGCGCACAAGGAAAGCTCGCCCTCCCCAGGGCGCCGCCTTATATACTCCGGACGCCGCCTAGGGTCGCTCATCCGACCACCGTTTGATGTAATCCATCCAAATCTAATCCATCAGCCATGCAGCTTTTTACCTCCGTGACCCAGTAAAGTCCTCCCAGTTGGTCGGAGTACAAGGTGGGGGAAGGACTGAAGCGGATGAGAAGCGAATGATTGGCATATACCCGTGCGTCAGCTGGCGGAAATCGTAGCGTTTGAGAACAGGGTCTTCACGTTGCCTCGGAGGGGGAGTCCACGGGGGTCTGTTGCATCAGACATGGCAGTCGACTGGTGAAATTCTGGAGGAGTCACCATATATAGTTATAGCTCAGTCTGGTTCAATATAACAGGTACGAGTTTAAATATATATTGAAGCGTCTGGCTGCGAGAGACTACAGTCTGGTCGAGTCAAAAGCATTTGCGATTCAGATAATCAGATTGCGTGATCTTGTATTTCCAGAAGGGTTGCCAAGTGCTAGTCAAATGTTGCCCCAGAGAAATCCAGTCGAAATGTTGAAAGCTGAGTTCAAGGTTCTTTTGTTTATCGCAGCCGGTGAAGCATAACAAACGCGTCCTCCTTACGCGTTCCTCGATCTCGGCTATGGTATTCTTCAATCCCAAAGACAGCTCGGTTCCGCTCACAGGGAAGACCCTCATAGTCGTCCGTCAATCCAAGTCGCTCCATATCCCGCCCATTTAACTAGCGCCCTCTTAGCCAGTCGTCTCTACCGCCAATGTCTCGCAATTAGCTGCGGATTTACTCATAGCGTCCTTGTCTCTTGCGCGAATTGGAATTTTTGATTCTACATGCCTGGTACCTGTAGTGGGCGCCTCCGAGGACGGCGTAGGTGTGAGCACGCCGCTTGAGCGTGAGTGCCGGCCGCTTCTCTCGATCTTTCTTGATTATGCATGGGCGTAGTGTATGGTAAAGCCGGCTTGGATATAGTCGTGGTCCAGCAAAGATCTCCTGCTCTCAAGGTTCCTCTGCCTCATATGCATCTAGCCGTGGTCTCACTCACCCATCGTAGTCTCAAAAGCAGGAGTTCATCAGGACTCTCCTTGAGTTTATCGAAACGTCTGGCGTGGCCTCAGCTCTCTTCCTTTCCGGAGTGGACCTATCCAACCGCACCGACTCTCAAATGCTGTAAGGACCCACTATTTTTGGGGGGAGCGAGATATGAAGCCGTCATACAGAACACCGACGTATCAAATCCGCCCTACTGCTGGATCTCTGTCATCCACACCACTGGCACGCCTCGCCCAGCTCCCCATCCCAGAGTACTCGTCGCCAGTACCCAGCACCCCCTCCAAGACACAGACGAAGCGAAAGCAGACGGCGGCGTGCCCATTCATCCCGGGCGGAAGCCTCACCCGCCGAATCCTGCAGACTCTCTCGAAATCTCCGTCATCAGTGCCGACGGCTGCCGTCCTCCAGTTCGTTCTCGAAGGCGACAACAGGGCAGACGCTGCTATGTTGGCCAGCGCCGTCATCGCAGTGTTTGGGCTTAGCGTCTCCTGGATTCAAGGAGCCCCGAAGCTGGAAGCAGGGTCTCTTTGGGGCGCCCCCGGACCAAACGTTGTACGGTTAAGGGCGGGTCGATATCAACAGCGCAGTATCCCACAAATATCTATTTGTACTTGTAGTGTGATTCGGAAAGAAAAATAAAACGAAACCCCAAAGTGGCTGGATTATTCTATGGCTGAGGTACAAAAAGCTACGAGTTGTCTATTACATTACAAGTGATTCCTGGACAATTGCGTGTGGATGAAGTTATGTGCGAGAGAGAAAGAAAATGAACGATCGAGTGATGAAACAAAGTTGCCAGGGCAATTGCGAGAAAAAACAGGACGAGTGATGCTTCCAAAGCGGGATTCATAGCCATGCCTCTATCCCCTGGCTCGCCGCCAACCATGGAGAGACGTTATCCTCGACAGCGCGGTCCGAGTCGCGTCCGCCCTTCGTCTTTTTGCTTCGGACCTTTCTTCTCGGTTTCCCGTTTTCCTTCTCCCATGCAGCGTCACTGGCGCTCCCGTCGGTCTTTGCAGATCCTTCTCCGCGGCTATCCGACGCCATATCCGAGTTGGCCGTCTTCAGAGGCAGCTTGACGGTAGCCTTTGCCCCGCCGCCAGCGCGCGGTGCCCCCCACCCTCGCCTCCTCCGACTCCAGCTCAGCAGCGGCCGTCTTCGTCTGCGGAGCAAAACCGCTGCTGCGACCCGGACTCGGCAGCCCAGCGTGCCACTGGCTGGGCCCGGGGTGCGATCGGGATTGGAACGAATCAGCAAGCGAATGCGAAGGCGGACGGGCGGACGGGTCGGAGCAGCTGCTTGGGGCGGCGGCGAGTGTGGGGGAGAGCAGGGCTCCATATCATGGCCCGACTCTTCTTCAGGAACGGAGGATAGACGGCGCTGAAGCATGCGTGCAAAGGGGAAAGATCGTGGCTGCCGAGTGAGGTTGCGGCTCTGAATACGAGGGTCCGGGGAAGTAGGCGACGGCGGGGCTGCCGACAACATTGCGCACGCGGGGTGGAACGGGCCGAAGGAATCGGGGGCAAAGGGCTGTTCGGAGGTGGTCCAGGATGCGACGGGCGACATGTCAATTATGGGGTTGCGATATTGAGAAGGGGAGGAAGGGACGTGCGGAGTGAGAGGGTGGAGTCTGGTGCATTAAGCCAGGGTCGCCGAAGTTGATGCTCGTATAATCACGGTTCAAATCTGGATTCCACATCTGATCATACACAAATTTGCGCAGTTTCCTCGGATGGATCAGGAGGGCATTCCAGGAGTTCCCGCAGGAGCGCTGGTGGGCGAAATTCGGCTGTTTGTTTAGCGGGAAGCAAGTTGTGGATGTCTAAGGGCGGAAAGGATCCGTGTAGTGGGGCATAAAGGGAGTCCACTCTGCGGTGATGAAGATCCGGGCGGGTGGGCAAAGAATTCTTGGAACGATGTGGGCGGGAGATTGTTGAGCAGTCTCAATTGCTGTCCGGACGTTGAGGGGGATTGATAGTATGTGGGATTCGGGGTTCGACGAAGATGCGGGGATACTGCTGCGTTTACTTGTTGGCGTGCAGGGACAAAAACGGGGTGCTGACGGCTTCAGAGAATTCGAAGGTTTGGTTCTGGTGCCGTCGTTCGCGACTTTCGCGTTGGTGTCTTAAAGTTCCTGCCAATCAAATCCTAATCCGCGTTGCCCATCGTATGTGGCCAAGCTGATCCACCAAGTCGTCGGGCGCGCCGTACTCGGTCCACGAGTCCGATATGGGAATGACGAGGGCAAGGGACTCCAACGCGCGCTGATGCAGGAGGATTTGGGTTCCTGGCTTCGTTAACGGTAGCGATACTACCACCGGGTGGTGGGCGGAGAGACGATCCTGCGAGGACTGGAGTTGGTGACGAGGCGATGCATTATGGTGTGGGTAAGACGCGGTATTGTTGCGTAGAATTGCGCTGGGCCTGAACTTGGAGACGAGGTGGAAAGGCGGGCTGAGGGGTTGACTTGTGGGAAGGATGGGCGAGTTCACTCGCGAGTGTGCTGGTTGGCCGCCAGTATCTTCTATTCCGAGACCCCAGATCAGGCGAGAACAGGTCCTCGCCCTCGACAATAGTTTCCTTCGGCACCGCTGAAACGACATTGAGTACGGGGGCTAGCATGGTATCAGTCACTTACGACGGGCAGCGAGCGTAAGGAAGGGACAAAGGACCATGAAGAGCAGGAATTGGCTTCGGTGGAGAGCTAGCCCAAGAGATCCAGCCTAGAGAACACGCTTGGCACTTGTTAATTATCCAAAAACATAAACGTACCACCATCATCTTCGTAGACTCGGCTGGATTTCACTTTCTGTCGAAGAAAGAGGATGGGGACCTGTATTATAGCGGGGAGCGTCAGAATCGATCAAACGCATGCGTAGAGAACCGTGACCTGCATATCGTTACCGATAATCATCACAGACTCTGGGGACGAAGGAGGCGATGGAGTAAGGCATATCAGAAGAAGGCAAAGAGCGGCGAGCGCGAGACGATCCAGATCTATTTTCGGAGACAAACGAGGTCTCAGCCGAGACAGAGGATTCTACGGTATTATCTGAGAAAGACAGCGAGACTCTTGGCCGTTCGGAAAGGGACACTCCGCGAGTTTCGCGAGGAACCTGAGTTACGAAGGGAGGACAAGTCTCGGGGAGGGACAGAATACGCTGGATGGTGCTATTCGCATGGGAAGGTCGACTATAAGGTAGTTGTGCATGTTTGCGGGAAGTAAATGGAGAACGAGTGGGACCTGCTGCATGAGCAGCATAGATGGTCGCCATGCGCTGGGGAAGTGGCTGTGTGCGACATCAGAACGAGGGGAATATGAGGAACGACGGGAGCTTGTAGTTGGGGGAGTACTAGGGGCGGGAAAAACGCGAGGAATTGCGGGATTTGGGGTGGAAGATTCGTTTGGACGCGACAATCGTCGAGGTAAATCTGTCTGGACACCACGGTCGACATAATCCTTTTGTTCAGTTGGTACTGTCGCGCGAATCATGCTGTAGACCGCCTAGAGGCTCTGAGAGAACGCTGGCGCGTAGAACGCGTGGAACTGTGGAGGAAGAACGAGAGAGACGATTTAGGTTTTGTTTGCCTTAAATGGTGTTGTTCGGATCAAATCGTGATCCGAATGAATATATCTGCGACTTTTTTCTTAAAGCTTTTTGTAGGTTTGCTCCAAAAAGATATACATCTGGCTATCCACCAGCCGTGGCAAGGTGTACTTATTTCCGTCCCGGGCTTGGCAGAATTCTGCAGGCTAGATTAATCAACCGAATGCCTTCGTTTGTGTTACGCGGGTCTGTTCTCCGCTGTCTGAGGCGGTCCAGGGCGTCCCATAGCTTCGTACTTCAAATCTAATTGAGGTCAAACCCATTTCCCATGTAGCTTGTTTTCGCAGAAGCGCAGTTGCAACATTCCGATTTTTGCAATGTGGGAAAGAAGTCTACCGAAACCTGTGAGATGATATTGGCCTATCGTTGAATGAACTGGTGTTTGGAGTTTCTGGCCGTGAATCGGAGAAGACTTGATCCAAAAAGCTCAAGTAGCCGACGCTTGGACGCCGCGGCGTGTGGAATTCTAAGACTAGCGGCAATAAGACTTCAACACAGAATAGTCGAGACCTGAGATAAACATCAAGGGAGGACGCTGAAGACATGACAGGCATTGCCGTCTGAGGTTCTGCCATGAATATTAGAACCTGGACCTGAAATTTCCAGCAGTTCCCAAGGAACCAGAGACGAAGACTATGTGTGCGAGAGAAAATGGCG
>JARKIC010000823.1:0-188449 GCA_029378375.1 Mycena olivaceomarginata | reverse complement strand
AGATAGCGTGGCGTCAAGAAGCCGAAGATGGACCAGTACGTCGTGTAGAGCGCCTGCGCGGCGGATATCAGCGTGGCGGGATCGAGGTACGCGCCAGCGGAACAGAGGTGTTTTTCAGGGTCAGGATCTGCATAAATCCATCGAAGGCGTGCGTGGAGTGTGGTTTCGTAGCCCCCCGTGTGATCGACGAGGTATCCGGATTCGTTGTACCGGAAGCTTGTCATCGGAATCGTATTTTGAGTCGAGGGGTCGATGGACAGAACGTTCACACTTGAGGCCTTGTATGCGAGGGTGACATTTTGCGTGGACCTATACGATGATTAGCCGGACAAAAAGAGCTGGAGGGGACGTACATAGTCAGGCTGTACGAATTGCACTGCACGACGTTCATTTTATCGACAAGGCTGGCATTGCTTGCCTGCGTATTGCCATAAATCATGACATACCCGCCGCACCATGGCGCGTACAACGTTCCAAACCAACCGGACGACGAAGGCAGCGTAAAGGAAACATTCTCCGGCCTCCCATTGGACGTATCGATCCGGTCGTTGTACGTGCAGCGCTTGGTTCCGTCTGAATCGGTATAGGTAGGCGGGAAAGCCAGCTGGACCTTGTTCGAGGGAAGGACGATGAGATCCCCTCCCGTGAGCGCCGTGCAGTTTTCGAGATCGCCCCGCATGACGGGCAGAGGCACGGTGACAGTCGCATTGGGAGCCGCAGACAGCTGCCCGAGCTGGCTGAGATCCACGTGGCCGACAGCCCCGACCGGCGTCGTCCACGCGGGGAGCGGCAGCCGATATTTGGTGATCTGTGACAGCGCCAGAGTGCGATACGGGAGGAACATCTTCACGACTGCGCCCACGGCGTAGTCGTCCGCAGGGAAGACCGTCGTCGTGTTGAAAATGTCTGCAGCCCAATCTCCATCCCGCTGTGCACAGGCGCCGACGCAGTCGTGATGAGACCGGAAACCGCGATTTTGGTAAACGGCACGACGAGCATGATCGCCGCGCAGCAGAATCCGACGTAGCTGCGATATCTAAGCGCGTGGAATACGAGCCCGATACTCGTGCGGTGCGCCGGAGAGTATCGGACGGATTTGCTCGCGGGCTGCGGAGAGAGGCTCATAGCGAAGAACGGCTCCAACGTACTGCTGAAAGTGAACGTAGGAAATAAATATACCAAGCAGAAAGAAAAGAGGCCGGCGCAAAGTATGTCCACGAGGTTTGATCTGCAGAACGGAGATCGGCAAACCCGTCGTTGGCGATGCTTCGGCGCAGGGTGAACTCGAGGGCAATGATGGTTCCAGGAAAGACTGCGAGTAGCACTTTGAACACGGGATGGAGGATGGCGGGGCGCCATGCTATTGCTTCCGACCTCGGATTGGATGGCACCTGTATTCATCGAGTTAGAAAAATCAACATCGCAGCTTCACAACACACCTGGGGCGTTTCTCCACTCCGCCGAGCCGCGATCACAAAATGCGCTTGATTCTGAACCGCAAACTCAAAACCTCCAAGCGCAGCCTGTGTTTCCGGCCCACTCATTGTCGCTGTATCCTTGATAATGTGCGAGACCTCGTCGTGGTTATGCTGTACCAAAAAAGCCTGTGCCGCAATCGACGCGGGATCCATCGGTAGAACCGTCCGGGGGCGTAGCAGGTACACCGCCAGCGTGACCGCAATCAGGACCGCCAGTGCTGCCTGTGCGATACGCACACTCGTCGGCCGGGCGAGCATCTGGGACGCGATAAACGCCACCTCTCCCGGAACGACCACTGCCGCGGAGGCGGGGCTAGTCATGAGCAGGGTCTGCGCGAGGTCCGACCACACCCCGGCGAAGGTCACCTGCGTCGTGTTCATCAGGGTCGCGCTGTCGAGGAGTTGCGTCTGGTTGACGTTTTGCGCGAGTGCGACGAGAAAGAGCCACGGGTCACAGTCGCAGCTGGCGGAGTCAAAACCGCCCATGTATCCCAGGGGTCGGGCTCAAAGCTCCATTTATGGGGGCCGAAGTCGCGTTCTTGGCCGTTGGTTGAGTTGATCCACTGGAGCATGCCATGCCATGCCGGGGCATCGAACGGCGCTGAGGATCCTTTAACGATGGATGCAGACACTGGGGCCGTCGGGGACGAGGGGCGGACACTGCCAGTATGCTGAAGATAGCTGGGGGAGCATTCGACCGCGGTCGCAGACACGAACGCGTAGTTGCGCATCGAAGCCATAGCCACCACGGTCGTGAAGCTCGCCGATCCTGGGCAGCTGTGGTTGTAGACTCGACCATAATAATATGTTTCTTGAAACGAGTAGCGACTTGGTCAAAATCTAACGCCAGGCAATCGATGATAGAGTCCCGCACCGTCTACAAATACGTCGCCGGTGTTCTCGTCTGTGAGATTATACGTCATCTGACATTCCGCTCCAGCGACATTAACGAGAAAGCCGTATGCGAATGGGAACCCGTCGTCAGTGCTGGGGATAGTCACGTTTCCGGCGTAGGAGATGGCTGCAGAGGTGCAGTTTAGCTGGGCGGAATATCCCCGGGTCTGTGCCGTCAGGGTCTCCGTGGAATCGGTCGAGGAGTCCTCAAATGCCTCCATCACAATATTATCCGACGTCGTCCATCTCGGCCGTGAGAGCGACAAAACCTGTCGGCCCAGATACGAGTTCAAGTAGCCCTTGTCCGTGAGGACTAGGCGCAAACGAAGAACCTGTATCAAGCGCTGTCGTACGCGTCAACGTTCTGGGCGCGGTGTGTGATACATCCTGCAGCTGGAAAAGCGACGTCGTGACAATCCCCGCGACTGCAGTACTCCACAGCCCGACCGTAGCAAGCAGAATGACGGCATGCCGGTATTTCACCGCGGTCCAGAGGGAAAGGAAATAATTTGCGCCCACGTAGTCCAGCAGCCAGCTCCTGTTGGCTGGCGTGAATCCGCGCGACATGGCCGCCCACGGAACGAGAACCTTGACTTGGAGATCATACGCCACCCAGACCCACTCCACTACCATCAGCACCGCAACTGGAAAATACGTCCAAAAGAACTGCATGCTCGATGATGGGGCGTTGTATGGCGACTGAAACAAAAGTGTTAGGATGCCCAAATGCCTCGAATGTGGGCGCACATACGTGTCTCTTGAGCATCTCGAGCCCAATTATCAGAAGAACGAGGAAAGCTGCGAATCCAACCATCGGCACGATGCCCAGAAGTACCGGGGACCATTGATGAGCGCCTCGTGTCGCTACGTCGTAGCGAAGCTCCGGCTCTGAAAAAGCCCCGGCATCTCGCTTGGGAGTTACGGGACTCGCAAACTCCTTGTCTTTGTCGCGGAACTCGCTGTCGGACTCGAGATAGCGCCGACTTGATTCTTGGATAGAGCGATTATATTGGATCGGGGTGCACACAAAATAAGACTCACTCTCGAACGGGGATTTGGCCGGTTCGTCGTACAATGCTTGAGGATCGAAGCCTACATCAAGATAGGAGCGATATGAGGGAGGTCAGTGGAAACGAGCGGCAAACAACACACCTTCATCGTGATTCATGTCCAGCCGGTCGTAGGAGTACGCCCTCGACATGCACACTCGCGTCTAAGGGGGAGAGGGAGAAACCAAGAGCTGCCAAGCCGCTTAATTTTGTGATCTGCGTCCGCTGCCTGATGCAGGTGTGATCACGATCTAGGGCAAATCGAGGCTAATTGTTTCGCCTCCTGGCAGCCAACAGGAAGCCACCGCTTGAGATGATCTTGGGAGACTGGGGTCAGACTCATAGTTGCCTGGATCCCGGTAAACCCGTACATAGAGCGGAACGATTGAGATCAAATTGAGACAAGTTGTAGTAGATGCGGAAAAGATGTTTTGAAGCTACCGGGAAGGCAGCGAGGGCAGCGAACGCGAAAGTGCGCACCTGAATTCCCTCCGAGTCCTCACGACGGTACTTCAGTGGATCCACCTTGGTCTGATAGATTGCGGCTGTGCACACCGTCATTCTCGCCACTTTTGCCACCTACACGACCCACGCCGCCCCTCGAACACTTGGCCCCTCTCCTGCCCCCATCCTCTTTCTTCTCCCGGCGGCCCGCGCGTCGGCCTCCGTGCACGCCCAATTTCCGTTAAGGCGCAGGCGACACATTGTACTTTCGCCGTACCGGCATCGGGCTGCAGCAGTCGCGCTACCGCCGGATGAGCGAGGAGATCGTGAGATAGTCTAAGTCGAAGTGTCCCGAGGCAGGATATTTCGCAAGCGTGAATTGGAAGAGCCACTAGCAATTTTTGTGCGTGTTTGGCATCAACTTCTGGGTCTCTAAACCCGAAAAGTCCGACGACTGGTCCATCAGTGGCAGGTTGCGTCCACATGTGCACTCTATTCTCGCGCGCCGTTCATCTGTCCTCTTTCTTGAAGGGTTCAAACGACCAATCTGGGCTCTTGCTGG
Source organism: Mycena olivaceomarginata (assembly GCA_029378375.1). NCBI lineage: Eukaryota > Fungi > Basidiomycota > Agaricomycetes > Agaricales > Mycenaceae > Mycena > Mycena olivaceomarginata. Next base: position 184,022 of record JARKIC010000823.1, on the reverse strand, counting down.
TCTAAATCCGGTATTCTGGGCTGTCTCATAAATATTCCATCACCAAATCGAGAAAAAAACTTGTTTGGCCAGGGTGAGGATCATGATTCTGCCACAATCCTTGTCAGGATCTTACAATCGCTCGCAACACTCGCGCAATTGTTGTGGGCGCGTTGTCCGCAGCCACAATTGTCGGAACCCGCTCGAGACGGCAGACAAGTGGGTGTGTAAATTAGGGTCGTTCACCAATAACCCTTTTTTCGCAATACTTAGCTGCATCCGCGACTCTTCGGTGCAGAATGCGGGTAACTCTCAGCAGCAGATGTCCGTGGTCTCTTCGTGTCGCTATAGCGCTGTACTCTAGAGCTGAGATCTCGAAGATTACGGAGAAGCTACTAGTACCAACAGGCTGCTTTGTTTCCCTGACACAAGACAGTTGTGGGAGGGTGAATAAGCGGATGCCATGCATGGAAACACGGTGAATCCCAAGTTGTATATTTGCAAAGGATTTTCCGCCACTCTTCTTATGCCCCAGAACAAACTTTTGAAGTATCAGAGCTACGGAAATACGAGACAAGAAGACCATCATAGATGTCTTGACTGAATCAATATTGTATAAATTATGTGCTACGGATGTAGTGGTTTTGAATCCCCTCGTGCACGCGGCTTCTCCCGCATACGACTTGTTCGATCTATCAATCGGCTTTGATCCATCCTCCTGAGACATAGCAATGCTGCAAAGAAGAACATTGTCTGGATCCGGATGCAATTTGAAGTCTGCAAAGAACAGATCCTAAAAGGTTGGAGATGCCGGATCCCCAATCAGCACACCGATATTGGAGGTAAAAACCTCTGAATGTGCCCCGCCCATTATCACCACATACTCCATCCTGCCATAAAGCATTCGGTATCTGTTCATCTGACACGAATTGGATGGAAAGGGTTGTATCAGCGGCAGAAGTCGATGGGGGAGAGATGAGTATGCTGATGTTGATTGTACGTTCGTAAATGCACCTGACTTTTTATTCTTCTGTGTATCCGAAATCCGCTAAAATTTGGAGAAAATTATCGCAATGTTTTCAGAAAATGGGTGTGGTGCGTGACATACAAATTGAACATAATAGTACAGTATAAAGTGCAACATCCATCGGTTGGGTCTGGCGGGTAACAGGCTATTCTGAGGATTTTCCCATCCATAAAAAGAAAGCATCATCAGGATCAGAAGTGGATGGAGTGGAGAGGATTAACAATGGATCTGGATTACTCTTGGAGTCAGCTTTTGCATGACTGAGGATTGTGTGTAGCTCTTGAAGTATTGCTATGAATGCACTGTTGGTTTTTACTTTTTACAATTCACTGTCTATGGATGAAGTTTTGGGTTGGGGGGTGAGGATACAGGAACAATGGTCCTTTATGGTCATTCTTGTGCCCTACTGTAACAGGTCTTCCACTTCTCTCCATGGACACAATTGTCAAAAGAAATCTTGGTCTGCTGTGCACCTATAACTAGTGTGGTAAATGGTGTCCACAAGCCAATCCTATGGTTGCTGGGGAGCCATAGGAGTAGATGTGAGGACACAGAATAGATCCAGCCACCATCAAGAGACCAGTATTTCATTCCCTGCAAAGAGGGGAGTGTGAGCTAAGGTATTGGTAAATTGTATTTAGATCTTACATTTGCTGAAAAAAGAGGCACAGTGCCACCGTGGGAGCCTGAAACAATCTGTTTGCTATCAGGCAAGAATTCAACAGATCTGGTCCACTCAGTATGACCCTCCAATAGCTGACTAACAGCTTCCCCACCCCCAGTATCCCAAAAGTGCAAAGTGCTATCACAGGAACCTGACACAATCTGCTTGCCATCAGGTGAGAATGCAACACATGTGACCCAATCAGTGTGGCCCACAAATGGCTGACCAACAGCTCCTCCACTCTGGGCATCCCAAAGGCGAACTGTTGTGTCGTAAGAGCCTGACAGAATCTGCTTGCCATCAGGTGAGAATGCAACAGATGTGACCTGGTTAGTATGGCCCACAAATGGCTGACCAACAGCTCCCCCACTCTTGGCATCCCAAAGGTGCATTGTATTATCATCAGAACCTGACACAATCTGTGTGCCATCGGGTGAGAATGCGATACATATGATTGCACCATTGTGGCCCCTGAAAGGCTGGCCAGCAGCTTTCCCACTCTCAGCATCCCAAATGCGCACTGTCTCATCAAAGGACCCGGACACAATCTGCTTGCCATCAGGTGAGAATGCAACAGATGTCACCGGGTTAATGTGGCCTATAAATGGCTCACCAACAGCCACCCCACTCTCAGTATCCCAGATGCGGACTGTTTCATCGTCAGAACCTGACACAATCTGTTTGCCATCAGGTGAGAACACAACAGATGTGACTGGGCGGGTATGGCCCCTAAAAGGCAGGCCAACAGCTTCTCCACTCTCAGCATCCCAAAGGCGTGCTGTTGTGTCATTGGAGCCTGACACAATCTGCTTGCCGTTGGGTGAGAATGCAACAGATGTGACACCGTCTGTGTGGCCCTTGAATGGCAGACCAACAGTGTCCCCACTCTTGGCATCCCAAAGGCGCACAGTGCTGTCATAGAAGCCTGACACAATCTTCCCACCATCAGGTGAGAAAGCAACAGATGATGTAACCAGGCCAGTGTAGCCCTCACATGGTTCACCAATAGCTTCCCCACTCTTGGCATCCCAAATGTGCACTGTATTGTCATAGGAGCCTGACACAATCCACTTGCCATCAGGTGAGAATGCAACTGATCTGACCCTGTCAGTGTGGCCCTCAAATGGCTGGCCAACAGTGTGTCCACTATCAGAGTCCCAAAGGAGCACTGTCTTGTAGGTAGAGCCTACAATCTGGCTGCCATCAGGTGAGAATGCAACAGAAGAGCCACACCGGCCCTCAAATAGTTTGCTAACAGCCTCACCACTCTCAGTATCCCACAGACACACCATGTCATAGGCAGTCGACACAATTTGCTTGCCATCTGGAGAAAATGCAACACAGGTGACCCGCTGATTATGACCCTCAAATGGCTGGCCAACAACTTCTCCACTCTTAGCATCCCCAAAGGCACACGGTGTGGTCATGGGAGCCTGAAACAATCTGCTTGCCATCTGGTGAGAATGCAACAGATGTGACAGAGTCTGTGTGGCCCTTGGATAACAGACTAACAGTCTCCCCACTCTTGGCATCCCAAAGGCGCACAGTGCTGTCAGTGGAGCCTGACACAACCTGGCTGCCATCTGGTGAGAATGCAACAGAGTTGACATGGGCAACATGCCCCTCAAATGGCTGACCAATAGCTTCCCCAGTCTCAGCATCCCAAAGGCGCACTGTCTTGTCGTAGGAGCCTGACACAATCCATTTGCCATCAGGCGAGAATGCAACAGATGTGATTTCGCCAGTGTGGCCCACAAATGGCTGAACAACAGCTCCCCCACCCTCAGCATCCCAAAGGTGCACCATGCTAACAGAGCTTGACACAATCTGGCTGCCATCTGGTGAGAAGGCAACAGAAATAACAGCATCGGGGTGGTCCAGAACTCTTATGCTGGCTGGCCATCTCACCAGCTGTCCCTTCCTGACCTGTGGCAAAAACTGGAAATGAGGCCAAAATCTTTGAGCAATTGCAGACTGTATTGGTGCCAAAGCCAATGCTGATAAGTAGATATGAGGAGCACTCTGATTGATGGGCTCTGAAAAAAATGCCATGAATCTTTTTCCATCTTTGGCAAAGTGAACACTTGGTGATTCCTGAAACCTTTCCAATCAGTCACACATTTCCCATGATCCAGTAAGTTCCCTTACCTCTGGAGCCCACAAAATGAACTTTGAGAGTGTGTGATGTGCAGGCCCTACTATCCCCAACAAGCTCAAAGTTTCCAGCCAAAAAAGGAATTTGTTCAAAAGAAATCTTTCTGTTGCTTGCCCATGCTTATGATTATAGCCGACTGCAGTGACATGGTCTGCCCAGAACTGGCATGCATATTGAAGATGCTCTGGAATACATCTTTGAATGCACTCCTTAATGTTTGGCATGTCCACATTTTTGAGGTATGAAGTTGGCAAATCACAGATATTGAACTTGAGTTCAGTTTCCATGATTTGCAATATATCAGAGGCCATCTCTCCTTGATCAGTTTCTGTCCCACAAAGAAGGTCGTGACGCCTTTTCTGAATTGTAGATGTGATAAACTCTCGGAAAGACAGATGTATTATCTTAATTGTACCTCCTTTGTGAGGAATGCGGATTACAGCACTCAGAGGGTGCAGTGTTCTGGTGAGATCCTCAACATCTATTCCCAGAAATTTAGCCAGAGCTTGGGGTGACTGGGGTTTCAGGAGCAGAACAATTGTTCTGAGGATCTTTCTCGCACGTTTATAGTACTTTTGTGCACGGGGATCCTCTGGATCAGGAACCACAATGGCTTCACTAACAACACGGTAGTAAAGATCATGAATATCGGTGAGAGGAGCTCCTCCCAAAAGGAAGTTAACAGACTCCTGTGGATGCACTTGTGGTACTGCTGAGCGAATATAACGGACAGCAGTTGCAGCAAAGACAAAAATGCCATCGGCTTGGGTTGCTATCTGGTCCACATCTTGAGGGAGGGCCTTCCAAGAATCTCGCACCTCCCAGGTCCTGCTACTGCCATCCAATGATTTTTCCAGATAGAGATGGATATCCTGTCTGACCTGAAAGGGATTGAGGTCATCAAGAATTATCTCATGCACTAGAGACTGCAAATTGTCAAATTGGAGGTATTGCGGAACATTTGGCCTTCCAGTCAAAAAGAAGCGGATATGCTTGGGGATTTGAGCCATGTTATCTGACAACCACCGGAGGCAGCGTCGTCCACGATCCATTGTATCTCCACATTCATCCAATGCATCAAGACAGATTATCCATGGAGTTTGCACAGGTGGCATTTGTGCAAGTAGTTCCACAACAAGTTTTTGAAACTGCAGCTGTGGATCCATGCTGAGGATCCCAGTACGGTCTTCACCAATGAGCTTGATCAGAAGGTGGCGAAAGCATTCATCATGATCAGCCAGCTGCCGGGCAAGTGTGGTTGGGAGAGGGTTTATACTGTTGCGTTCTGCAGAGTCCCAGGCAAAGAAGAATGAAGCTGCAAGAACTTTTTTCCTTCCAGCCAGAATGGACGCAACAGTCTTTGCTATGGTTGATTTACCGGAGCCTGCAGAGCCACTGAGGATGACCATACGGTGGCTTGGCTGGGAGGCTCCATCAGTTTGCTGACAATGTTGTCAATGACATCAACTCGTGTGCCCTCCATGCATTCCTCGGGTGTGTTTTCAGCATTATAGCGTGCTGGACTGCATTTGAGCCTATCCAGGATGGCATCACCAACTGATATACAACCAATGAGAATTTCATCGTTTTAAAAGGATAAGACTCAGATACCTTTCAGTTTCATTTCTCCAACTAGTTTCTCGATAGAAATATTTCCAAAGAACTGAGATGAGAATTAGGATATGGCCCGGTGGTGAGGCAGTGGTTAGCGCTCACAGTGAACTGGCGAATATCAGCCGCAACTTCAGCCAAGATATCGGAGATTCTTTCCTTGTATTCCTGGCTTTTGAGGAAGCGATTGATGCGTGATTTCCTGCCGAGTGATTTACACTCCTCCACCCTGGCTCTGAATTTTCTATGTGATACCAGTCAGTGTCGAAATTATGGGTTGCACAGATTTCGGATTACGATGAGATTGCTGCCAGCCGGTCCTTCAAATCTCCATCGGGACCGGAGATATCGATAGCAGCCAAATCATTCAGCGACTTCTCGAGTGCTGCCAAATCCTCTTTGTTGCTTTTCATCGTCTAAAAGACAGGATTATCATTAAGCCTTGGGGGTCGAGATGAAGGGTCCTTACCGAAGCATTTGTGCTAGCTCATAAACACCGTTGACAACAGGCTCGACGGCGGGAATCCCTATTCCTATAACTCCTGCCTTCGCGAGACTAAGCACCGGAATAATAGAGTCGAGAACCTGTTTGGCCCTCGCCGATGCTGAGGGCGGAGTCGTTGTCATCGATGAAACACAGGGTGGGTAGGTATTGGATCGTGGCAACGTGCAAGGGGCGAGGTGTGGCTAAAATTGATCATGAGCTGTCCTTCTCGGCAGTGTCATGGGAGAAACCGTCAGCTTCTGTATATAAACTTTAAAATAGTTTTCGGCCGCCGTTGACACGTGCTGGACCAACAAACACCCATATCTCCTCGATTTCTTGCCCTCTCGCCACAATCTCTGTACGCCCGAAGAGCTCTCAAGAGCCGCTTTCCGATGTATGCCAGGACCATCGATTATAGCCCGATACTGTTGAACCAAGACCCCGGTCGGTTCTATTTACATCGTGACTGCCGTCGCCCATCAGCCTTACTCAAGACAGCCGGCCCGCATAGTCAGCCCTTGACGTTCACGGGGTACGTGAAAATCAAGAGAGGCCCCAGCCGTAGAGCGTACCTCATGCATGCAAGTTTAAGGCTTTTCCTCACGGGGTACCCTACAAATAACGGGCAGAGTGGATTAACTACTGGTTGTTAACTTGTTCCATGGATCCATGGACAGCTTGTTGGCGCCGTCCGACGACCGCGGGAACCGACCGGTGCACGGCAAGGCTCCAAGACGTCCGTACTAATGACAGTGGCACGTCAAACGTAAGTAAATTTAATGCGCCTTTCCTTGGCGGCATCGCCCAGGCCGAGAGACCTTTATTTAATACATCATAGGTTTTTGATCCAACCAAGATGCAACGACGCCTTGCCACACGTGCTTTCGAATCTGAAGAAGTCAGGTTGCCCCGCGTGGCTGTTGTGTTGATTGATGCTCATTCATTACTGTAAGTTAAGCTAATGAAGTATTTGCGAATTCAAGTACAAAAATGAAAGAATTGCACTGTATTGCGACCTTACAAGTAAATATAGTCGTTTTCGCCCTTGGATTTCCTTTTCAGGCAATTCCTCTCTGGGAACGGCACCAGACGGCGAGACGGCAGACTTCGGCAGCTTTCTCAGTGCTGAAGAGTCTAGTGGCATCTGAAAGAGCTATTAAATATCGAAGGACATGGGCATTTGGGGTAGCAATGAATTTTCGACAACATATAATATATATGAGAAACGGCCTTATGAAATTCAAAACCTAAAAAACAATACAACAGGTGGCAAGGGGTCATGTAAAATGAGGGTAGGTCCCAAAACGCGCTTGGACAGCGCGGCGCCTCGTCAATACACCCGGGGGTATACCGGTGAGTGGCAATTTGCAAATGGGTTCAACAGCCCGGAAACGCGTCCATATGTACAAGGGGAGTGGTGGCATGTACTGTGACACATAGAAGGACGTTGTGGGGGGGCTCGGAGAAATGTCTTTTGATGATTCTCAGTGGAATGAAGCTCACCTGAGGAGTATAAAAGAGTGGTGTTAAGGCGGCATGATGGTGGGAGGAAAGAGAGCGCTACAGATTTGCAGATGAAGCGGAGAATGAAAAACACATCAGAAAGGCCGAACGATGGCCGAAATACATTTCTATATAAGGGAATACTTAGTCACGAAGTCAAGGGCGAAAAGGAAACGACTAGTCCGACGACTTGTCCATCAATTGGCAGTTGCGTCCAAACCCACTTCGTTCCAGAACACTTCATCGATTTCACTGAGAAGGCATTCCGAGTCGCAATTAGTGAGGGAGATTTGAGCACGGAAACGTGCGGGCTCATGGCATTGGGCCTTTTGTCGGTCATCAACAAATGCAACCCAGGCCCGCGCCGCCGGTCTCGGGGTGGGCTTAGACCAGTGACTGTCTGTCTATGGAGGCAAGCCTGTCGATAGACAGACCAGTCGATCTGAGTTTGAATTACCAATACACAAATCTTACCAAAAAGGCTATTCCGGACCGTCCTATCCGATGCCATAACACGCGCAAGCATCGCGCCTCTTTCTTCCTTTCCGTCTTCTAGACGCGCCCTATACCCCGAATGACCGCGCCTTGAGGCCATGAACAATCCTAATACCCTTATTCATCCTGTACTACAATGGCTCGACTTTGCACGCCGGCTACCGCTACCGACCTAGAAACTTTCGCCCAGCATAATATCCCAGCTAATCTTCCTCTACCCACCACGTATCTGAACTCCCTCGATAATGATTACAGAACTATCGCCCTCCGGGCCTGTATCCTCGTCTTTATAGCCAGCAATAAACGCATGATTCCACGGCAATACCAGCTCGAAGCATCGAATGCAACGGCACATGGTCTCGACTGTACCGTCGACTCTGGTACTGGCTCCGGAAAGACACTCTGCCAAATAATTCTTAATCTCTTATATCTGAATACCACTTCTATCACGATCTCTCCACTGAAACGACTCCAAATACTACAGGTGCGGATTACATTCTCACTTGCTTGCACTCTATGATGATTGTTTTCAGGCCACAGAGTTTGAACGATGGGGGATAAGAACTGTTTGCATAAATGAGGACACTCCTAGTGACAGGGAGCTTTGGGACGTGCGTGCTTGTCCGCCATTATTTCTGTGCTGACTTCGGAACAGCGCATCCGAGATGGATATTACCAGCATCTGATCGTCCAACCTGAACAACTCAAAATGTACCAAGGTCACCTCCCACGACTAGCCAGGCTATTCCACAAGCAATGCTTCCTCAAAACGATTGCTCGAGTACATGTGGATGAGGCACATTTTCATTATCTCGCTGGACTGCCGCAGCACGGCCTTCCCCCGTTTCGACCTGCCTGGGGCGCGCTCAACGAGTTTCGTCTTCGCCTGCCCAAGGGCACCCCGTTTCAGGCTCTCTCTGGAACTCTACCTCCTCATATAAAGACCGCTATCCACAACCACCTCAATTTCGACCCTACTCGTGCAGTCTCGTTGAAGCTATCATCGAATCGTCCCAATATAGTCTACGCTACCCACCGCATCGTCGGATCGCTAAAGGACTTTCGTAACGCCGATTTCCTCGTCTCCATTCCGTACAAACCCGTCATCAAATCACTAGTCTTTCACGATAACACGGAGCAGTGCGCTGGACTAACTGACCATCTTGACGAACGGCTACCCCCGAACCTGCGCAACACAGGGATCGTCCGACACTACCATAGTGGAATGTCCAAGGAGTACCTGACTGAAGTATTTGAAGATTTTTGTAATCCAAACGGCATATGCAAAATTCTAAATGCGACGGAGGGTGCTTCTACGGTGCGATAATATCTACTTTCCAAACATCGTTTCTTATATCCGTGCTCAGGGCTTGGATGTCCCCGACGTCGCGGCTGTCATCGACTACGGTCTGCCACAGAAAAAGTCCACGAGCCAGCAGCGTGGCGGAAGAGGAGGTCGACGAGGCCAGTTGGCGGTATATCTTGTTATGGCTGAACCCTGGGCATTCACAGCATCGTTGGATGCCGTCGCGCCGGACAGCACAGACCCAGATCGTCCTATATCCGGTCGTCTGACTAAAACCACGCCAAAACCTGCTCGCGCTGGTCTCGCCATGATTCTATACGTCCGCTCAGTTGTCTGCCTGCGAAGTGATAAGTCAGTATCTCGCGGACAGGTCTGCTGAAGGTCCGTTACTCTTTCTGCGGTTATAGCTGTTGTTCTCAACTCTATCAGCTCTTTCAATATCATTCGACTGGTGTTGCGATCGGCCACATCCTGAACGGCCGGAAATACAATTCGATAAGCGTACATTCTTCCCCGGTCGCTTCATCTACGAAGAGGAGAACGGAGCAATATATGCGGGTGACACCGATGAACCGGATCGTGTTCATTTGAATCCACCAGTCGCGCGTAAACGGAAGGCACGCGGCGTTTCAAACCGCAAGGTCGACCAACGAGCTCCGCTTCAAACACTCATTCGTGCCTGGCTTTCGAAGGCTCACTCAACCGATCCTTTGCGCGCCGTCCGTCCGGCTTCATTCATTCTTGACGCGAAGGGTACCAAGAAGCTATCGACAGTGCACCCGGATCGTATGAAAACCGCGGGCGACGTTACCGCGGCGTTGGAGGAGACTGAGGAATGGACGCTGGAATGGGGGTACCTTGATCATTGAAATTATCGCTAACTATGACGCAGAAATTTCTGCCCAATCTGCCGAGCATCCAGCACCAGCAAAAAGAGGGAAGGTGAAGGAGAACGAAGCTACAGGGACGGATACAGAGTATGAGCCGAGGGCGAAAAGGGCAAAGACGGCCGTGTTGACTGAGGCCAACCCGAATGTGCGTCGAAGTACGAGAATAACGGGAAAATCGAAGCAGTAGAATTATTCTACGTTACAACACCAGGTAGAATATCATCCTCTGAAGCAGTCGTGCCGTACACCATCGTTGGACATTCGTCTTCTTCTTCCTCAAAGGCGTGCCCTTTAATCATCGAGAAGATATTCTTATTGAATGTCGCAAGCGTCGAGGACTTCAATTTGGCCTCGCCCGTCAACATCGCATCGACAGTCAGCTTGCAGCTGGCATTATTGACTCGTTCATCTTCAAACTGCTGAAGGCCCTCGGAGGCAACCTTATCCGCCACACGCCAAACAAGTGCTGACGTATTGGGAGTGGTATGGCCTGTGTTCCGATACGCCGTTTCTAGTGCCGCGGCTACCTTCTTTTTTACGCGTTGCAGGTGTACAATTGACGCTGAAATATTGCCGAGGCGATCCCAAGTGGAGGTCATACCCTTTGCCTGCAAGAGGTTCTTTAATATTTATTAGCAATGCGATTGACGGTGGGATTGTTACCTGTACCTTCAGATATCCAATAAGATGCTCAATATTCAGGTCAACACCCATGCAATGCCCTGGACCGAGTCCCGAAATGCAAATAATCATGTTGTCCCGCATGATGTCGCTGTTAAAAATATCAGTGTGTGTATTTCAAAGAGTAAAAACCCTTACGCAAATTCAGGTGTCCACACAACCTTGAGATTGTGGAGGAAGTGTAAAATCTCCGTACAGTATTTGTTGCATCCCAACCCACGGAACATGATTGCTAGCTGAGGCAAGAAGTCCTCGATCCTACCAAAGTCACCGTCTGAAATAGCGCGGGTGAGAGCGGTAACAACGAGTAGATCTCGCGTCAGCAGTCTGATATTGTGGTGAGCGATATCTTGCTTGGCCAATTCGGAGGTGTCAGCACGCGGCGTGACCTCTTCATCGCTGTCGGAGTCTACAGATACATCGGGAGAATCTGGATCAGATTCAGGTTCGGGAGCAGTGAAGGGGGTTGCGTATTCGTTAAGAATTCTCGTGGCAATATCACGGAGCTGCTGCGCAGTGGGCTTCGATTTTGCGAAGGCCTCTAGCGAGACTGACCCACATTCCCTACGCCATGCGCTAAGCAAGAGACCATCGAGGATCTGGGTGAGAGCTGCCAGAAGGGTATGATAGTCAGGTTGGTCGTTTCCAAGTCGCGTTTTCTCCATTAGTGAGAAAAAGTACGACAGGCTCCCCGTCATATTCACCGTGCCACGATGGGCATGAAGAATGCCCCAGACGAGATTCAGGCAAAGATGAAACAGCCCGAATGCAAGCTGGAAAACCTCCCGCCTGTTCCAAGCGTTGGTGTCCTGTGCTCGCAGAATCTGGCCAGCCCGTATGCGCGCATTGGTGAGTTGGTCATTGATGCTGGGAATCGCATATTTGCTTAAGGAGTCTGTTGTTCGTTTGAACTGATTCAGGTAGATTTCGTCGTGATAAAGGAGATTTCTGCGAGTCGTGGCTTCCTCGATTATCGTAGCTCGGGTAGGGAACTCAGGAGTAGTCCATCCAACGGGGAATGGACGCCGAGCCATGTGTTGTAGCAATGGATCCTTTGCAACGACCTCGAAACCAGGCTGATGCGCAATCAGGCGATCCGTGATCACCACTACGAGCTGGTTATGGAAAGAACGAAGCTGAGGGAGTGCTGGTCGGAGGTGGAGATTGAACTGGAGCCCTCGGCTCTTCCTGAAACGCTGCATGATCGGGGCAATCAGCATATGCTCGGGTAGGGCGTTCCGAAGCCCGTATAAAATGCCAAAGGTCCGGAGGTGACCTTAGTAGGTCCGGAGGGGCCGCGTTGTTCAACATAGATCGACGTGCTGAGATTCATATTGTCGTAAGAGAAGCCGTGAACTTCTTTTGATCGAGCAAGCGTTTTTGCATCGCAGTGAAAGGATACGGACTCGACGCAGTTGAGCACAGAATCATACGACACAGAGAGGCCGCAGCGAAAGAGCGCATCAATCGTCTGACGTGCGCACCCAGTTGCCCACAGAAAGAGCCCGAATTCGGCTTGGAAGCCTAGGCAGCGATTTGACGACTGGTAAAGAAGTTGTCGGGTGACGACTCGGCACATCTACGAGGCTGTCAGAAATAGCTCTGGACTTCGAATATGTTCGTGCGAACCTTTTCGGGATGTTTTATCTTGTTGTGTGATTTGGCGTGTTCAGTTTGTGCTGTGGTCTCAAGAATACGGGTGAGGAAGGGAGTAGTGTCAACTTCCTCTTCAATATTCCAGGCATCAATGAACTCGGGTGTAATAACACCGATCCCTGATAATATCGACGTCGCTCGACGTTCCTCCATCTGCTCTGCTACTGTGCTGCATGCGAAATCCAGCAGATGAGGTCGCATACACTCCAACATCTTCCTCTTTCCATGCTCATCATGCATAATTGCTTCAACCAGATCTGACAATCTTGTGCTGTCTTCACGGTAGAGGCGGTTGCGATAGTGGTCGTAGTGCCAATCGTCGGGGTTCAGCACCTGCTGAATGAGCTGGAAAGGGGAAATCTGCAGGGAACGAAGGTGTTGTATGATAGAATCTATCTTTTGATATTCACTGCTGCGGGGTTTCGCGGTGAACGGACTTTCACTGGGTAGCACTTCGGAACGCGATTCCGTTGACGAGTTGAGGAACGAATGCAGTGCAGAGAAATGGGGGGATCAAGGGATTCATCAAAGGGTTCCCGAGGATCTTCGAGACGCGGCAAAACGGGTGCATCGGTACGAACGAAACTACTGAGCGTATTAACATCAGCCTGGCGCGTGAAAGCACGCGGTGCCGAGGCAGGTGTGATTGGAGTCCAGAAACGGAGGCCTGAATCAGGCACGGTGGCACGGATGGTCTCTGGAGCGGCTGGAGCGGCCGGAGCGGCAGCTGCTGGTATACTATTTGCCTCTACTGAAGATCTCGAAGTACCAGGCAACGCGACGCGGGGTTTGGTTTTCCGGGGCTTTGGAGGACCAGGGGCAGAGTTCTGAGGTAGATTAGACATTCTGAGAAGTCCAGACTGTTGGATTGAAGTGAGATTGGGTCTCTATGTGGAGGCGAAGCGAAAAAAGCGCGATGTTTACGCGTGTTATTGGCATCGGATAGGACGGTCCGGAATAGCCTTTTTTGGTAAGATTTTTATATTGGTAATTCAAACTCAGATCGACCAGCCTGTGTATCGACAGGCTTGCCTTCATACACAGGCTGGATTCGAGCCTAGGGTGGGCTCTGCTACTGCAAATCTTGGTTGCTGCATCGTCGCATTTGGCATTGCACGGCGAGTTATAACACCCGACCCGCCTTTACCCACCACTACCCTACTCCCCACGGCTCACCCTGGCACCCCAGAACCTCGGCATCGTCCTAGGCATGCACACCACCTCCTGTCCACTCGCCCTTCACTTCCCCCAAGTCCCCGCATTCAACACCAATTCAGCACCTTTTACGCTGCATGGGGTGTTGGCAATCAAGGGGTTAACAAGGGTGAAATTTCATCTTAAGGCCTTAAGCTTAGTGGGGAAGCTTGCTTCCCCATTCATCGGTATATGGCATCGAAATGCAGATGCTTACAAATTGCATGGGTGCATTGCTTTTGTAAGCATCATACAGTGTTTCTAAGCAGACCAGTTCCGGCAGTCGGACCGGAAGCAAGCTTCCCCTTCTATGTGGACTACCATTGTCCACATACATCATATTTAAGCCTTAATTAAGGGGCCAAATTAAGGGTGAAGTTAAAGAACCAATTTTTTTTTTGGCCAGAGTAAGGGTCAGCTACTACTCGTAATTATCCCCTAATCCCAATAATTCTGTCAGCAATGGCCTCTGGGTCGGCTAAACAGCAAGTAACCTGGCGAGAACCCCAACCAGGATAAACCCGATAGATGCTAGTAGCTCGTGTGTTCCCTGAGCAGTAGGACCAACCATATGGCGTCCTCTCTAGGAGGCCGTATGTCATAGGTCAGGATGTGAGGCGGAACCCGGAATGAGTTGAAGAGGGTGTGGTATCCACTCAGGTATACAACCCAGGGCGTAGATACAACCTGTAGTATGATGTGGAGGAAGCGGGTCAGGGTGGAGACAATGCCTATGTCAAGCCAAGGTAGAAGCCTGAGATTAGACGAGGTAGAATCTACTGTACATGGAGATTCTACCGAGCTTATATAGGCTTCTAATAAATTAAAGCGATCACGGTCAATCACGATCAGTTCCTGTACCGCAGCATTAAGGAGTGTTAATGCTGATACTCCTGGACTCCTCTGTGTTCATTCCCATGGTGTCGGAGGACTTAGGAGACCCGACGAGTTGTGGTGTGTCTGGGGACTAGAATCTGTCTGTACAGGTTCCTAGTCCCTAACGTGTTCTGTATCCTGTGGCACAGACTACCCCGAGTCTGCGGCTTTAGAATCCGTGGCCAGGTTTCAACCGTGAGAAGGTCACGTGGTGGTGTCATGAGAGTCCTGTGTCGCTAAGACATGTCTGTATCCGTATGGACGTGTTGCGCGAAAAAGTAGAACCTGGGCGATTCATGACAAATTCTCCATCGTCTGGCTCCTCACCAGAGTGCTCAGCGGCTAAAAGCTCCATGAGCAGCTGTTCATGATTAAAGGTTGGGCAGCGTGTCCGATGATCGGCGGGACGTGGAGCATCTTCACTGAAAAGCTTTGACAATGGTAGAGGAAGCCAATTTTCATGACCCACAGCCACTGTGGCCTCTTATTTGCTGCCACTCTTCCCATCCATGTCCCGAGCATCCAAAACCCATTGGAGAAAACCTTCTGCCACTGGACCATATGACATCAATTAAATACGGCTACAAATACAAATTAGCAACACTACACAAAAAAATAATAAATAAAAAAGTACTTGTGTGTCTACACATGCATTGACCAGTAAGGGACTTCTTGTCAAGATGGCGTGTAGTATGGATGGAACAAAAGAAATACTTCCAGAAATATTATATAACTGCCATCATTAACCCTTAATTAAGGCCTGGGATTGATGAAGATTGAAGTGAAGGGTTAATATTAAGACCAATTTAACCCTTAACTTAAATTAAGGGCTAAGCCTTAATGCCAACACTGTTTTTTTCACCCCTTCTCAATTTATCTAATATTTATCTACAGGTGCTATATGTCATACACCTCACGTTCCCCATTGTCTTGCTGCCACCGCCATTCTCATCTTCATCACTGCCAACTGCAATATCATCCAAGTCTAACAAGGACATACAAAAAGTGACTCACCTTTTGCTCTCACCATAATGACATCACTGTGCTCTCTAGTCTCTCGTAGACAGACACTATAACAACTTGTGTGCTCGCAAGCTCGCATGATATACATGCTCTCCCACCCTCCAAGACCACTCAAAGGCGCAATGTGGCCTTTGGAGGAACATGCAGGAGCACACAGAACCCACACTCACTGTTTCCGATCACAAGGTTGTTTGGAAGGGAGGAAAAATTGCCGGCATTCTTGGCTGGTAAGTACATCTGTCTGTTTTCTCATTGTTCTTCTTCTGACTTCTTTCCTTCCCTTTGCTTTATAGCCTCTTATTCCACCCCATCCATCCTCATCAGTTAATGGAGCCGACGGTGCAAGCTCGTCAGTTCACGTTCAAGCTCGTCAGTCTGGATCTCAGTGGAGATTATCCCAATTCAGTAGGTGCTGCAGGAGAGTAACTACAGCTTATATACTAAAGTCCCTAGGGGTCTGTAAATTAAGGTACAGTGTCCAATAGCAATGGACAAGATTAATGCAAAGTAAATGAAGGGGTATAGGAATGTAGAGGGGTGATCGGGAACCCAAAGGTCGGGAAACCGATTGTAACCATTTGGGATCCTAAAACGGTATCCTGGTTCAATTGATCAGATAGTTGATCTGATCAATGATCGGGTTGTTTGGGTTGTTTGGGTTCTGGAAGTAAAATGAAAAGACTGTTTATGATATTACCCCCCCTCTAGGTGAAACCCGCCTCGGGTTTCACGATCGGCACCACTTCTTGTTCCACAGGTCCTGGCCTGTGATGACCCACTTCTGTCCATGTGCGGTCTCCCTCAGAGCTGCCGGGTATTTCTCGTAGAAGTCTTCAAGACATTTGGTAGAGTACCCTAAGTGCTCCAACGGTTCCCAGGTATTATCCTCGGGTCCATAACCCTCCCATTGAATGAGGTACTGCAAGCGCTTCCGCCTTTTGTTGAGGCGTTGTGAGGTCTCCGAGCGTGCTACACATCGCTCATCGCCTCATGGCCCCTGCGAACCATCTGCACGAGTAACGGGACGAGCTCGGACGTACGCGATGGATCTTCCTAAATGGGATTCTACGTTACCGGAAGCAGCTTCCGAACGAGACCACTGCTCTCCCCACATCCGCATCGTCTCCCCCCGCCGTTCGCTCGCTCCTGCACATCGTCACACGGATACGACCCGTACGCCACGACCCACGAGTTCTTGACGCCTACGACGTGACCTTCTGCATCCAACGAACCGGTGCTCCTCGTACCGCGCGCTGCGCTCGTCGCTGCTCGGCGTCCACCGACAGGATACGACCGGTCCCCTGGCGCGTGGACAACGCCCCTCGTTTCCGTTGTCGGACGCTATCCCACACCGGACGGACCCCACCGCGTGGCTGACGCTGACCCATCGGACGAGGCAGACGATATCCCGACACAGCCCTTCCCCCACTTCACACGACGCATCGACTAGCCGAGAGGAGACCATCCGTCTCTCCCCCTTCCTGAGCACTCGAGCACCCACCGATGCAATGACCAGCCGTGCCTGGAGCTCCGGACGTATTCCGAGGTCGTTTGGCCTCGCCGCGCCTCGCGCGCACCCAGAGACGATTGGTCTCCTCAGCAGAGGCGTCCATCCTCCTGCCGTATATGCACCCCGAAACGCCTCATGACGTCCCCTGCCCCTGGAAACACCTGCGACCCGCATGGCACCTCTGGAACGTGGGAAGTCATCGAGGAGGTATAAAAGGGAGCGCATTTAGTAGGAGTAGTCAGTACCTTCCAGCCGGCAGAAGTAGCTTTCGGGGCGTTTTCCTCACTTTCTGTACCATTCTCAGCTCAATCTAAGGGGTACTCCCAGCCTTCCCCGACTTCGTACCTCTCGTGCACCCTCCTCCTCGCCCACTGCCGGAGGTAGGCCACACATCTTGCATTCGCTCGTTCATCGGCGTCTCACCTCTCACACCTCCATCAGCAGGGTCCTCCCTCACCGGACCCGGTGTCACCATCCCAGGCTTCCTCGATTAGGATCACCGTTCTCGCGAGCCTCGCTCTGTAGAAAACAGGCCCAGAGAGAAGCCATCACATATAAATCGCCGTCCATAGCCAATGAGACCAACCGTCTCGCCGTCGACCGAACGACGTCGGTGTCATCGTCTGTGCGACACACATCGCATCTCCAGCGCTGGTTCTAAGGGGAAGAGCGCACGAAGGAAAGCAGGCAGGGCAACACATTTAGGGTTCCAGTACTCTCGTACGGGGAGCCAGGTTTAGGCATTCACACCTTCTTTACCGTTTTCACTAACAACAGTCCTCCGCACACGTCCACACCCAGGAGACGAACGGTCTCCCGATCCCTGTTCACACACACACACACACACCTATCACTCATACAAGGCCGATTCGCGCACCGACCTTCCGCTCTATCATTCAACTATATCTTCCCCACTAGAGGACGAACGTAGTCGAATTCGAATCATATATCTTTCGATACCGACACCGCGGGTCCTTATCACAGCGTATCTTCAGCACCTCTGCAATTTTGTAGAGGTCAACCCCGTCTACCACATCCGGGGAGGAGGGTCGTCATGGTGCTGATGGGCAGCCACCGGTGGAACCCACAGTCGAAGGAATACAGTGTTGAAGACCAGGTGAACCTTCCAAGAGTCGGGAAGTTTAAGCTCATAGGAGATGGCCTCCAACTTTACGGACGACCGTGAAGGGACCATAACACCGGGCTTCAAACTTCTTCATCAGGTGATGAGCGACCAACTTCGCTCCAGAGAGGTACACCTTATCGCCGGGTTTATAGTCGGGGTCTGCCTGTTGTTTGGCATCATAGAACCTCTTCATCGTCTCCTGCGCTGCTCGCATGGCGGCCCCCGCTTCCTCTCGGACTTTCAACATCTGGGTTGCAAATTTCGTTGCATCTTCGGTTGGCACTTCAAGGCATGGTTCAGTGCCCTTTCACAGCTGGAACCCCATGGTCACGAAGAAAGGGCTGAACCCTGTGGTCTTGCTAACTTGATTATTGTGGTTGAATTCCGCAAGAGTCAACCAGTCCACCCAATTGTCTTGCAAGAAGTTGTTGAAAACCCAAAGGTACTGCTCGATATTTGGTTGACACGTTCGGTCTGTCCATCGGTTTGTGGGTGGTAGGCCATTGAGGCGTTCGACTTTATGCCCAGGAGCTTCAACAGATCCCGCATAAAGTGCCCCACGAACTGCGTCCCTCAGTCGCTGATCACCACCTCGGGCAACCCAAAGTCCTTCCATATGTTGAAACGGTGCACTTCTTACATGACTAAGAATAGCTAATTGATAGGTATTGCAAACAAACACCCAAAACAACCAACCACAACCAATCTACCTCCAAAGATCTAAGTGCTTCTCTTTGTGAGTTCGGGTCCGGGCCATAGTATGCGACCAGCAGGTTTGAACAAACACAAGTTTGATTTATAGGCTTCTAACAACACACTCTACAACGTACTAGCAATATGCAACCGCCAACAACAACACTGCTAGGAACCTAGGGATGGTCTGGGGGTGTGTTTATATGGGGTGGATACAAGATGACTGGACCGCTAGGTCGAGAACACCAGGGCAGAGTATGTAGGTTTGTGAAAATCCTCGCTAAAGGCAGCCCCAAAGACTACTGAGGCTAACAACAAGGGACTTCAATCCTCAAACGGCAAGACTCTCCTTGACCGCCAACCTATTCCTTAACCAAGAACAGGACCTTTCCGCTTTTATTGGCACTAGTTCACTACAAGCGTCCAGCTAGCGACCCAACACACTACGACAGAGCTTCTGTCTATATCGGGGTGAAGGCAAAGTAACTGACAAGTTATAGCCAAACTAGAGGTGGGGGCACCTAGTCCGTCTTCTTCTTAGTGGGCTCAAGCCAACACACAATCCACCTAGCAAGCGATCCAACACACTACGACAGAGCTTCCATCTTGTCGGGGTGAAGGCAAAGTCACTAGCGCAAACTGCAGCTGGGTCTTGAAGAGAACAGCCTTGTTTTATATGTGGAGATCTAGGACCAACAACACGAAATCCTCAACTTAGTCACTCGATGTTTCCAGAGTCCACAGTTTACTGATTCCAATATAAAGACTACTACAAGTGAAGTTCGGTATCAACCTCCACTAGCAGCCTGAGTCCACTAGCACCAGCTTCGTCCAAAGACTGGGGCGTAATGTTCTTAGACCCTAGTCTGTCCTGCGCTCCCTTTTATACTACTAGGTTCGAGTTACATGTGAAAGTGAGCTGAATAATACAATAAGCAATATTAGATGATAAGAAATATGGTCAGCCAATGAGACGACTGCCGTTTAGTTTTGGGACTGGTTTGGTATATGTCAGGTCAGCCTCGCTGACTAGTGTTCAACCGTGGGTATATCAATGGATCCTCAGCCCTCCGTTTATGCCGAGTACCCCTTCCAGACCAACCGGCGATGTAGCTGGTGATCTAGGTCATCTCTACTCCGTCAGAGCGTTGATCTATACATCTAGGCGACGCAGTGTTGCGACCGACATCAAATGGTCATAGCTCGTTGGTCAGAACGTTGATCTGCCCTCCGGTCATTGGTACAGGCTGTACGATCATCCCTAGCTCCGTTCCAATAGCCTGCTTCCTATTCCCCTTCGCCCTAGCTGCCCAGATCAGGCACTAGCCTCGTGTTGCTTCATCTCTTATGTTGTGGTATGTCTTTGTCAAAGCCCTAGCCAGTCGCTAGTCAGGTTGTTCCACCTAGCGCCGTCTAGTCGCTTATCTAGAGATTAGATAGTACCACCGGTTACTGCGCCGAGCTTCCTAGCTCAAGGCATAGTCCCCTAGCTGTACTTCCATTGTAGATATCTGTCTGCTAGACCCTCGCTAGCTCCGTCACAAGCCATCTCTGGACTACTAGAGTCTCCTAGGTCATGTCTCATGAATGTATAGGCAGTGGTTTAATCCCCGGTTGTTTGTCCACTCAGCTAGCAGCTAGCGCGTCACACTAGTGCAGCCTCGTGCTACAGTCAGCAGTTAGGGCTCGCTCTGACTCTCCTTTATATCACCTAACAAGTGGTCTGCATACTAGCTAGGATGCTAGTAACAACAGAAGTGCTAGTCGCTTCCCATTGTATAAAATACTGGTCATAGGAAATCGCAAAATTAGCCCTAGATGCTGCGCATTTATGTTAGGCCATTTCAATGTGGTCGCAGTAAATGTGCGCCATCCCTTCTCCTCCCAAGTGTTCAGTGCAAGGCACCACCCAGATTCCTTTCCCTAGTTGATCTACTATCACCACGATAGAGTTGTACCCATTACTGACAGGTAGTTTGGTGATTAGGTCCACTGAAATGTTCTGCCACACTCTCTCCAGAACCACGTTAGGATGTAGTGGTCCTCGAAGCTTAGAGGGAAAGAACTTTGTCCTCTGACACACGGGGCAAGCTGATGAACTGTCTGGAATCCGCCTATACCTAAACACCGCACATTTTGCGCGTTTCAGGAATAGTCGGATTACAGTATAGGCTTATTTCTAAGGACTGGTATACGGTCTCGGTATAGCCAGGAGGGTTGTGATCACAGAGTAACGGGTACAAGGGGTAGGGAACTACCCTGCGGACTGACAGTGCTCGCCTCGAAAACTGTAGAGGAATGTGTAGCCCACAAACCTCTTTAGAGACTATTTCTGGTCTTATTCCCACACGATGGAATAGGCTGGACATACTGATGACAAGGGCATGCGGGAATAGTCTTATTTCTTCATCAATAGGCTGTGCACCTTCCATGTGATAGACGTCAAGGCCCGGGGATATACATTCCGGTGAAGTTCCGGGACTAGCGAAGGTCGGCTAAGGAGATCTGATGGGATTGTTCTTATTCCGAGCAGACGGAGTTGGGGAAATGAGAACCCTTTCTGGAACGAGTCTCACTAGGGGTATCTATGAGGAGCTAGAGACCAGGGGAACATTACCCGATGGTCAGCGATGGCGGGAAAGGACCAGGGACAATGGGAAATAGGACAAACAACTCGGTATCAGTCAGCCAAGAGACTGAGGGTTTCAAACCCCTATGCTGACCAACACCGCTCGAACGAACATCACGATCATCCTGTTCACCAACCAATGGCAATACACTCGCGGGAGCCCTTCCGACGGATAAACGGCTGAGGAAGGGGAACTCGGGCTATTTTACTAATTTCTATTTCGTTCTTGGACTTGCATATGATTTTGGGGTTTGTATAAGTAGTCAGGACATTATCTTGAGTAGGGTACAGAATCACCGTGTATTAGTAGGCTGAACACTTGTGATTGGGCTATTTCTGGGGTTGGCTCAGTGTGTATTGTCGTTGGACTTTAACATCGGGAAACCCTAAGTTGGAATAAGGAATAGGGTATCGGAAACGTCTTGGACGGGATTGAGGCTATCTAGCATCTGGGAATCAAATTGTGTTTTGGAATCAGCTACCGTCATCGTCATCAGCTATCATCATTGGCACTTGGGAAATAAGCTACGGGCTCTATCGTTTGGAATTGTTATATCGTCAACCTATCCGAGGTCTCTTGCACGTCGTTGGACGACACCACCACCACCACCACCACTCTCAACACTTGCTGTCTCATAAGCTGCGAAGCTTTTAAAACCATCTTATTTCCACCGCTCGATTATTGCTCAGGTCAATTCCTGGTGATATCTTGTAGTGAAGGTTCATCTTCCTAAGGGAAACACATACCTTCCCTTCAACCTTGTTAGGACCTGTAAAGGGACTACCACTCGTCTGAATCTCGGGTCTTGCGCTCGCTGATCGGCCTATTTCCGATCCTAGTCTTATTTCCGTAGGCCTCACCGCTTATTCCGGAAAGACTTGGGTTGTATTTGGGTGATAAGTGTGTTGTTTGGGTTTAGTTCGGAGCACATCGTTCACCGAAACATATTGTTTGGTGTCCGATAGCAGAGAGGGCCAGTAGTAGTTTCGGGTTACTAGTTCCGCCATTCGGAATTGTCCCAGGTGTCCTGAGATATAGTTGTCGTGGTGTGCCTGTAGAATCCGGTGTCATAGATCCCCAGTTGGGGGAACATATATGGTTCGATACCAGTTTACGAACCCATCCTCATGTTCCTCCCAGCCCTCAGCCTTCTCCTTTAGCACCTTCTTCATCACATCTTCCCAATTCACTTTCCCAGCTTAATGTCCTCCATGAATTGATCACCCACCGTGTCGTCCAAAAACCGCCGGCATAGCTTTCAAAAATTCCTTGCCATCCATCCTTTGGAAGTACTGTTCTGGCAGCAGCACAAGTTTTGAATTATCCTGCACCCCCTTTTCATGACCACTTCGCCTTGAAAGCACGTCGGTTTTCGCATGCTGTTTCCCGGATTTATGGATCAGCACAAAGTCGTATTCGCTGAGCTCCAAAGACCATCGGGCTTGTCGTTTGTTAAGTTTCTTTGTGGTGGTGAAGTATTCCAGATTTTTGTGGTTGGTCCAGATTTCAAACTTCAGTTGACTGCCCTGGAGATAGTGCTGCCACTCGTAGAGGGCGCGCATAATAGCCAGCATTTCTTTGTCGTGGATGTCGTAGTTCCGCTCGGTGTCATTTAGGCCCTTGGACATGAACACAATTGGAACCCATACTCCGTCCTGGCACTGCGCCAAGCATGCCCCTATCGCGTAATCCAAGGAATCCACCTCCACCCGCCATTCTCCAATGTCCGTTGGGAAATGTAGAATGGGTTCCAATGTTACAGCCAATATCAATTGGTTGAACGTGTTCTTCTCCAGTTCTTCCCATCTCCACTTGTAGTCCTTCTGAGTAAGATGAGTTAACGGCTTCGTGTAGTCCCCGAATCCTTTGATGAAGTGTCGGTAGAAATTGCGGAACCCAAGGAAGCTTTGTACGTCTTTAATGTTCCTCGGGGTTGCCCATTGTCTAACGCCCTCGACCTTTATGGGATCCATTCAAATTTTCCCATCCCTGACGATGACTCCCAAATATTCGACCTCCCTCTGTTCGAACTCACATTTCTCGGGTTTTCAAGAACAACTCGTTTTCCTGAAGAATCTGCAAGACTTCTTTAACCGTGGAGCAATGTTCTTCCAGGTGTTCCGAGTAGATCAGAATATCATCCAGATAAACAATAACCCGTCCTTCCGCAATAAGGTCCGCAAAGATGTCGTTCATCATGGATTGGAAGGTGGCCGGTGAGTTTGTAAGACCAAAGAACATAACCAACGGTTCCCACAACCCTCGGTTTGTGATGAACACGGCTTTCTCTTCATCTCCTTCTTTGATCCGAATATTGTTGTATTTCCATTGAACATCCAGTTTAGTGAACCAGGTTGCCTTACAGAGAATGTGCACAATTTCCGAGATCAGCGGGAGCGGATATCAGTTCTTGATGGTAAGAGAGTTCAACTTCCAGTAGTCCTGAATGGGTCTTAGCTTCCCATCCTTCTTCTTCACAAAGAAGAACAGAGAGGCCCATGGCAATTTCGAAGGGCAAATACACCTGGTTTCCACATGTTCCTTAATGAACACATCCAACTCTGCCTGTTCCGGAACGGACAGGGGAATACTTCGCCCTTTCACAGGTTCTGCGCCGGGTTTCAATTATATGGTGTGGTCCCATTTTTGTCGTTCGGGAAGCTTGTCGAAGTCCTTCTTCTCGAAGACCCCTTGAAACTCCTCCAGGTAATGAGCGGGAATGCTCTCCTCTAGTGTCTTGGCCCCCTTGGCCTCGTGAGCCGTGGCTGCCAGCTTGGCGGCCATGCTACCCATAGTGCAGAGATGCCCAGCGTCTCTTTCATCCAAGATGTCTTCAGGATACATCTTCGTAACAAAGATGCGGTCTCCCTCTCCTATGTCGGCATTGTCCTCCTCCTCCCATTCTTCCCATAGCCAGGCTCGTTTGCAGGCGGCCAGGCATCTGGGGAAACAAATGGTCTGTTTCTGCCAGTCAATCTCCAGGTTATGTTGTTTTAACCAGTTGAACCCGATGATGATGTTGCTCTTTCCGGTATCCGTTACCGCAAACGGGAATATTTCGGCATGGTCCTGCATTCGGGGACGCATGTGCGCAACATGGGTGATGTGTCCTCCCTTGTTCAGGGAACCATCTGCGTTGTAAATCGGAACCACCACAGCTAGGGGTTCCACCTCGATTCCGTGTTTGTCGACAAATCATTGGCTCATGAATCTGTTGGTGGCCCCACTGTCCAGTAACCCGACCACTGTATAACCCTTGAGGTTATTCAGCCCTTCGAGGGTCATTGGAACCATCATGGAGTTCCCCATGGCTCGGATATACTGTGGTGGCTCTTTCAAGTTGTCCAGTATGCCCAAAGCGTCCAGGAAGTAAGCCGTCCGGATTTCTTCCACCATTTCATCGTCCACTTCTTGTCTCCTGGCCGGGTGAGTCCATTTGGTGATGATCTCCCATGCCTTCCATTCTTGAGTCCACGCTTGGGTCGCAACCTGACATGCACTTCTGAGGGGGAGTCTGCGCCATTCCACTTTCTCCCGCTCGGGCTTCCGGGGTTTCTTTCCCCTTCGCTTAGAGTCAGAGGGAGAAACGGCTCCCTCTCTCTTGTCAAACACAGAGGGAGTCCTTGCTCCCTCTCCTTCCATTTCCACTGTGTCTTCCTCCACACCGGGTTCTTCGATAGTCAAAACAGAGAATGAATTGTTTGAAGTCGTTACAGGTGAGGGGGGTATACGAGAATCTGAGGGCACAGTCTTCACTCGGATTCTTCGAGAAAATCCTCCTTCCCGAGGATTTCCTCCATCATTTCCGTGATCAAAGCCCGGAATTGGGGGTCGGTGGGTCTTCGGGTAGTGCAGTTACGGGCCATGTGCCCAACCTCTCTGCACTGATAGCATCGGGGAACCGGCTTCTTGCTGACCGCCCAGTCTATGTCCATGGGCGCGGGCCCCGCGTTAGGGGCCCCGCCAGCGACCACCGGGGGAGGGACAATAGAGAGTTTGCGCTGCAGCCATTGGAGCCACTCAATGGCTGATTTACGTTGCGCAAACAGGTGGCTCCACCCAGCTAAAATTAGGCTCAAATGGCTCGGACAGCCATCTGCAGGTATTTTTGGTGTGCGGAGCCACCAGATGACGCAACGCAAATCAGCCATCCAGTGGCTCCAATGGGTACAGCGCAAACTCGCTAATAGCAACTGGGGGGTTCGTTGGAGCGTGTTGCTCATTCCTATGGAAGAAGTTCCCCAGGTTCTGGTTCTGTTGCACCTTGGGCACCGTAACAGGACGATCGTGGAGCATGCCATCCATAACGTGGAAAGCGCGACGCAACCCATCGTGTTTGATAACCGCCACTTTCCAGTTGGCATAGGTGATCGGTAGCGCGGTTTTTCCATAGACGGACTGCAGAACCGGCTTCAGGATCCCTTGCTTGAGGACTCAGACAAGTGTAGTTTCGTCATAACCCGCGGTGTTGTTGTATGTGTCCAGGAGTGTGAAATACTGTGGCCATTCCCGCTCCCTGGTGCAGTTTCTCAATTTTAGCCTGCACAATTTCCACCTGTGCCCCTCTAAAGGCATCAATGAGGTTCTTTTCGAAGACCTCGTAACTCCGATACAGTGGGGTATCGGGATCCTTCGGGTTGCGCATGGCCTGCACAACATTGTTGTCCCATGCCGCTGCCGATCCTTCCTTCATATAGGACAGGACGAAGGCGATCTTCGCACTGTCTCTCTTACGTTGGGTTGTCCAGGAAGTGCAACCAGCACTCCGCCAGATAGGAGTCCACTAACTCGGAGTCTCCTTTAAACAGGGTAGGGGCAGCAACACAGGTCGTCTTCACATGTTTGGTCTCCTTGGGGCCCTCCTGTAGAGGCCCTTCCCAAGGCTACCAGGGCATCACGCAAGAGTTTTTTCGAATAGGTGTTGTCCTCGCGGAGCAGACAATTCTCTCCGCACAAGTTCCCCAGTTCCTCCTGCATCACCCCGAATTGCCCTCCCGCATGTTGTAGGGCATGCAGCAGGATGCTGTCCCTCTCGTCACCGGTCAGGGCGCCAAAGCTCTCCATCGAGGGGAGCACAAAGACATCGCTCATTGTGTTACGTCCAGTCGGGTACGTCGTGTAGAGACACTATTCTTTTGTCAGCACAGAGCAGATTCTGGGTTCTGAGGTGATGAGGCGACTGAAGCACGAAGAGTTCCAATGAATAGGCCTGGAGTTTAGACTAGAATAGTGTAAAGTACAGGAGAGTAACTACAGCTTATATACTAAAGTCCCTAGGGGTCTGTAAATTAAGGTACAGTGTCCAACGGCAACGGACAAGATTAATGCAAAGTAAATGAAGGGGTATAGGAACGTAGAGGGGCGATCGGGAACCCGAAGGTCGGGAAACCGATTGTAACCGTTTGGGATCCTAAAACGGTATCCTGGTTCGATTGATCAGATAGTTGATCTGATCAATGATCGGATTGTTCGGGTTCTGGAAGTAAAATGAAAAGACGGTTCATGACACCCAGTATGGTGAACTGTGGTGGGTGTGGGATCTGGTGTGTGAGAACCCCGAGGAGTTCACGTTGGAATGGCCTGCATACACACATCTTGTGGATAATACTGTACAATTTCATTCAATTTGGCGGTCATGCATCATGCACCCCTGTGCCATCAATAAATTTTGGTCTTGGTCACGGGTCATGGCACCCAGTGCCAAATGTAAAATGTGTGACATTAGGGCCAAATCTCCCATGGAGGTGCAAAAAAGGCAGAATTCTCGAAATCTTTCGTCTTGAATGCCGAATTTTTGGAGGTGTCACACTAAAATTTGTTGGTTGCCGAAGTGCCGAATCGGTATTTTGGGTCACAGGTCACAACCCGTGCCGAATTGAATGAAATTGTACAGTATTCAGTTTATTTGTTGCTTGATCTTGACTCAACTCCCACCATGATTTCCTGAATCACAATCGTTGTAGTGATTTGAGAATGTATTTTCAAGTTCGCACCGGGTCCAGCTCAGGTGTGAAGGTCAGGCACAACAAGCGCATCCATTCATCCACTTATTGGTCAAGGTCAATTGTCTTCTTGTCAGAAAAAAACTGCATGAATCAGAATGTTCAATAAACGGACGACAGTGACAAGGTGTTCGTCAATAAGGCCAATGAGAAGGATAAACTCCAGTATAAGAGGTAAAAGTGCGGCAGTATAGTGCCACATGTCGAAGACCAAGTCCCGCAGCCCACAGAGAAACTGCTGCCTGAGTCGACATGCTTACAGCGAGAAGACAACCTAGAGGCTAGTTTACATTCATGCTGCATGTTGAGAACCGAGTACCGCAGACCAAGAACAACTGCCGCTAAAGTGCCGGTGGGTTTGGAAGCTAAGATGTGAAAGTTGATACAACGATGCTATGGCCTATCCAGAAGAACTTTCGACCCGCATGGTCTCACGGGGTCGGTGATTCTGTTGTGAGACTTAAACACCGCAGCTCATATGGCCAGATTAGAAAACCAGGCTTCTGAGTGGATTCATTGGCCGTGCCGGTAGGATTGGAAGCTAATATATGAAAATTGGTGCCAAGGTATTATATACTACCAAGAATCTATCTGTACCGTCAAAAATTGTCGGTGATTCTTTCTCTCAAGGCGGCATCATCTGCCCTCTTGATACTGAAAATTTTGTGGCAGAGAGGCGGGCTCATGATTTTCTGTGCTGGGTCGTCGCTGCAGTATGTGTTGGGCTCTTTGAGCTCCGTTGCCTAGGCTATGCTTTTGTACGTCTTTTATCACTGGGCCCCTAATACTGTGCTAAAATCTACCGAACGGGGACCTTCGATATTGGATCAAAGTGATCCAATCCGCACACATCTCCCAGATAATATCAGTATCTTTTCCTGGTTATCAATGAATGGGGCAAATTCACGGACCTCTTGATACGACCTGGAATCCCACGTGACCGTGAAGACGGGCACGCGGTATGTCATATGTACGCCAAGGCCAGTGAGTGACATCGCAGACATTTTGTCAACTGAGAAGATCGTCGCCGACTCGCCAACATCTCGACAGAATGACGAGGATCGATAGGGTCTTGTTTATAATTCCTGAGGGGGTTATAAACAGTTTTTAATTTTTGGTTTACAAACAGGCTGTTTATAAACATGTTTATAAACCGGTTCGCGTATAGGGCCCAAAATACAAGTTTTCCGGCGTCCCAAATTTTCTTCTTTCCCGCTTTCCTACTGCCCCAGGAGTCGCTGTCTACCCAATGATTGACAACAGTCGACACAGCCGGTGTCGACCACCTTCTCCCGACTCGGCAGTCGGCACGTAAGTATGCAAGAAAGTTGTGGACATCTCCACCGGAATGCTCTCGGGTAAGGCTTTGAACAAGTGATGCAAATACTTGAGTTCCTTGTAGTATGTAACCTCAGCGACTGACATAGTGCCTCAGAATGGTGTCGCTGAGTGAAAATTTAAGCGGCGATCAGTGATTGGCGGCCCCGGATCAGGTACAAATACAATTAAAAACCAGGCATTTCTCCCAATCCAATTAAAAACCGGTTTATAAACCGGTGTTTATAAACATGTTTACAAACAAGCATAATAAACAAGACCCTAAGGATCGACGGCACTGACAAATATCAACAACGGCACTGACGAACAAGATAAGTAATACGGACTGACTGGCGAGTTTGTAAGTGTCTCCGGCTCGCCGCCTCCCGACTTCCTCACGTGCAAACCATCGGCGTCGCATCGCACGACAAAGTACGCGAACGGACGAGGGGCTGGAGCGAGGGATGGGACTAAGTACTGGTGGAAAGTTCGTCCTCCGGCTTCTTTTCAAATATTTCTCCAAATCCTCCTTCTTTATCCTCTCCTTTGGTCCTATACATTCCGTTTCTTCTGTCCGTGTTCTGCTTCTCAGTGGCTTTTACTTTTCATTCCTCTAATTTTCTCCCCTTTAATATCTCCTCACATTCGCCGCCTGCCCTGCGTTTCTCCTTTCATCGTCGTGCCCACACTGACTTCTCCTTTTCCTTCTCTAGCGCCAGCATTTCGACCCTCGCGACATCCACCGCTGTCGCATAATGCGCTTCAAGTACTCGGAGCGCGACTTCTACTGCGTGGCTGCTTAGCCCACTGCAGCGAAGTCGACTGTGCACTTGCGTGTGCCGACGCACTCCACTCACCTCAGCACTGTGTATGCGTCGGCCCCAATTCACCACCTCCCAAGTTCAGCGTCGGGTGTTTCGTCACGTACTCGACCCTGGTACATACATCACCCTTCACCCGTGCCATCGGTGGTGCAGCGCTGCTGGGTGGGATATCGTAGCAACACAGTTAAAATTTCTGTACCGGCTCATGGGTGTAGTAAGAGTATGTTTGACCATCTTATTGTAATTCTCAACGCTTGAATTTGTTTTGGTCAAAGAAACTCAACAAGAAAACGATTCTTTTTTGGAAACTAGCACAAAAGTTCGGTGAGCGTCTAATTTAATCGCTCATCGGCGCAAGGGAAGATGAAAGCGTCTATGATAGAGATACAGAAAGACAGCACGCCGGTAATATACAAGCTAAAGCGCTCAAGATCTGTGAAATCCTCAGGTTCTATCCCGATTTCATACTTCCTTTTAATCGAGGCCGACTCGCTTGCAACTCTGGACGCGGGAGCCATGGTTGAATTGATCGAACTAAAGGAGTGTTATAATATTTCCTACACTGCACTTCATCTATTCACCACTTTTACCAGCCTCAACGCCAAGTCGGTCTTAATTCATCAAATCTTCAACTGGGTCTTTTTAGATTTATATGGCGAAAGTGTGGTAAGATCGAGTTACTAAAGTTCTAAAGAAAGAGAGATATAAGGCTACTGATTGCCCACAAAGTCATAAATTGTCCAGCCGGTAAACCGACGGAAGAGACCGGAAGGGAAGAAACCGCTGAACTCGTCTTGGCCGTCGTATAATTCAGCGTCAAATTTCCTTGACCAGAATCTTGGACAGCAACAAGACCGACACCATGCGTATCCTGATCCAGGGTGAAGCTGATGTCGAACTTGCCGCCGCCAGCGTTGAAGGCAACTGTCGAGGTGTAGTACTGATTGCCCACATAGTCGGCGACAAATGCAGAGGAGATGCGGCCGGTGGAGAGCTCGATGGTGTAGGTGTACTTTCCGGCGCTCAGGTCGCCGAGGGACATGATTAGGGCATTGTCTGAGTCGTCTAAACCGGTGAAGAGGTCATCTGATAGAAGGAAGGATGTGAGATATAAATGAGAAAGAAAGAGTCAAATTGAAGGCGGTATCGCACCTCCAGTTAAGCTATCAGAATCGGAATCGTCTTCTCGAGCAAGGATGTGAGCGTAGACAGGCTCTCGGGCATTCCTTGTCGTCAACTTTGGCACGGGAGCTTGTTTATCGCAATCCCAGCCTTCGATCTTGACCAGAAAATCGTCACCATCGACCAGACGAGATATCTTCCTCGACATCGTCCCCCCCTGCCAGCTATTCTCCCATGATTCAACACAAATAGAAACGCCATTGGCTTTGTTTCCACCCTGTAAACTGCTAGCAAATGGAAACTCATCACAGCTCATCCCACTCGCAATCTGCAGGTCTGCGGGATCGAGGTCAGGGTACAGTTTAGCGTATTCTTTCAGGGCATCTGCACAGAAGCCAGGGGGACACATGATGGCGCGGTTAGAGGCTTGATTTGCTTTGCTCTTCGTCAACTGAACCTCATTGGCAGACGTTCCCAGATATTTTTTGATTCCTTCGCACATGTTCATGAGAATGGCTTTGTTGCTGAGTGGGATACGCTTTCCACTGGAATTCTTAACCATCTTGTTTGGATAGTACTTGAAGGTGATCGTTGTCTTCGGCACCTTGGTGGTGGTTGGGGTTCCAGTAGTTCTAGAACCGGCAGAGGGAGTCGAAGTCGTACGAGACGGAACAGCCTGACTCCCTACACACTTGTTACTCCAGCACTGCACCTCATGTACACTGCAGCACTTACCGCCGCAACAGGCCTCTCCAGAACAACAAGTCGTCCCCCCACAGCAGGTTTCTCCCTCAGCACAACACCCGGACCCACAACAGGTATCTCCCTCCAAGCAGACGTTCCCTCCCTTGCAACACTGTTCATCATCCGAGACGCAATGAGTCTCCCCGCAACATTGCTTGCCGGAGAGGCATTGTCCACCTCCCTGAGAGCGGCTGCAGCAAGTAGCGCCGGCGTCGGCACACCCACCGTCGCAGCAGGTTTCTCCTGCGTCGCAGCAGCCTTGGCCGTTGCCACAGCAGAATGTTCCCACAGCGCAACATCCTCCGTCAGGGCACTGTTTGCTGCTGTCTGGGCAGCAACCCTCGGTGCCGCCGACACCCTTAGCGCATTTTTCTCCGGGGTCGCAGCATCCTTCCGTTCCACACTGTATATATGATTGAGGTCAGGTGAAATGAATACATGGTTGGGTGAATTTTCGTACACATACGCCTCCAGCACTGCAGTCGAAGCATTCATCACCACACTCGACTGAAGTAGAGGAGCACCTTAGGGTCGTTTATGAGGATAAAGAACGTGAAAACCTACTGAACCCTTCGCAGCCTTCCTCTTGCCTCCGAGTTATATTCCTTAGACTATCGGAGTCCACAACAAACCTCGGGAAGACCAGAGAATCTCGTAGAGATTTGTGCACAGAAGAATGGGGGTTGCGTAAAGACGTCCGTTTGGTGGCATGACGCGCCGCTTTAGCATCGACGAATGGAATCGAAGGGAAACACAGTTGGAGAAGAACCAGAGCGAGGAAAGCGACGCTTCGGGGGGCTGACGGCAAACGAACCATCATGCTATGATTTTAGCCTCCAAGCTATCCTTTTATATAGCCCAAAAGTGCATTGAGGTTCTGCGCCACCGGAGGAGTCCACTCCGACTGTACAACAGGATGATGATGCCAAGCCAAACCATTCAAATACCGTATCATTACGTTCAATTCGATACGGGTTTGATGCGTAACATGGTATGAGCGATTCGATATTTCGATAACAACCAAATTTTTGCGTGAGGCAGCGTGACACCACCAAAAAAATTCGATATTTGGACTGATTTTTTGCCTTTTTAAACCATTTTTTTCAGGTAAATTTGAGCCCTGCGTGACAGTTTGAAAATTCGAAAGAGGTCGCTGTGATCCGTGACACAGACCAAATTTCGATAGTGACTTCCGATTTGAACGTAATTGTACGGTATGATAACCATCCGTCGCAAGATTGTTGGGAACGTTCCACGCGGTGACTGAAATTGAGAAAAATAAAGCACACCCTCTTTATTATCCGTATGCTTAAGATTCTTTACGGCTTTCATTTGGATGTCTTTGGCTCTATCCCCTTCGAGGCTCCTCCATTTTACTGCCTCTCCTCTCTGGTCAAAATTTTACAGCATTTCCCATCAACTTCCCGCTGCGCCATACTGCTGTGCGCGTCACCCGAATTTTCTCCGATCTTGAATTCAATGTCTAATATAGCCCAAAATCGCATTGAGGTTCTACGCCACCGCCAAGGACACTCCGACTGTACAACAGGACGATGATACCAAGCCAAACCATTCAAATATGATAACCATCCGTCGCAAGATTGTTCAGAACGTTCCGCGCGATGACTGGAAATGAGACAAATAAAGCACACTCTCTTTATTATTCGTACACTTAAGATTCTCTACGGCTTTCATTTAGATGATTTTGGCTCTATCCCCTTCAAGGCTCCTCCATTTTACGATCCCTCCTCTCGGTAGGGCTCTTCACCGTACGTGCCATATACGATACAGAGGTTTTATCCCGTGTTACGGCCACGCGGCGGTGCGACTACGGTACGGTAAACCAGACATGACTTCATCCCTAAATAAGGCTTGATTGTTGGTCAAGCATGCAACAAGGTCCCTGCATGTCAACTCTTGTACCATGTGTTGGGAGGATCATAACGTCATTTGAGACTTGCTAGAATGTCTTTGGTATTGCGTCTGTCAAATTTTCTGTTGTTCAGAAATAGTCTTTGGGAGAGGATGAATCAACGTGCAGATTCATGGTGAAGTGTTCAGTCTTGACATAAACATTCTAGGACCCTCCCCACGACCCCCACCCCCACCTTGACCTCCTACCCCGCCTGCAAAAGATAAGTGATAATGTTAGCTTGTCAGTTTTGCAACACACCAGAGACTTAATTGTGTGGAATTCACTAGCCTGGTGAGACATTATATGGCCAGTGTCAATTGATAGAGACTCCGAACAGAGTGCGGATCTTGCATATGCTGTACAGTAGACATGAAGGTGAAGGACAGGAGCTGACTGACAGTTGACTGACAGCCACAGCCAGCACACGGCCGCATGCATGGTTTCCTAATTAAAGGGCGCCAAACTTCGGGGAAACAGCACAATTTTCTCATTTCAAACTTCAGGCGCAGATAGCACATAAAAATAATATATTGAATTGGGTTGCCAAATAAGACATCATGCGATAGAAACGGTAAGAAAAATGAAAGAGTCGAAACAGAAGATAAGCGGAGGAAGGGAGTCAGGGGGAGATAAATAAATGGGATTGTAAAGGAAACAAGGAGCTGACGACATGAAGGAGTCTCAAGCCTCTATAGACCAGCCGGCCCGGTGAAACTGATGCCATCGCAACACTCGAACAATCAGAACCTTGCTGGAACCAAACCAAACAGCTCGTGTCTCTGGTTGGTCTTCAGCTCCTTTTTTTTTTTTTTTGCTCTCGCCGGAACAGGCTTCTGCGGCTCACCGAGGCCCAAGTTCTAACAGAGGTTATCAATCTTATTTGAATCGGCGTCCAAACTCGGGCTTGGTTACAAGGTCTTCTCCCGTCTTTGGTGCGACCCACAAGACAAATTCAAACTGTTCTCTCCGTTTCCAAGTCTTGGTAATTTAGCATCCCCTGCTCCTCATTGCACAGTCCAGGCCTGATAAATAGGGATGGCAACCGTACCGTATACGGGTACGGTCCGTATTTTTACGGCTAATACGGCTATACGGCCGTGTGAATACGGTCCGGGTTGACAGGGTTTACAGCTCAAAACGGTACGGTACCCGTCCGTGTACGGTAATACGGCCGTATTTACGGTGTAGGACAGGTGTCAATTTTTTTGGGCTACCGTGAGCCATAAAACAAATGAAATAATGCTATTTATTCACCTCCAGTGAGGTCTAGGACAGTCTTTAAGCAGAGGCAGTTCTTAGAGATTGTCTCAGCCTGCAGAAACGCGCATCAAATGCCAATGACATCGCGCGCCCAGCCACGGCGAACCCAGCAGGACAGGTGTGTAAACGAGATCTTAGTTAGCATAGACTCACGCGATGTCAGCATTGACATTGGAATGGTGAGTAATATGCCCGGAGGTAACAAGTTCGCTGGCGGCCGCCACTGGCCACCGGTGGTTATTGGCGGCCACTGCCAGACGCTGTTTGACAGTGTCCATCACTGAGGCTGCTGATTTCCGCCAATGGCCACCGGGCCGTTGTGGACCCGTGATATCCTCTCGTCGGTTTCCAGTGGTTTCCGCCGGCAGGTGCTGGAAATGAGCAAGGTTGGTAGTTTTAAGTATTTGAGAGTGCATATAACACTTTTATCAGTCATTTGAAAAGCACCGGCCTTTTTTTGGTTCAAGTTTCTAACCGGCATTGAACTACCTGACCGAGTTGAACTACGTGCCTGTTTAGATAGCTTCAAAAACATCGCATGTTTGAGTGGTATATCAAGGCACCATTCATCTGATAGGCTCTGCCTTCCAATTCCCAAACAGTGTATTCAGGATTCTGTGCACAGGGGTATGCGACCAAAGATGTATGCAGGTTTGCTTGCTGGTCTACTATATACTCTGGAGGCACTATTTCTGATGCCCGAGAGCCGCCGGAAACCAGTGAAATCCGATGGGATCCACCGTGGCTCCAGTCACTGGCTTTCGATGGAATCCGGCGTCCGCCAGTGGCTTCCACTGACATACCGGTGCTCGGCAGTGGGTGCCGCTATCAGCCAATGCCGTTCACTGCCGATCAGCCGGTTGCTACCTCCGCGCATATTACTGGGAATGGTACGACATCATTTGTGCCAAAAATCAACCCACAGCCGAGATCAAATTATATTGCCGTATATACGGCCGTACCAGCTAGACGGAGACGGCAAATACGCCGTGTCCGTATGAGTCTCCTTCGGACCTCTGACGGTACAGTGCCGGTTACCGGCTTACGGTGACCGTTTGCCGGCGGGTACGGTTGCCATCCCTACTGGTAAATCTCGTATTCTCAATTCTCTACGATTCAGTGTCATACCCCTCAGGGAAAGGCAGCGTTAGTAACATCCTGCCCATCCCACCGCTTCGCACCGAACCTCGTCTTCGCCTCAATCTTCATCTTCGACGCAATGTTCTTATCTAGTCTCACCACCCATTTCTCACTCCCTCCATACCACTCGAAGTTTGAAGCTTACTTCCCCAGCAGAGGGGGAGCGCACGCATTGCCGATCTTCTGAGCTGGAGATTTAAGCAGTTTCGGCCAGCTGCACGTTCGTTCCGTTAATGCAACGATCAAAATGTTAAAGAACGGTTGTAGCAACGGACTCAACAGAAACAAGGTTAATCTCTCTCTTTTCTTCCCCCTCTCTCTTTTCTCATTTTCAAAACCTGATTTCGACAGACCCTCCACAGACTTAGTTAATAAGCCGAATTTTAAAACGCGTCCGGAGAACAACTACGACACACTGAAGGTACAAAATGTAAACGGGATTGTTGATATTTATCGGCAAAAAAAATTAGATAGTGACAGGGGTGGAAAGTGGAGAGATGGTGACTGTGCCCCAGGTCGGTCCGACAGCATACACTTCTTCAGACACCACAACAGGCCATGCCGAGTCGTCGAATCCGGGTCGCTCGAATCCATCCGGAATAGCACCCTTGGGTGACTTCCACTGCTCAGCAGTCAACCGCGCATCAGTCAACACATATGCGCCCGCGGTACAGTTGGTTCTCCCGGTTGGCTGCATGTTTATTTCCATGGCTACGAGGACGCCGGCAGGGCTCGCAACATTGTTCGTCGCGAGCACGGCAAGCACCACCTCCGAGGCCGGGGTCGCGAAGTTGATGGTGTACCGCTGCGCAACCTTCGAGCTTGTGCCGTTCCCGACGGTCGCACCGTTCACGTACAGTGTGTATTGGTTGTCCGCAGTAATGATGATGGTCGCGGATGCGGGGACCTGGCCGGGCGCGGGAATGAATGTGCGGCGGAATGCACGCTGGCTCGCAGGTACCTTGCCGCTCGCGGGTACAACGTCTGTCCACACCCACTCCGCGTGCTCGAGATCGACCACGGGTGGAACTGAGGGGATGAACTCCGGGGCGCTGCCGGCTACCACCGTTGCCCCAGGCCAAGCGGTGTCATCGAAAGACAGCTGCTCGAATCCGATGGGGAGCCCCTTGTTCACGCGCCAGGTGCTGTCGCTCACGAGCGTGTCCGTGGTACCGTCACTATATGTGAGGAGGATGCTCGCCAAGAGCGCGCCATCGGTAGTAACGGTGGAAGCATTAACCGCAAAAACGTTGTAGCTGGGGAGGAGGTCCACACAAAAGCGGTAAGCAAAATTAATGCGGTAAGCGGCCGATCCAACGAGGTCACCGTTCACGTATAAAGTGAACATGTTCTCGGCATCAATGAGAATCTCTGCCGCGATGAGGGCCTTTCCGAGAGGCGGGGTGAAGTCCTTCCGGAGCGCCACGAAGGCGTTGGCCTTCGCGGTGGAAGTCCAGATCCAGTCGGATGACGCGAAAGTAAGCGCACGAGTCACAGGAGGGGCAAGGCCGCGATTGGTAACATTATTTACTGCCGAGATTGAATAAATAAATAATTGAGCAGGTGTCGCAAACTCTACAACACACCAGCGGCGAAAGAGAACGGGGCGAAGAGCAAAGAGAGGCTGGAGAGCAGAGCAACTCGAACTAGGGCACAGTTCAGTCAATCGATTGGGGGAGGGAAAATATGGAATCTCACAAAGCGGGGCCATTATAGTGGTAGAAATACCGATCGGAAGTGTCCAGCTTTTATGATGATCAAGCTTGGGATGTTGGCAAGAGCATGTGCAATGTTACAAGTTGTCGGTGGTTGATGTCGGAGTCCCAAAGTCCTGAAATACACGAACTTTACGGTATCCGTGACCGCCATAAAACCCTGCCAGGACACCAGTTACAGCCAGAATGTCGACCGCAAACCGCCCAAACTTCATTCATCCCATCTAGAATCCATATACAACGGTACAAGGCAGCGAGAAGAAGGCCAGATGTCATAGAACTCAACTGCATTTGCCATTTGGGCCCGGACTTTCAAAGCGCCGGAGACGCGACGTACGGAACGACTTGCGTCTTTCAACTCCTGTTGTGCTATCATTGCATCGGAGTCTCATAGTTTGAAATTTTAGCGGCGATAGAGTATAAAGTGAGTCCGGTGACATAGGGAATCACGTAAAACATGCAGCAAATCGAACT
Organism: Mycena olivaceomarginata; assembly: GCA_029378375.1. Classification (NCBI taxonomy): domain Eukaryota; kingdom Fungi; phylum Basidiomycota; class Agaricomycetes; order Agaricales; family Mycenaceae; genus Mycena; species Mycena olivaceomarginata. The sequence continues at coordinate 146,003 of JARKIC010000823.1, read as the reverse complement.
AAATGCTGGTAATGGATTGTGAGAGTTTTCTGGAATCATCGAAAGAACAGAGGAATCGGAGAGGATCGGGAGTGCATAATGAGAAGTTGCCAGCACCGGAGTTTGAGGCAGAATTTGAGCTGCCGGGATCTGGCCTAGTCTCTGTTACAGACCAGAAACGGATGATGATCAAGATGTACAAGATGTGCCTTCGCTTCGCTCCGGCGCAAGTGCTTTTACATGGATCTCAGTTTTTTTTGTGTCCACAGTACTCAATTCATGTCAAAAGAATAGTAACAACTATTGTGATTGGGTTTTATGTACATAATTTCAATAAAGAAACAGTCAGGGTACAATGCATAGACATGATAGGAAATACGGTGGTATGTTCGAATCGTGGTCACGTACACTTTTTTTCAAAACTGGTTGGGGGCACTTAGAACCTAGGAATAGAGCGCGGTGATTATCCCATAACTACATCATTTATTGGCTGGAATAACTCATCTTGTACTGGCGCTCGAGGCCCGGTGGTGGCGGCCACAGTACATCGTTACCGAAGTTGGATGTAAGAACACAACATAGTCCATCAAGATGTACCAGCGGCGTAAGTTTACCTTGTTCGCGGGCCTTCTTGGAATCGAAAATATTGTGGCAGCGGGCGTAGAACCGTCACACACCACAGCTCCGATTCCAGCGGGATCTCGAAAATACATGTTGGACAAATTACAATGTAATATCATGCATAGCAACATACCGCTTTCACCAGCTGCGAGGGAAAGAACAACGCGTCGGGAATGCACAGCGACGCGGGGTTGAGTTGACCACGTAGACGACTGAACAAAGGTATGGTAGTCAAATGCATAGATAAATATGAGAAGTACAGCCACTCACCGGAATCCCAAAAAATGGAATGGAATTTGCGGGTATTGGATAGCGCAGTCATGGGCGGGGTAATTGGTTTTGAAAGGAAGGTGGGGCATAGCACCACAATCGAAACTTGAACTACTCATAGCTGATGGGGCTGAGTTCGTTGTGGCATTGAAAACTAATCGAGTTTCTATTCAACCCAATCAATAGCTCCAACATTGATTTGAATGTCGAGTTCGAAGTTGACACAGGGATAAAGAAGATGTAGTTGATTTTCACTCAATTCCTATTCCGCAATTTCAAAGTCAGGTAGAGTTCAAGTAAAAGAAAGAACGGGCTGACCGTTGGGGATGCCATGCGAGTCCGAGGTGGTGGCAGTTCGTGCTAGAGATGTAACACTTCGGATACTCTATGCTGTCAAGGCAGTCAGTGATGGAATAAATACTAAATCAGATCTCAAAGCACAGAAGGCAACAACGAACCGTCGGATAATTTTCAAGACGATGGTGAGGTAGACATCTTTCCTGTATGCGGGCCGAAAATTCAGCCAACAAATGAATGTTAAAAAGGGATCATACCGGGCAAGAGAAGGCGGTTATGATGATTCTCAAGTTGCATCTAAGCAAAGAGGTGAGCCGATCAATAAAATGTTTAAAATCACGTACCAGAGATTGGAAGGCGCTGTGGTGGCAGCCACCAGATAGTCGTCATTGCTCCTTGAATAGAATGCAAAGATATGTCCTCACTACGCTTCAGGCACCGGGAGGAAGTCTGAGCATCGCCAAGCACTGCAAAATCGCATGCACGGGGATGATTAGGCTTCAGCGGGCAGTGCACCTGATCTCTTGGTGGACAGAAAGCTGATAGTCTCGATGAGTGCAGAGCAACACGGCATTCAGAAAGTACCTACCAATCATCGATGGACTAGAATGGCGCCGTTCAGAGCCTCATTTGGGACTGAGCTGTGAGGATGAGATTCAGCAGAGGATAGGAAAGCAAAGGGAGTGGACAGGCTATCGATAGCTGAAGAATTGACGTACCTCAGACACAGTGTCTCTGGGAATTGCGCGAAGAATACCAGGCATTCCGCAGCGGCATGGTCTGTTCGGAGCCCGAAATCGAGAGTGTGAGACTTGGAAAATCCGGGAGGGAGCTGTCGGGGTGCAGAAGAGCTTGAATGCGAGATATTGAGGCAGAATTTGGATGCCACACGACAGAGGTCTGAAGCCATTTTGCAGATCTTGAACGGCAAGCAAGGATTGAACTGGGTGAATTGAGGGAACATGGATTGGAGAGAGCTTGAATGGAGCTTAACTTGCGGTTGTTGCGAATAGGCCACGGACAGCAGGTATCTTGAGGGTGTACATTGAGCAGGGTGAGGGAAGGAAGGAAGAAGCGAGATGCCGGAAACGATGCGGGGTCTTGCATATATGTGGCCCATTGCTTCGCTGCTCGTAGCTGCGAGGACGCTAGAAAAGGATATTCAAACAGCTCTGGATAGGGAAGCACAACAAAGCCTCCCCTTCGGCATCAGCGTTGAAGCCAAGAAAGGAGTGCACCACGTGGCCGCAGGGTCGGCGCGCAGCGTGCTGTAGTCAAGGGGGGAGTTCTTGAGCGCGCTGTCGTCGGGGAAGTAAGGTCTGGGGCCGAAGGGATAGAGGGGGAGGGAGCAGGCGGAAGGGGGGACTTTGCAAGCCAGCGACACACTACGGAGCCGCCGATAGCCCTGGTCGCGTCCGGATTGTAGACGTCGCAGAAGGGCGGGGTGCGGAGACGGGGGAAGGAAGCGATGTGGGGGCGGATGTCCATGATGCCGAGAGTGTCGAGGGGCATCACTGGAATGAGAGTGAAGGCAGGTTAGCATTTGCGATGGAATGTGAAGAGGGCAGGGGAGGGACATATGCGGATTGACTGAGATATAAAGTCAGCTCGCGCACGGTCAGGGCGAGGGCGAGGGCATCTGGCGCATTAGGTACGTCACGTCGAATAGTATAATTGTCGCTCTCAATCCAGATGTGGGTGCCCGACTCGCTCCAAGCGCTTGAAATTGTCCCGCGACCGCGGGTGTACCCACCCCGTACTGCAGTATGGTACTGAAGTATGCGTACGCCCGACCTAGCTCCAAGCGCTTAAGATCGTCCCGCGACCGCGCGCTTACCTCACCCCGTACATGCACCACGCCCGTGACGCGCATCCCGAGCTTGACTCGCCCGCGCGGAGCTGCGATAACAAAATATTATTATGTAGCGCACCGCGTCCCACCCCATCATCCCTTCGCGCGCACCCCCTCCTCGACGCCCAGATCCGCACAAGAGAACACCTCCCCATTTTACTTCTTGCTCCTACACCTCGTTCCCGACCCGGAACCCGTGCAAGTTTACACGCGGGTCCAAGAGCAACACCCGCCGTGTAAGGATATGAAGGAGAGAAGCTGGTGTATGAACATGCACTTTAAATTTGGATTTGCGATGGGAGGAACAGACGACACTGGAGTTGTAGCGAACGATACAGCGAGCGAGAAGCGAGTCCGCGGAGTGGGTCATTTGGAGCGTGTCTCGAATGATGTAGACGCGAACCCCGTCGGAGAAGGAAGGTAATGGGTACACGCAAGCGGACGTGCAGGGCGGAGGAAGGTACGGTGGGCGTGTCCTTCGCTTTCACGAGGGATGCGTATTGCTCGTCACTTCAATCCGAATCCACGGTGGCACTGCGCGCTCTCCGTCCCTTCCTCCGGGCCCTTCCTGCCCTTCCCGCACTCTCTCGGTTCATCACGAGCTCGTCTCCGGCTTGGAGATACGCCGCCCCACGCTCAGGACCATCCCCGCTCTGCGCAGCCCCGCACGATGTTTGAATGAGCATAAGGGGAGTGCAGCTCTGCGTACGCATAGCATGCTAGGTGTATGTGCGCAGACGGCGGCGCGTGCACGATCGGGGGATGCGGATGTGCCCAAGTGTACGACGAGCGGGCCTTTCTCCGCGTGCTGGAGATGCACGACTCGGCGGAGAGCGGGGACGCTGCAGGTGGGATCGTGCTCAATCGTAGGGAGAGACCGAGAGGCTGAATCGGCCCCGACAACGCACAGCTGCCCCGGACGCGACAGACCTCGTTCCACCGCTCCAAATCGTCCCGTTCCGCGTGCAGTCCGCGGTCCAGTCGAATAGAGCGTGGGGGGGAGTATGCTCCATCATAATGGAAGCCGAACGCGCGGCGGAGGTATCTCTGAAGCGCGCTGTCGTACTCGTGCAAGTCCGAGACGTCGGAAAAGGGTGGGGTACCGAGGAGTCGATAACGCTGGACTACCGCGCACGCTGCCTCCCGGCATCCGTGGCCGACCCAGATGCACGGCGTACTGCATTGTCCAAGCATCGGCGTAGACTTGGAGCCGAGCACGGCGGCGGTCCACGAGTATCGTCAGCTCAACGACACGTCACACGCCCTCAGCCAGCGAGTAGGCATGCGCGGGACACCGCCGGACGCGAGGAGGAGACCAGACGAGGACGCGGGTTCGGGCTCGAGGAATACGATACCAGATTCCGCAAGACATGCGCAGCGCACCGCCCCCGCCGACGGGCACGAAATAACGGGAGCGGGAGCGTGATGGCAGGGTGCAGGCCCGTACTGCGAGGGGTGGTGGAAAATGGCCGGAATGGCGAGGAGAGAAGCGCGAGGTGCGGCGGGGCCATGGCAGGGCACATGCGAACGAAAGGGTGTGCTCGTGTGGCTGCGGGTGCGAGAACTCGGGAAAGGGCGGGACGACGGACGCAGAGAGGACAGGACAGGAGAGAACAGAGCGTGGGGCGACATCGAGGCGAGCGCAGACCGGCGGGTCCGGGTCCGGGTCCGGGCCCGAGGACGCAATAAGCAGAGCGAGCCGAAGTTTTGCGGTGCATATCACACGGCCCAGCGAGGCCCCCACGAAACGACATGGGTGCGGCGAGTCTCCTTGGCGCGCCCGGCGACAGTGTCATCCCATCTCCACACCCGACTCGCGAGCACCGCGCGCGCGCAGGACCGGCCACCGCGAGGAACAGATATGTCATATGGGGCGTCGAGGGTCCGCACTTCTTCTTCTTCTCCACCCGAGTCTTCTCCACCCGAGCCCTTGCTGCGCTGGTGCATGCGGCGCGCGGTCTGCAAGTGCGAGGACGCAATGGGTAGAGAGAGCCAGGTGCACGGCGCACATACAGCAGGAGTAGATCCACGCGTCGGGTCGAGTGCTAGCCCCGCGCGATAGGATCACCATCCCGCCTGACGGGCGCCCCGTCGACGCTCGAGCACAGACCGGCGCACCGTGAGGGACAGACGCGAGGCGCCGAAGTCAGCGTCTGGTCTTGGGCGTGCTGCGCTGGTGGTGAATACGACACGTGGGGGCGGAGGTGGGGTCGAAGGTGAAGGAAACAAGAGCGCCGAGATCGGCATTCCATACGATGGAGGGCGAAGCAGCGTCGGCAGCGCATCTAGCAACGGGATCGAGATCAGTATATGTGCGAGATGAGAAGGCAGGCTCGTGGAGGGATGGGGGGCTGGGAAGACGTACGTACCGTGGACTTGACATGAAAACCGACACGCGCCGCCGAGGTGGGTGATTACATAGATACGTCTGCACGTCGATGTTAGGCTCGCAGGAGCGGGGGAGCAGGGAGTGGGCGTATAGTGGAGTCGAGGTGGAACAAGGAGGATTGCTTTATCAAGCTCCTGAGTTCTTCCGACGGCAAGGTGAATCGAGCTGACTGGGGCGTAGAGACTGGCGAAGGGGGGCGCGGTCCCTAGAATGACCGCTGGTGCGGGAGGCTTGGATGCACATGCTCCAGTATTCGGGACTTCCAAGGAAGTACACAGCAGGGCTGGCATGAAAGTATCCTCTACGAAAGATGGCGGAGGTTAGACGCACGGAATCGCAAGAGTGTAGATTATACATACCGAGCCCTGGCAATTCCGCGGGTCGTACACGGAAAGGTCGATGGCGGCGCAGCAGAGTGCTCGGAATAGCGCGTCGCAAGAAGTAACCCAGATCATCTAGCCCTCGACGCTTAAGCTTGAGCTCCAGAGGTGCCGGCTGTACGGGAGACACTCGTAGGGACGACAATTTGGTGCTACCGCGACGCCACGCCAGAAATCTCGCGCTAACCCCTGAAAGCTTCACGCTGTCGTCTCTAAGTCGTCTCGAGAACATCTTGTCACAGCAGCGCTGAAGTACACTTGACTCCTCAGAATCGATACTCCTCGGAATCGATATATTTGCAAGAATCCTAGACGCTAGAGACGCCCATCCTGAGGCACGACAGTGACGACACAAGGGCATCAGACAGCCATTTGTGCGTGTTTGGCATCAACTTGAACTTCCGAATGTCCGACGATTCTTCCTCCAATTCACCTCCATCATGATCTTGCAATAAGTAATGGCCCATTCATCTTCCCTTTTCTTTGAGGTCTTCAAAGGACCAATCCTCGTTGTTGCTGGTTGGGGTCCGGTACTTATTCTGGGCTGCCAGTGTCTATGCATATTCTAGAACCGTCTTATGCGCTGTTGCCTTGATCCTGCCTCTTTCTGCGTGCATAGTAGGGTTGGACACGGGTACCGGGTCTACCCGCGGGTTTGGCCCACGGGTATTCGTGGGTATGGGTACGGGTCGGCATTCCTCAACCCGTGCCATTTCCGTGTACCCGACTACCCGACTCACAAACCCGCGGGTCTTTACGGGTCCAGCAGGGTCCAGCTTGAGGTGATTCAGAGGCCTGAGTTGATCAAGAAATGGTGGTAGATTTGATGGAAGTATGCAGGTCTAAGTCAACTTGTAGCAGCTAAAACATATCAGTATACTGTACACACCTTTTACTTTGTTATTTTTCGGAAAACTGACTAGTTCACAGCAAAATTCAATGTTAATTCATAAATCTGGATGCAGAGCTTCATTGAGGGTGTGTCTCCAATCCAGACACCTCTTTTGCGCTGATTTTGAGTTTTAGGAGACAAATTTAACACCCAAATAATAGGTGACCTGCACACAGATTTGCAAACCTGTAGGTAATTCACCACCCGCAGGTAGACCCATACGGGTTTTGGACCCGACCCGTACCGGGTACAGATTATGCGGGTACAGGTACAGGTTGGTGCTCTGGTACCCGCAGGTTGACCCGTGTCCAACCCTACGTGCACGCGTTGTGAAGGCGTTGGAGCCTTCACACACATCTCCAGTTGGTCAAGGCTGTCCTGGGCCGCCCTCGCAGTGCGACCAAATCTCAGTGCTCTGACAAATCTATGAGTGGTCTATCCAAATATTAACAGGCAAGGCAAAGTTGGATCTATAATGGACTCAGGATCTCAGATAGTTTTGATTTCACTGGATCAAGCAGCGGAATTGAGATTAACTTGGGATCCTGATATTCAGATTTAGATGCAGAGCGCAAATAGATCAGTGGGCCTGGCAAAGAATGTTCCATTCAAATTTGGGGACAGAATTGTCTACCTGCAAGCCCATGTAATAAGGGGCCCAGTGTATAAGGTTTTATTGGGGAGACCCTTTGAAGTTTTAACCGAATGCCAGATAAATAACAGTCATGACGAATCACAGACAATTACCTTGAAAGATCCTAACACAGGCAAGCACTGCACTATGATTACTTTCCCCAGAGGAAAGGAATCAGAAGGCAAGCCTAAGGTTGCTGCTAATGAAGAAGAGGAACACTTAGGACCAACTGCTGACCCAGAGTTGATAAGTCAGGGTTTTTGCCAAGCTTTGATGAATTAGTGCAGCTGCAAGAATGAGGAGAGGTGGTGTTTGGGTGGTGTTGAAACTCGGCTTTAACAAGAAGCAGGAGATGAAAATCCTAGGATATTATCGACCTAAAGGAAGGATGTTCTCAGAGAACAATGTTCAGGAAGCCTACCTTAGCGCATCAAAAATTCAAAGGATACTACGAGTGAGCTCTGAAGAGTCCCGCCAAACACAAGCGTACAGAGAGGTGTGATTTTTATTTATTTTAAGATGCGCAAAACTGAAGATGTTACAGAACTTGAGTTCTGCGGGAACTCAAGTCTATGCACAAGACTTGAGTCTCTCCGGAACTCAAGTCTATGCACAGGATTTGAGTCTCTCCGGGACTCAACTTGTCACTCAAGTCTGTGGACACAAACTGAAGCGAACGAAGAACTTGAGTTGGGGGGAACTTGAGTGCGGGACTTGAGTCTTGAGTAGTATGTAATATGTGTAAACCTGAACTGAAATTGCAGACTGAAGTTTCAATTGATGTTCATGTCTTAAGTCGTCAGAACATCTTAAGTTCAGGCGAACTCATAACTTAGGTTAAAACTTAAGTTCCAACGGAGGTAAGGATTAGGGTATAAGGCTCCAACCGTTCCCATTTATAAATGTTTATACACGGTGTTAACCGTTTTTGTTTCCATTTAGTTTGCCTGGGGGTCCAAACAGTTTACAAACCGCTTTTACACGGTTTGAACGGTTGTGGAGATTCGATCCACTGACAGTGAACTTACTGGTGGAAATCTGACAACTTCTTGCAGCTAGAAGTATCTCTCGACCATTTCTCGCCCCTCCAAAACCATAAATGACCAGGGCCTGCTCATGGAATGCTCAACTGGCGGGACCCATTCAAATATGGCAAATGCTGATGTGATTGATGGCTCAGTATTGATGCGCCATGCAGCTTGCGCTCTTCGCAGTCTGAACTCAACAATCACCTCAGCTCCTCTGCTGAGTGATTTTTGCTTTCACCAAGTGTACTGTCAATGAACAAGTGCCATGTCAGGTTACCACTCGTGTTGAATTCAAGTTGAATTTCTTGATTCAACCCATATCAAAACTCTGGTTGCAGTGTGCACCCTGTATCCAGTGTCAATTAATATTGTAGTGCTCTGTTGCCGGCATGTGCTCTATTTCAGCCAAAGTCCTTTGCAATTCCCACAATGATAAGAGGTAATACTTGAAAGAATAAAGACCTGACAGCCTGATACATCCACTGGTTCGGAAAAATCCGTGGAAAATACCGTTTATAAACTGTTTTTAAACGGTTTATAAACGTTTTCTAACCATTTCCGTTTAGTTTACAAGGTTCCATAAATCACCTTCATCGTGATTCATGTCCAGCCGGTCGTAGGAGTACGCCCTCGACATGCACACTCGCGTCTAAGGGGGAGAGGGAGAAACCAAGAGCTGCCAAGCCGCTTAATTTTGTGATCTGCGTCCGCCGCCTGATGCAGGCCCATGGCTGTGATCACGATCTAGGGTTGATCAGGCTAGGGAAAATCGAGGCTAATTGTTTCGCCTCTTAGCAGCCAACAGGAAGCCACCGCTTGAGATCCACTTGGGAGACTGGGGTCAGACTCATAGTTGCCTGGATCCCAGTAAACCCGTACTACGGAACGATTGAGATCAAATTGAGACAACTTGTAGTAGATGTGGAACAGATGTCTTGAAACTACCGGGAAGGCAGAGAGGGCAGCGAGCGCGAAAGCATGCACCTGAATTCCCTCCGAGTCCTCACGACGGTACTTCAGTAGATCCACCTGTCGCAAAAACCCTGTTCAGCTTGCAAGGGATTGAGGCGGCTTGAGACCTTGAAGCGACCTGAAGGGGATTACAAGCCGCCCACGGAGAGGCTTAAAATCCACTGTAAGCCGTTTCAATTCCCTTCAAGGTAGAGGGTGGCTTGTGAGGGCTTTTCGCGGCTCTTCGGACATGTGTAGCATATTTTATGAATCTATATTGGATCCTTGATGCAGAAGGTTCCCGCCCAGAGTTCACCGTAATCCCAGAGTATATTAATATTGTAAACCGCACGGAAGAGTTGTCGCGGCGTTAACGAGAGAGTGTGATAACGGATCAAAGTTGACGTAGTTCAAGTTTCAAAGTTGTCTCCCAATCGTCTCCTGCTTTTAATGCTCTCATCCATTTCTCTTTCTTGCTCTCTCAGTCCTTCCCCATGCACCTGTATTTCTTCTGGAGCTGCAACGTTCGTCGTTATATCACCCTAGAATGTTCCCAGTTGCCGGCACCTGTGGGGCTCTGTGGGGCCAAGTCCAACCTCGGGCCTCGGCTAGGTGTGGGGCAGAGTGGAGCAGCACCTATATAATAGACGGCCAGGTGAGTTCTCGCATCAACACATCTTCTCCTCTCCCCCCTTCCCCCCACGTCGAGTCGACATCGAATCGGGCACTCCGGATGGGACCTAGGGGCTCAGGCAGATATTCTGGCCCTGCACCGACTTCAAGCATCCAGCCGTGTCGCCTGCGTCAGGTGGCCCAGAGGTGAACACGATGAGATGGACCTGGTATACGAGGCTGCACACCATCTGCCGTGCGTGCTGTCCGTGTTTGCATTGATTCTTGCTGACGGTTTACAGGATGACATTGAGGATGCTGCTCCCAAACAATCCAATGAACACGCCGTCGTGAGTTGTCTTATTTTCATATCTGGCTTTATTAATCGTCTTAGGCTGTTGTTAACCCAGCCGCTCATCGGCAGTCGCCCCGCACCGACGCAGAGCACGACAACAGATCGGACGGCGACAACGACTCGCGTTCCCCTTCAGCTCCTGCGCAGAGTGGGGGGTCCTCGCATCAAGCAGTTCCCTGCAAGAAGAAGAAGCAGTCTGTTAAGGGCGGCGCTAAATATTCATATACTTATGTATCATTGAACATTCCATACGCAATATCTACATTTTTTCCGCTGTTGTTGCGCTGGATTCAGCTGGTACAGTAAATACTTTTCAAAAATCCATGAGAGTTAGTGTCACAGGGTTTTGCAAAAGCCCCCACTAACTCATGGATATCCCCAAATGGGCTGTCCTGGCCTGATCCTTCTCTGCCATCCAGAGGCCATCATCCCGGCTGTTCTCGGCTTGGCCTGGCACCTTCCGGATATTCCAGGCATGCCAAAAATAATAAATTGTCAATTAAAATGGCCATATTTCAATTAAAATGGGCAAAACTGATGGCTGCCTGTATTGGGGGTGGGATTGATGGGCCCTGGCCATTGCCTTAACATTGATGGGTGTTCGTATTCGGGTTTACAGCTGCTCTACCATTGATGGCTGCCCGTACTGGGGCTGTAATTGATGGAATGCGACAAAAAAGCGCTGCGTTTTGGAAATGTTTTGCATTTTGTGGGCCAACGAGGCTACTGATTGGAAAATGGTATAGGTGACTCTTGTAGCCCTCAATGAGCTCTACAATCTGAGCATAACTTTCCCTTTTTGGACACTAACACATTTCGCCCAAAAAGGAAATTCCTAGTATTAGCTCTTCCCTGGTGCATAGTTCAACTGTTTTGGATGATCTAACCATATAGGGATGTTATTCTAGGTTACTTGAAGCTGACCAGACCAAATTAGAGCGCATTATAGTGCAATAATAGGGTGCAAATAGCGAATTCGATCAATTGTGTTCCTGGCCATGATGGATACAGCAATATAAATACCTCCTAACTGTATTAATTTGTTCTCCTAGGCTTTGAAGGTGACTGGGCCAAATCGGAGCTCATTATAGTGCAATAATAGAGTGAAAATAGCGAACTTTCCCTTTTGGACACTAACACCTTGCACCCAAAAAAGGAAATTCCCTACATCAGCCCTTCCCTGGCTCATAATTCAACCGTTTTGGATGATCTAACCATATAGGGATGTTGTTCCAAGCTTTGTGAAGCTGACTAGAGCACAGTGGAGCTCATTACAGTGCAATGATAGGGTGAAAATAGCGAATTTGATTGATTGTGTTCCTGGCCATAATATCTTGGGGATATAGCGATATAGATACCTCCTGACTGTATTACTTTGTTCCCCTAGAGTATAAAAGCACCCTGCAAGCAATAAACTATGTGATGATCATTAAGAACATCGCATTTTGGCCATACAAGGAAATTCCATTTTCGCTCTATTCTGGCTCTCCCCAGGGTGTGGGATATCCCCACACGCATGTTTTAAACTTATCTGATGTATATATCTTGGAAATGTGGACAGCTGACACCAAGGTCACCCCATACCCCATGATTTGAGGTGATCATGTGCTATAGTGCTGTTCACCCCATTCAGCATGCTACAGGGTCATAGGGATCCTTCTGAGCAATTCAAACAGATATTCCAGGCCATATGAAGAGTTCCCAGCCAAAAAGCAGGTTAATATGGGATCATAAACTCGAAATATGTCAGATGTCATTTCTTGGTTGTTTCATGAATAGGGCACCAAGGAGACCAGTGAGTGCGAAATAGACACTGAGAATGGGAAGGGAGAGTGTAAATGACTCAGAATGTGCTTTATTTGAAGTGTTTTGGTCGAGTTTCGGCTGAATACTGTTGCTGAGCATATAGGTTGGAGTACAACTTTGGTTCCATATACTGCCCATGGTTCAAAACACCATCTGGCCAGAATTTCACCAAAACACTTCAAATAAAGCTCAATCTGAGTCAGCTATACTGTCTCTTCCCATTCTCAGTGTCTATTTCGCACTCACTGGTCTCCTTGGTGCCCTATTCATGAAACAACCAAGAAATGACATCTGACATATTTCGAGTTTATGATCCCATATTAACCTGCTTTTTGGCTGGGAACTCTTCATATGGCCTGGAATATCTGTTTGAATTGCTCAGAAGGATCCCTATAACCCTGTGGCATGCTGAATGGGGTGAACAGCACTATAGCACATGATCACCTCAAATCATGGGGTATGGGGTGACCTTGGTGTCAGCTGTCCACATTTCCAAGATATATACATCAGCTAAGTCCAAAACATGTGTGTTGGGATATCTCACACCCTGGGGAGGGCCAGAATAGGACGAAAATTGAATTTCCCTGTATGGCCAAAATGCGATGTTCTTAATGATCATCACATAATTTATTGCTTGCAGGGTGCTTTATAGCCTAGGGAAACAAAGAAATACAGTCAAAAGGTATCTACATCGCTGTATCCCCAAGATATTAGGGCCAGGAACACAATCTACCAAATTCGCTATTTTCACCATATTATTGCAATGTAATGGGCTCCACTGTGCTCTAGTCAGCTTCAAAGAGGTCAGAATACCATCCCTATACGGTTAGATCATCCAAAACGGTTGAATTCTGACCCAGGGAAGGGCTGATATAGGAAATTTCCTTTTTTGGGTGCAATGTGTTAGTGTCCAAAAAGGGAAAGTTCGCTATTTTCAGTCTATTATTGCACTATCATGAGTTGCAATTTGTCCCAGTGACCTTCAATGCCTAGGGAAGCAAATTAATACACTCAGAAGGTATTTATATTGCTGCATCCCCAAGATATCATGGCCAGGAACACAATTTACCAAATTCGCTATTTTCACCATATTGGTACATTATAATTGATTACAATTTGACCCAGTCACCTTCAAAACCTAGGATAACAAATCAATACAGTCAGGAGGTATATATATTGCTGCATTGCCAGGATATCATGGCCAGGAATACAATTTATCAAATTCGCTATTTGCACCCTATCATTGCACCATAATGGGCTCTAATTTGGCCTGGTCAGCTTCAAGTAACCTAGAATAACATCCCTATATGGTTAGATCATCCAAAACAGTTGAACTATGCACCAGGGAAGAGCTAATACTAGGAATTTCCTTTTTGGGCGAAATGAGTTAGTGTCCAAAAAGGGAAAGTTATGCTCAGATTGTAGAGCTCATTGAGAGCTACAAGAGTCACCTATACCATTTTCCAATCAGTAGCCTCGTTGGCCCACAAAATGCAAAACATTTCCAAAACGCAGCGCTTTTTTGTAGCATTCCATCAATTGCAGCCCCAGTACGGGCAGCCATCAATGGTAGAGCAGCTGTAAACCCGAATACGAACACCCATCAATGTTAAGGCAATGGCCGGGGCCCATCAATCCTACCCCAATACAGGCAGCCATCAGTTTTGCCCATTTTAATTGAAATATGGCCATTTTAATGGACAATTTATTATTTTTGGCATGCCCGGAATATCCGGAAGGTGCCAGGCCAAGCCGAGAACAGCCGGGATGATGGCCTCTGGATGGCAGAGAAGGATCAGGCCAGGACAGCCCATTTGGGGATATCCATGAGTTAGTGGGGGCTTTTGCAAAACCCCATGACACTAATGTGTGGGGACTTTGCAAAGTGCTTACTGTATGTAGTGGATTTGGCACATAAAAGGTACATGCAAGCCCGTAATGTCTTCAGACTACCTCAATGGCTTGTGGTGGCTGTGACATCACGGCTGTGGATTACGGCGGCTTTTAGGCCTTTGGGTGGATTATACGGACCCAAACTATCTGTTTCAAGCCGGTGAAAACCTTACGACCGTGTACCGGCTTGCGACCGGACCCAAGCCGTTGAATTCCGAGCAGGATTTTTGCGACACCTTAGTCTGGTAGATTGCGGCTGTACATACCATCATTCTCGCCACTTTTGCCACCCGGGCGCGAACACCTACATGACCCACTCCGCCCCTCGAACACCTGCCCCCTCTCCCATCTCCATACCATCCTCTTTCTCCTCCCGGCGGCCTGCACGTTGGCCTCCATGTGCGCGCGACCTCCGTTAAGGTGCACGCAACTGTTTCAAGCATTCCGATTTCAGCCCCAACTTGACCCCGATTTCGAACCCAACTTGGCCCCAACTTGACCAAGTTGAGAGCATCCGGGAAATGGGATTGATGGGAACCGTGGCATGATCGGTGGCATTGATCGTGGCATTTCGCCAAACAAATCATCTAAGGCCATCAAAGTGCCATCAACGGCATCTTGCGACTGCACTGATTTTGTTTTTTGTGCCCACCCTGATACTGTGAAAGGCCAGAGCAGTGTGGAATTAAATATGATCACTTTACTACATTATCATTACAGAAAATATTTGAGGTCGATGTAAAAACAGCAGTGGACTTCAGAGGCGGCACCCCCTGTTCCGTGACCTGAGACATGCTGGGGGCGGCAGGGCGGGAGGCGGCGGGTCCAGCTACGATTCTTTGGTGTGTTTGGCAGTGGCGCAACACGGCTGTACTCGCAGAGTGAGCCAAAGTCTTTTGTTTTTCTAAAGCCCAAAGACAGTCTTGAGGTCGCGGGTGCGGGGCAGCGCCCAAAGCCTCGGTGGCAGTGATCAGGTGATATTATTGCAGGTCCTGCATTGATTCAGGTAGCACAGAGCACGCAAAAATTGCGGAGGCAGCAAAGGAGGCGGAAGAGAAGAGACGGCAGAGAAATTGATGGTTTGATGGAATGATGGCAGCGGAAATATGCCGTCTGCCGGTGACATTGATCGTGGCATTGATTGTAGCAAAATCCGTGGCAATCCCAACACCCAGATCTTGTGACCAAGTTGGGGTCGAAGTCGGGACTCAAGTTGGGGACTGATGTGTGAATGCCCATCAGTCCGAGATCAACTTGAGTTGGCATCAAGTTGGCATTCTCGTGTATCCAAGGTGCGTTAAGCGAAGTTGGGGCACGAAATTGGGTGCCAAGTTGGGGTCAAGTTGGATGTCAGATCGTGGGGTTAAGCATGATTTGACATCCAACTTCGAAATCGGCCTAATTTCAGGTTCCAACTTCGTCTTGAGTTGGGGTCCAAGTTGGGGCTCAAATCGGGCCTCAAGTTGGGATGTGCACAGTGTGAAACACCCTATTGTACGGCGGACACACGCCTCCCCCCCAATGACATCCCTAAAAAGGAAATCTCGGTCCGATACTCACATCTGGGGGCAGATGTTTCACCTTTCCTCATCGCTGATTTGGCGTAGTGGTTACTGTGCCAGATGATTTATTAGGCAATGTTCGTTATTTCTTGTGTTCGAACCTTTTCAGTCACTGCGTTCAGACCCCCTATAGACTGACCTAGGTCTACCTTAGTCTACCTCAGTCTACCCTCTGTCTACCCAGGTAGACAGAGGGTAGACTGAGGTAGACCCAGGTCAGTCTACGGGGTGCCTGAACACAGTGAGTAGCGATTTTTTTCTTTCGTTTTTTTTTTTTTTTGCGCCCCCTCATGCTTGTGCCCCCATTTTGAGGAGTTAGAGCAAGCGCACGCGCCCTAACTCTGCGCTAGCCCTAACTCCGGGTATTGGCATTGTGTGTTGGTTAGGGGGTTAGAGGTTAGAATTAGAGTTAGGGTGAGGGTAAGGTATCTATTGTGAAAGAAGTATTCATGAAGTATTTTTCATTGCATTTACAAGGAGAATATCTCATAGACAACATGGAAATCCAGGGGGAAAAAGAATCCTACTGCCGGACTTGAACCCACGCGCCATCAAGATTATGTCATGTGTCATTGGGGGGGGAGGCGAAGGGGTGTTCTATTGTACCCTCGCCGTACCGGCATTGAGCTGCGCAGCAGTCGTGCTACCGCCAGCTGAGCGAGGAGAGCATGACATAAGTAGTCTAACGTCGAAGTGTCCCGAGGCAGGATATTTCGCAAGCGTGAATTGGAAGAGCCACTAGCAATTTTGTGCGTGTTTGGCATCAACTTCTGGGACTCTAAACCCGAAAGTCCGACGACTGGTGTGCATTCTATTCTCGCGCGCCGTTCATCTGTCCTCTTTCTTGAAGGGTTCAAACGACCAATCTTGGTTCTTGCTGGTCTAAATCCGGTATTCTGGGCTGTCTCATATTCTATCACCAAATCGAGAAAAAAACTTGTTTGGCCAGGGCGAGGATCATGATTCTGCCACAATCCTTGTCAGGATCATAACAGCTTACAATTGCTTGCAACACTCGCGCAATTGTTGTGGGCGCGTTGTCCGCAGCCACAATTGTCGGAACCCTCTCGAGACAGCAGACAAGTGGGTGTGTAAATTAGGGTTGTTCACAGTAGCCCTTTTTCGCAATACTTAGCTGCATCTGCGACTCTTCGGTGCAGAATGCGGGAAACTCTCAGCAGCAGATGTCTGTGTCTCTTCATGTCACTATTGCGCTGTATCCTAGAGCTGAGATCTCGAAGATCACGGAGAAGCTACTAACAGGCTGCTTTGTTTCCCTGATATAAGACAGTCGTGGGAGGGTGAATAAGCGGATGCCATGCATGGGAACACGGTGAATCCCAAGTTGTATACTTGCAAAGGATTTTCCGCCACTCTTCTTATGCCCCAGAACAAACTTTTGAAGTATTAGAGCTACGGAAATACGAGACAAGAAGACCATTAGAGAGCTTGAGCCCAAGCGGCATGCCGCTTTTAGGTTGTGCAAAAAGCGGCAGGCCGCTTTTTTTACAACTTTTGTGTGCACCTCATTAATGCCCTTTAGAGGAAAAAAAAGAAAAAAGCGGCATGCCACTTTTTGCACAACCTAAAAGCGGCATGCCGCTTGGGCTCAAGCTCTCTATTATAGATGTCTTGACTGAATCAATATTATATAAATTATGTGCTACGGATGTAGTGGTTTTGAATCCCCACGTGCACGCGGCTTCTCCCACATACGACTTATTGGATCTATCAATCAGCTTTGATACATCCTCCTGAGACATAGCAATGCCGCAAAGAAGAACATTGTCTGGATCCGGATGCAATTTGAAGTCTGCAAAAAACAGATCCTAAAAGGTTGGAGATGCCGGATCCCCAATCGGCACACTGATATTGGAGGTAAAAACCTCTGAATGTGCCCCGCCCATTATCACCACATACTCCATCCTGCCATAAAGCATTTGGCATCTGTTCATCTGACACGAATTGGATGGAAAGGGTTGTATCAGTGGCAGAAGTCGATGGGGGAGAGATGAGTATGCTGATGTTGATTGTACGCTCGTAAATGCACCTGACTTTTTATTCTTCTGTGTATCCAAAATCCGCTAAAATTCGGAGAAAATTATCGCAATGTTTTCAGAAAATGGGTGTGGTGCGTGACATACAAATTGAACATAATAGTACAGTATAAAGTGCAACATCAATCGGTTGGGTCTGGCGGGTAACAGACTATTCTGAGGATTTTCCCATCCATAAAAAGAAAAAATCATCAGGATCAGAAGTGGATGGAGTGGAGAGGATTGACAATGGATCTGGATTACTCTTGGAGCCAGCTTTTGCATGGCTGAGGATTGTGTGTAGCTCTTGAAGTATTGCTATGAATGCACTGTTGGTTTTTACTTTTTACAATTCACTGTTTATGGATGAGGTTTTGGGTTGGGGGGTGAGGATACAGGAACAATGGTCCTTTATGGTCATTCTTATGCCCTACTGTAACAGGTCTTCCACTTCTCTCCATGGACACAATTGTCAAAAGAAATCTTGGTCTGCTGTGCACCTATAACTAGTGTGGTAAATGGTGTCCACAAGCTAATCCTATGGTTGCTGGGGAGCCATAGGAGTAGATGTGAGGACACAGAATAGATCCAGCCACCATCAAGAGACCAGTATTTCATTCCCTGCAAAGAGGGGAGTGCGAGCTAAGGTATTGGTAAATTGTATTTAGATCTTACATTTGCTGAAAAAAGAGGCACAGTGCCACCGTGGGAGCCTGAAACAATCTGTTTGCTATCAGGCAAGAATTCAACAGATCTGGTCCACTCAGTATGACCCTCCAATAGCTGACTAACAGCTTCCCCACCCCCAGTATCCCAAAAGTGCACAGTGCTATCACAGGAACCTGACACAATCTGCTTGCCATCAGGGGAGAATGCGACACATGTGACCCAATCAGTGTGGCCCACAAATGGCTGACCAACAGCTCCTCCACTCTGGGCATCCCAAATGCGAACTGTTGTGTCGTAAGAGCCTGACAGAATCTGCTTGCCATCAGGCGAGAATGCAACAGATGTGACCTGGTTAGTATGGCCCACAAATGGCTGACCAACAGCTCCCCCACTCTTGACATCCCAAAGGTGCATTGTATTATCATCAGAACCTGACACAATCTGTGTGCCATCGGGTGAGAATGTGATACAGGTGATCACACCATTGTGGCCCCTGAAGGGCTGGCCAACAGCTTTCCCACTCTCAGCATCCCAAATGCGCACTGTCTCATCAGAGGACCCGGACACAATCTGCTTGCCATCACGTGAGAATGCAACAGATGTCACCGGGTTAATGTGGCCTATAAATGGCTCACCAACAGCCACCCCACTCTCAGTATCCCAGATGCGGACTGTTTCATCGTCAGAACCAGACACAATCTGTTTGCCATCAGGTGAAAACACAACAGATGTGACTGGGTGGGTATGGCCCCTAAAAGGCAGGCCAACAGCTTCTCCACTCTCAGCATCCCAAAGGTGTGCTGTTGTGTCATTGGAGCCTGACACAATCTGCTTGCCGTTGGGTGAGAATGCAACAGATGTGACACCGTCTGTGTGGCCCTTGAATGGCAGACCAACAGTGTCCCCACTCTTGGCATCCCAAAGGCGCACAGTGCTGTCATAGAAGCCTGATACAATCTTCCCACCATCAGGCGAGAAAGCAACAGATGATGTAACCAGGCCAGTGTGGCCCTCATATGGTTCACCAATAGCTTCCCCCACTCTTGGCATCCCAAATGTGCACTGTATTGTCATAGGAGCCTGACACAATCCACTTGCCATCAGGTGAGAATGCAACTGATCTGACCCTGTCAGTGTGGCCCTCAAATGGCTGGCCAAGTGTGTGTCCACTATCAGAGTCCCAAAGGAGCACTGTCTTGTAGGTAGAGCCTACAATCTGGCTGCCATCAGGTGAGAATGCAACAGAAGAGCCACACCAGCCCTCAAATAGTTTGCTAACAGCCTCACCACTCTCAGTATCCCACAGACACACCATATCATAGGCGGTCAACACAATTTGCTTGCCATCTGGAGAAAATGCAACACAGGTGACCCGCTGATTATGACCCTCAAATGGCTGGCCAACAACTTCTCCACCCTCAGCATCCCAAAGGCACATGGTGTGGTCATGGGAGCCTGAAACAATCTGCTTGCCATCTGGTGAGAATGCAACAGATGTGACAGAGTCTGTGTGGCCCTTGAATAACAGACCAACAGTGTCCCCACTCTTGGCATCCCAAAGGCGCACAGTGCTGTCAGTGGAGCCTGACACAACCTGGCTGCCATCTGGTGAGAATGCAACAGAGTTGACATGGGCAACATGCCCCTCAAATGGCTGACCAATAGCTTCCCCAGTCTCAGCATCCCAAAGGCGCACTGTCTTGTCGTAGGAGCCTGACACAATCCATTTGCCATCAGGTGAGAATGCAACAGATGTGATTTCGCCAGTGTGGCCCACAAATGGCTGAACAACAGCTCCCCCACCCTCAGCATCCCAAAGGTGCACCATGCTAACAGAGCTTGACACAATCTGGCTGCCATCTGGTGAGAAGGCAACAGAAATAACAGCATCGGGGTGGTCCAGAACTCTTATGCTGGCTGGCCATCTCACCAGCTGTCCCTTCCTGACCTGTGGCAAAAACTGGAAATGAGGCCAAAATCTTTGAGCAATTGCAGACTGTATTGGTGCCAAAGCCAATGCTGATAAGTGGGTATGAGGAGCACTCTGATTGATGGGCTCTGAAAAAAATGCCATGAATCTTTTTCCATCTTTGGCAAAGTGAACACTTGGTGATTCCTGAAACCTTTCCAATCAGTCACACATTTCCCATGATCCAGTAAGTTCCCTTACCTCTGGAGCCCACAAAATGAACTTTGAGAGTGTGTGATGTGCAGGCGCTACTATCCCCAACAAGCTCAAAGTTTCCAGCCAAAAAAGGAATTTGTTCAAAAGAAATCTTTCTGTTGCTTGCCCATGCTTATGATTATAGCCGACTGCAGTGACATGGTCTGCCCAGAACTGGCATGCATATTGAAGATGCTGGAATACATCTTTGAATGCACTCCTTAATGTTTGGCATGTCCACATTTTTGAGGTATGAAGTTGGCAAATCACAGATATTGAACTTGAGTTCAGTTTCCATGATTTGCAATATATCGGAGGCCATCTCTCCTTGATCAGTTTCTGTCCCACAAAGAAGGTCGTGACACCTTTTCTGAATTGTAGATGTGATAAACTCTCGGAAAGACAGATGTATTATCTTAATTGTACCTCCTTTGTGAGGAATGCGGATTAAAGCACTCAGAGGGTGCAGTGTTCTGGTGAGATCCTCAACATCTATTCCCAGAAATTTAGCCAGAGCTTGGGGTGACTGGGGTTTCAGGAGCAGAACAATTGTTCTGAGGATCTTTCTTGCACGTTTATAGTACTTTTGTGCATGGGGATCCTCTGGATCAGGAACCACGATGGCTTCGCTAACAACACGGTAGTAAAGATCATGAATATCGGTGAGAGGAGCTCCTCCCAAAAGGAAGTTAACAGACTCCTGTGGATGCACTTGTGGTACTGCTGAGCAAATATAACGGACAGCAGTTGCAGCAAAGACAAAAATGCCATCGGCTTGGGTTGCTATCTGGTCCACATCTTGAGGGAGGGCCTTCCAAGAATCTCGCACCTCCCAGGTCCTGCTACTGCCATCCAATGATTTTTCCAGATAGAGATGGATATCCTGTCTGACCTGAAAGGGATTGAGGTCATCAAGAATTATCTCATGCACTAGAGACTGCAAATTGTCAAATTGGAGATAAGTATTGTGGAACATTTGGCCTCCCAGTCAAAAAGAAGCGGATATGCTTGGGGATTTGAGCCATGTTATCTGACAACCACCGGAGGCAGCGTCGTCCACGATCCATTGTATCTCCACATTCATCCAATGCATCAAGACAGATTATCCATGGAGTTTGCACAGGTGGCATTTGTGCAAGTAGTTCCACAACAAGTTTTTGAAACTGCAGCTGTGGATCCATGCTGAGGATCCCAGTACGGTCTTCACCAATGAGCTTGATCAGAAGGTGGCGAAAGCATTCATCATGATCAGCCAGCTGCCGGGCAAGTGTGATTGGGAGAGGGTTTATACTGTTGCGTTCTGCAGAGTCTCAGGCAAAGAAGAATGAAGCTGCAAGAACTTTTTTCCTTCCAGCCTGAATGGACGCAACAGTCTTTGCTATGGTTGATTTACCGGAGCCTGCAGAGCCACTGAGGATGACCATACGGTGGCTTGGGCTGGGAGGCTCCATCAGTTTGCTGACAATGTTGTCAATGACATCAACTCGTGTGCCCTCCATGCATTCCTCGGGTGTGTTTTCAGCATTATAGTGTGCTGGACTGCATTTGAGCCTATCCAGGATGGCATCACCAACTGATATACAACCAATGAGAATTTCATCGTTTAAAAGGATAAGACTCAGATACCTTTCAGTTTCATTTCTCCAACTAGTTTCTCGATAGAAATATTTCCAAAGAACTGAGATGAGAATTAGGATATGGCCCGGTGGTGAGGCAGTGGTTAGCGCTCACAGTGAACTGGCGAATATCAGCCGCAACTTCAGCCAAGATATCGGAGATTCTTTCCTTGTATTCCTGGCTTTTGAGGAAGCGATTGATGCGTGATTTCCTGCCGAGTGATTTACACTCCTCCACCCTGGCTCTGAATTTTCTATGTGATACCAGTCAGTGTCGACATTATGGGTTGCACAGATTTCGGATTACGATGAGATTGCTGCCAGCCGGTCCTTCAAATCTCCATCGGGACCGGAGATATCGATAGCAGCCAAATCATTCAGCGACTTCTCGAGTGTTGCCAAATCCTCTTTGTTGCTTTTCATCGTCTAAAAGACAGGATTATTATTAAGCCTTGGGGGTCGAGATGAAGGGTCCTTACCGAAAGCATTTGTGCTAGCTCATAAACACCGTTGACAACAGGCTCGACGGCGGGAATCCCTATTCCTATAACTCCTGCCTTCGCGAGACTAAGCACCGGAATAATAGAGTCGAGAACCTGTTTGGCCCTCGCCGATGCTGAGGGCGGAGTCGTTGTCATCGATGAAACACAGGGTGGGTAGGTATTGGGGACGGGTAACTGGATCGTGGCAACGTGCAAGGGGCGAGGTGTGGCTAAAATTGATCATGAGCTGTCCTTCTCGGCAGTGTCATGGGAGAAACCGTCAGCTTCTGTATATCTCCTCTCCCTCTTTATAAAATTATCCATGTCTGTCTGAAGCCTTTTAAAGTCCGCTTTTGGGAGATCAGGCCCGAGGCTTTGGAAGCGCTCTGTCCAGATCCTTGGAAGCGCTCAATAAACGGCACTTCCTCGGGGCTTTGGCCTCATGATCAACTTTAAGCGCGTACGTGCCTATAAAAATGTACACAAGGCCAAACTCCGTTTTTCTCATTCCCCGGTCACGGCAGCTTGCCGTCACCATTCCAATAACCTCTATCTGACAGGCACTAGCGGCAGGGCACAAAGAGACGGAAAAAAGAAATGCTCAAGCTGGCCCTTTGTGAAGAGGAATTTCCGTCTGCTCAGGTACTTATTGAGTGCAGTTGCGGTTGGTGGTATAAATTCAGGCTGGAGTGATCTAGCAAAACCCTGATGTACCACCTAATTGTAAAACTTTATCTTCCTGATGAACAGAACCTACAAGCAATGTTTTCGTCCACAGACTCCAAATAGCTCAAACAGCACTTCACTTACTACAACTGAGGTGTGGGTGGGAATTTCTGGCGAACACAAAGACAGAAAAATATGGCACCTGGAGGTGAAGTGAAGGTGAATGACACTTCTATGTTGTTTGGCCAACTTCAGATAATTTATTTTACTCTCCAGTCTTCAATTCTTTCTCTCCCCGCACACATTCACAATTCTTTGCCCCGTGCATCGGGTGAGAAACAATTGAACTCAGCTGAATTCAACCAAGTGTACCATAGATTTGAATGAATAAACTGAATGAAAGGGGTTGGGAGGCCGCGAAGCGGCCGACCAATCCCTTGTAAACTTTAAAATAGTTTTCGGCCGCCGTTGACACGTGCTGGACCAACAAACACCCATATCTCCTCGATTTCTTGCCCTCTCGCCACAATCTCTGTACGCCCGAAGAGCTCTCAAGAGCCGCTTTCCGATGTACGCCAGGACTATCGATTATAGCCCGATACTGTTGAACCAAGACCCCGGTCGGTTCTATTTACATCGTGACTGCCGTCGCCCATCAGCCTTACTCAAGACAGCCGGCCCGCATAGTCAGCCCTTGACGTTCGCGGGGTACGTGAAAATCAAGAGAGGCCCCAGTCGTAGAGCGTACCTCATGCATGCAAGTTTAAGGCTTTCCTCACGGGGTACCCTACAAATAACGGGCAGAGTGGATTAACTACTGGTTGTTAACTTGCTCCATGGATCCATGGACAGCTTGTTGGCGCCGTCCGACGACCGCGGGAACCGACCGGTGCACGGCAAGGCTCCAAGACGTCCGTAATAATGCCAGTGGCACGTCAAACGTAAGTAAATTTAATGCGCCTTTCCTTGGCGGCATCGCCCAGGCCGAGAGACCTTTATTTAATACATCATAGGTTTTTGATCCAACCAAGGTGCAACGACGCCTTGCCGCACGTTCTTTCGAATCTGAAGAAGTCAGGTTGCCCCGCGTGGCTGTTGTGTTGATTGATGCTCATTCATTACTGTAAGTTGAGCTAATGAAGTATTTGCGAATTCAAGTACAAAAATAAAAGAATTGCACTGTATTGCGATCCTACAAGTAAAATATTTCGCGTCTGACCCATTTCCTAGATGTATGGAGGACTGAGAGGTCATTAGCCTACCTTCTACACGCGACTGGTATTTTTGTCGATCCGTCGTCTGTCAAAACTCTCAGTAGTCTTAGGCAGATCTAGAGTTGAACTAGTTGATTTACCTTGTGTCCCTGGCAAATCATGTTCGGTCGTGCCATGTGGAGAGACATTGTTTTCCACTGCAGGCAGACCTAGTGGTGCAGAAAGAATAGATAGCTTGTCCATCGCTCCAGATATACCTGTATCTCCATCGGTGCTGTCTACCCGGCCCGACGCAGACTCACCAGCACCACCTCCATTCAGAATGGAGAATCGCTCTAGGCTCACCTGCTCCGCCTGCTCGAATTCATTGATCCGAGCTCGGGCGGCGGCGGCGTCCTTCATCTGCGACGACCTGGTAAAAAGTGTGTGGGCGGCCTCCCACATTTCCTTTGCCTGCACCGAGTCTCCGCGCCGCAACATGATATCGCCAATTCCAGCCATGCACTCTGCACGCAAGCAATGGATGTCCATTTCTGTTGCTCCGTCCAATGTAGCATTATAGAGGTTGAGAGCCGTGTCTTCTTCGTCAAACAGAACAAATATGTCTGCAAACCGCCGAAGGGCTTGTAATGTGCCCGCTCGATCCTTGCTGATTAGAACGAGACACAAGTACACTACCGCCCAACGAAATGTGTGTGATCGATCGTGCATTTTGTGCCTGGGGTCCGCAAGCGTTGCCGAAGAGTGAATGACGACACGCTTGTACGGGCTGGTGAATACGCATTGCTCGAATCCCAAACGAGCATTTTCCAAGTCTCCACGGTACCTATAGAGCTCCGAGGTGATCCAGGAACAAGGGGATTCTTGTGGGCTTCCGAGAGCTGCATACACAGCCTCGGCAGCATTAAGGTTCCGTACTATTTCAGCGTCGTTACCCTCCGTGAGGATGTCGATGTACGCAATGTATGCACGGGCATGTGCATGATAGAGAGGAGAGTGATTCGGAGACGTTTTGGAGATCACCACTGCGTACAATTTCCGCGCTTCGATATACTCCTGTTTCTCTAAATGAATAGCCGCCTGCAGGTCTATTGCCCCCAGATGTTGCTCGGACCCCATTAGCCCCGCGGCCACGAGCTGCTCGCTTCCCTGTCCAATAAGCCCAAGAGCTCTGGAATAATCGCCAGTGTTGGCGATAGCGATGGCCTCATGGGATAACCAGTTGAGTTGTTCCACCGCGGATGTGATCCTCCCGGGCTTTTGAGCTTCGCGTACGGCTTCGAGCAATTTTTTGTTGTCTTGTTCTCTGTGCGCAATTCTGACTTTTGTATCGAGAGACTCCAGAATATGGGTGTTGTCGGTGGTGAAATTTATCATCGAGAAAGCAAGTTCATTGAATGTGTTTGATTTTTGCAGGTCCCTGATCCGGTAATGAAAGGCGGTTGCGTTGTAAAACCTGACGGCTGAATATGGCAATCAGTGGATACGGAAAGCTTAAGAATATAGAGGCGAATACCTTCCGCGATGGGGCATTGGACGGTGCTGAAGTATTCAACACCTTGACCGATGAAACGTTCTGCATCTGCGTCCACGACGGGAGGCAAACGGCCTCTCAGATATTGACGGATGTAAGCCCATCGCAATCGTGGATCACCGGTGGATTCAATCAGATCAGGCAGTATTTTCATGAGTGGACTGTTGCCTTTGAGCATGATCCGGGAGAAAGTGTTGAGTTTCATGATGCTGTGTCCAATGGTTATTTTGGCTGGCAAGCTTTCTTGTTGCGTAGGAGGTCTTGGAGCATATAGGAGACCTTGGAGCATGAGTTCATTAATGTTTCCGATGTAGCTGGCAAGACGAGGGACGAGATTCCCGGAGAACAAAAGCTGATGTGAGTCCCACACGTCGAGAAGGTCCTGGAAATATGCGCCGAGTGTCCGGTAGAGGGACGACGAGGGTGGATGGGACCTGCGAATATATTCGCGAATGGGACTCAAAGCTTTTAGCCGGCCAGTGACGTCCACATATGCCAGGGATGTTCGAAGAAGCAACGATGTCCAATACGCAACGTGGGGAATGGGGACCTTGCTCGCCACGAGATCCTCATCGGTAATCCCATCCGGTAGTAATGACAGAAGTGAAAGGAGATTCTTGGCGGGTAAGGATGATGATATGCGCGGACTCCCGAGCGACAAGACAATGGATTTCTCGAGATTCGAGCGCTTGTCGTGACCATCTGAGAGAAGCGCTGTGTTCTCTATCTTCCATCGAGCAAGAGCCCCCGCATATCCTTCAAAAGAAGCTATATTTGCAAGGAGGCTGATGGCGAGGGGAAGACCACCCGACAAGTCAAGCAGCTCATCGAGCGCTGATTCGTCTTCCAAACCTGGTTCATCCGCGATCTCGGCGAACATTTGGCGTGCGTTTGATGAAGACAGCGGCTCGAGAACGGGGAGAAATGGCTTAGTCCATTTTACTTTTCCCGGTCGTTCGGCTCCTCGCATTGTTACCTAGGAATGTTATCAGCTCAACCAAAATCCGAACCACAGAAATGGACTCACGAGTAGAGCCAGATGTGGGACATCTACTAAGAGAGATAATAACTCCTCCACCCCTCCACGAGACTCCAAAGGCTCCCAGGGTGTTTCCAAATTATCCAGAAGGAGAAGAGATGGTCCAGCTTTCGTCAGGTGCTGAATTATATCCCTGGAGAGCTGCCTGGATGGTTCGAGCCCCAAATGCGAGCCTATGATAGACACCAGGTCGACATCGGTGTTTACTGATTCGCATGAGACAAAATGCCGATGACTATACCTCTCCACAATAGCTGGACAATGTAGTGCTGCTACAGATAGGGACGTCTTTCCAACTCCTCCGGGACCTAGGATTGCCACCCGGGCGGTATCTCCGAGAAGGATGCTGACAATGTCATTGAGCTCGGAGTTCCGCCCATGAAATATTTTTGGTGAGGCGGGCAGGAGGGAAAGAGACCCGGAACTGTGGGAGGTATCAGTTTGTCATTTCACGTCTAAAGAGATTTCCTTGCCTGCTGTTGAAGGAACTTTCCCGGAGCTGTGAACTGCGATCAGCTCATATTCACAACAAATTGTGACGGCTAGCTACCGATGAAGCTGTGTCGGTCGACTCGCTCTGTGTGGAAATGAGTTCGAGGAGCTCTTGGTGTCTTCGGTCTGTATCAATGCCGAGCTCTACCAGGACGCTAGAGACGCCAACTCCGTGTTGCATCTTCAAAACTAACATTCAGCGCTCCCAGATCGTCCCGTCAACTCATGGAGATGCTCACCATGAAAATATGAGACGATGATGCGAGTTCTGCTTCGCAAATGGCCAACTGAGCCGCGATTTCGCTTTGCTTGAAGAGCCGCTTGATTTTTCCTGCATTTTCCTGCGCCTTGAGACACGAGTAAAATTTATGAAGCGTCCTGAAAGCCCCGACGATGTTAAAGTTAAAGTGATCAACCGTGTGTAACTTCAACGTACTGGGCATATTGCGCAATTTTATCCAGCATTTTGGGGGATCTTGCATGTTCCGACATGGTGGTGATAGCCAGCAATGCACAGAGCGATTGGTGAATGCACTCCAGCATCCGTAGGCATCGCTCCCTTTGAAATGTTGTGTTCTGGAAAGTTGGAACACCCAATGAGGTTACAGTCTTGACAAAATGGGGAATGGTGCATTATACCTGAACAACAGGGACGAGCGAGCTGGATAGACTGCATACGCTGTTGAGGAATGGTATCTGTGTTGCTCCGGCTACGTCTTGAAGAGCATTGGCCGCGATGCTGGTGTACTGGAGAGTTTTTTCCACGAGATTGGATGAGTGACTGGCCATGACTGAATGTCAGCGTTGACGGGATGGAAAAGCAAAAACGAAGTGGCTGCGTCTTGGACTTTATATCCCACTGGTCGTCATTTTTAAAAGCTGTACGGGATGAATGATTTAGATGGACAACAAGATGCATCACAGAAGCCGTGGCGTAGAATTGGACACACTCAATATACATGTGTCCCCGAGGTCGTTCCACGCGGCTCACTCCCGCGCGCTGCTGTCGCCTACAGTCCACACAGTTGTCTAGGCATGACGCTCCGCGTTCACTGTGCTGAGCAGAGTTTTTCAGCGGATATCGTTGTGGACATTCATGGAGCGTGACAGATAGAGAGAGATTTGATGTCGATTCTTGCAACAAATGACCAAAGATAGTCAAGATACACAGCAGATCCCGGGAGATGGACGTGTCAATTTTACTGTGACGCGAACAGGGCGGGGGAGAAAGAGGCCATTGTGGGCAGCACAATGGCCGAGTCCCACGTAAGTTGTGTGAAGCCGAACATATGTATGGGAAACCGAACTGTAGATGTAGCGCTAACATCGAAACCCAAGACAATACGAAATTAGAAAGCCTCGGCAAAGGCACCCGGCGCCATGCAAGAGGTGTGAGTGTAATCCGGAGGCCGCGGCTTCTAGCACCTGGATCTTGGATGACCTGGAAGGCGATAGACGGATGGGACTCTGGCAATGGAATGCAGAAGTCAAGTATTCGGAATGAAATCCTACTCGCTCCCCGACTCTGCATGATCATTGATGAACGGTTGAGCAAATAGACAGCACTGGTGACTCGCCGTTTTCGATCATATCTCGTACAATATTGGTAGCCTTGGTCTGCTTCCATGCCATTGACACCAGCCCCGTTCCTCGCAGGCTAGCCCTCAGGAAAGTGGACCCGTCATTTGTGTGTTCAAATAGATGCGTCAGCAGGGCCTAAGCTGCTTGTCCAACTGTCGCATGCCAACGTTTGGCAGACGTCGCACGTCAACCGGTGCGGTCTTGGTGCGGTCACGGATTAGATTTCCTGGTTCAAAAATTGCTGCGAAAATGGTCCCGTAAGTAGCTCATGCCAAGGGCCCAGTGAACAATCGAGAGAACCGTGACCAGCGGCAGGTTCGACAAGGGCCGCCGTGACGCGTGACCGCAACCAAAGTTCGACGTCGACATAGGGGTCCGTGACCCGTGACTGTCGATTTGAATGAAAATCGCCAGTCACACCGGCAGTTGCCAAGTTTTGGAATAGCCGATGTTGATGATAATACACTAAATGTCGAAATCAATGTCGGGTCAAACAAAATTTAAACCGAGTGCCGTAGTCTCATTTTGTCTTATACAATATCTGACATTGATAAAATAAAAATAGTTTTCAGTGGTGCTGAGACAGAGCTGATGTGCAAAACAACAGATTACAAGTCAGGTGGGCTGAAATCCAAAACCAAAACCTATTATCAGTATTAGAAAAAGTGCAGCCAAAACTTGGAGTATTGGTTGGACTGGAAGCAGAACCAAAACTACAAATTTCGATTCTCATTTCAGTCCATGCAGAACTTGGAGTTTCGGTTTTGATTTCGGCTCAAGCTGAAATCAAAACCGCAACTATGAATTTCAGTGCAACTGAAATTCCGTCCACAGACAATCCGCGGCCAATCCGCAGACAATCCACTGCTCGTCCATGGCCTGTCGCCTGTCCACTGCTCGTCTGCCACACATCTGCTGTCCATCTGCGGGTGATCAGTGTCTAGCAATATCAACATGAAGTTAGTAGGAATTGTGTCCCGCTAATCCTACAGAGGGGGAGGTGGAATAACATGGTGGGTGAATTGAAGGCTAAACTAAGAACAATTGCAATTACAGGTATCCAATTCAATGCTGGAAAAATGAAGTTACCTCAAAAATGAGGACAAGATCCTAAGTTTTGTTAGAAGCAGATCACCCGCAGACAAGTGGCGGATGGGCAGCGAACAGGTGGAGGACAAGCAGCGGACGAGTAGTGGACAAGCAGCAGATGATCCGTGGATGGGCCGCAAACAAAATTCCAGTCCAACTGAAAACTTATAGTTTTCGTTTTTATTTCAGCTCAAGACAAAATCTAAACCGAAATCCCAAGTTTCGCAGGAGCTGAAATGAGAACCGAAACTTGTAGTTTCGGTTCTGATTTCAATCCAATTGACATCTCAGGTTTTGGCTGCACTTTTTTCAGTACATACATACTTAGTTTCCATTCTGGATCTCAGCTAACCTGAGGTGTAATCTGTTACTTTGCATCTTAGCTCCACCTCGACTCAACTGAAAGCAATCTTTTTTTCTGTTAATTTCAGATATCATATCAGACAAAATGAGACTCAATAACTCAGGTTAAATCTCGTCCAGCCTGATGTTGATTTCGACACTTAGTATGTCGTCATCAATGTTGGGCCTTCCAAAACTTGGTAATTGCCGGTGTGAGTATCAAGGTCCACTTTGCGCCAATGCCACTGTAGCCTTGCTGTAGCCGGTATAAAAAGGGCCTAACATGCATTGCCTTTCTCCAACACCTGTGTCTCCTTTGCCTGCATACCACTGCAAACATGGTCCAAGTCACCTGCGCCCTTGCCATTTTGCTGCCCTCAGTCTCGCTGCCATGCTCAAGCGTAATGCAGCAACAGTTGAGGCAGACCTTGCAGTGCTTATTATCTGAGGCTGCTTAGTGGGCCACTTGGGTCTTATAATGGGATTAACAAAACTAGTCCCGCCCCATACATTCCAAGCACGATACATGTTTCATCTACCATCCTTTTCACTCATTTCGGTCATGCAAGGGTCAAAACACTGCATAGCGGCAGCATTGAGGACAATAAATGAATAAATGAGGTCATAATGAACATTCAACAAGTAGCAACTTGACGAAAAAAATTGATATCGTGCTCGAGCCTGGCTGAGAAGTCAATGCGTGAAACTGCCGTGTTCAACCCACTGGAAACTGGTTACAAAAAACACGAAAAAAAAGGGAGAGCACAAAGGCGTACCTTGCTTGCCCTTCCCCTTTTTTGCCAGCCGGTGATAAGCCAGTAATTGGGCCATAGTTAGATACACGTAATTTTGCATGTTTCTGATTGTGCTCATTGCTGAAACTGTTGTTTCTATGCAACAGTAGTGGTTCCTGGTAGCTGTTGGGCGAACCACAGAGAAACGGGTGAACGTTCTAAGGAATTAGAATGTCCGTTGACACCCTCTGAATAATACAGGGGTGCTGCTGACGGGTTCCTGCCTTGTAATTGGCAAGGGAACATGGTGTGCTCGCAGTTGGGAACCAATGGGAGGTGAAGCTCGGAAGGACAACCAACGGAAACACGGTTAAAGAGATGGATAAACGGACATTTGACTCATTGGGATTGTGCTTTGGGCTTTGTAATTGTGTCTTGGCGGTTGTATAAGTATCCGAGGGTGTTTCTACAATGGACACAGCATCTTCCCCCGAACTAGTAGGCTATATGCTTGCGCATTGGGTTGATCTGGGATCCTCGGCGAAAGCACTCTCATAGAGTAGCACTATTAGTCGAAATCTTAATTGTTTCTGAATCATATATTATTCTGGAAACGCACTTGGGCTCTGCCTGGAAACTGTTAGAAACTCTGTGAATCTGTTTGAACTGGGACTCTATTGAAAGAAACATTATTGTTGTTGTTGCGGAGCGGGTTTCAGAAAGTACCATCTAGGGAAAAACTTTGGAAACGTGACTGCTGTGCGCTGCTCAGAAAGTACCTTTTTAGGGAAAGCTCTGTGAACGCTCTTGGCCTATAAACTAGGGGCCCTACTTGAGTCTACGGGACTACTTTAAACTTGTTTCTCTGTCGCTTGGACACACACACACACACACACTGCGAAGCTATAAATCTGCTTTGTTTGGAAACAATGTTTCCACTGTGTCTAGAAACACGTTCTACGCAGTTTGCTCTACATCTCTTTGAGATATGAAACCTCTCCCTACAACCTTTACAAGGCCCTGTACTAGGGGCTGTAACTTGTCGGGATCTCTGGAAACATGCAAATATTGCGGTTTGATTTGTTTGTTGGTTGTTGGAACAGTCTCGGGACTGTTTCTGTGCCGCTCTCGAGTCAAGTGGGGTTATTTGTGTGTTTCTTATATAGGTTCTGAGCACCCCAATCAACGGGGCGTTGGGTCAGGGAACCCGCGCTATTTATGCTTGGAAATATGCATTGGGGCTGGATCTACTATAATGGAAATGAGCTGTGGCCCAGGCAGCAGTTGCTGTGATGAACTGCAACTTGCCAAAACCTGCCAAAAGAGAACTGCAGGCTGGTCTGCTGAGTGAATTTGGACTGTGCATACTACGGCACAGTTCGGGCAGTGAACAGTTGAAGAAATGGGGAAGTTGAATGGACCTAATGGGGTCCAGGAAGACGGTGGAGATGGAAATACTATGGTGACTTGGCCAGATGGAGCAACAAAGGTCAGTGGGGTAGTGGTAAAAGCACAGGAAATTGGGGACAGATGGAGCTAAGCAGAGACAAAGAGCAGAGGAAGAGCGAAAGAGCATGGATATATGGGGAAAGAGCACAGCCGAGGAACCATTTCGTTAAAGAACAGTTAATTATGTCAGCTTTCTCTGATTCTCTTCCCTCACCACCAAGGCATTTGAATCCAATGCAGTTTTGAAGCAGATAGTATTTATTACCATCTATCTAATCTTCCATTTCCTCAGAAATTTTTAAAAAGGTGTAGAACCTGTTCTGCTGAACACCGGCTGTGGCCCAGTTCGATCATGTGATTACTAGTGTTGCCGATGTCCGGTTCGGTCCGGTTTTTTGTTAAAATTTCCGAACCCCAAACCTGACCTGGGGTCCGGTTCGGGCAAAATGGGTGAACCCCGAACCGAACATCGGTCCGGTCCACCAAGGGTTCGGTTCAGGTTCTGAACAGGTTCGGACCTCAAAGAACCGCAAATTTTTCTCGCTTAATTTGGACGTAAAAACTATGGGCCATATACTGTACAGTAATTCGGGGACATAATGGAAAAAAAAGCACACCTCGAAACGTAAAATGGAGCACTACTTTCAAAAGTGGCTGCTTGAAGGAAAAGTGACACAACTTGGACTTGCGGATGGCTGTGGTTTAAATTCTCGGTCACGGAGTTTGAATACTTCCAGTTTGATTGGCACCGCATCCTTTCTGCTCCTAGATTGCTCCTAGATCTACCGCTTCTTCGGGTATTGAAAACTGAAGCCAGTGAAAATACTGTTTTGTATTTGGATCATATTTGCAGGGAAGCTGGTGGGATACCCAACTAGCATTGCATTCAAAGGCCGACTCTGACAAGATTGCGGAGTCTGATAGAACTGTTGTGCATAATGTACGGCAGCCGCTCGGAAGTGGTTGCAGACCCCTGGATGGCGAGGTAGTCCCGGGCGATGCGCACCAGAGTTGGGTATTGAGAGGAGTGGTACTAAACATGAACCTCATCAGAGCATGTTAATAATGCAGGTGGTGAACCTTACGCACACCCTACCATGCCACAACGTCATCGACATTTTGCAATTCAGCCTCGAGGGAGGCCTTGAGCTCATCTCGTGGATTTACGGCCGCAAAATCCTTGTTCTTGTGACCTTGGACTTTGGCACGGATCCACAAAGGTCTGTATTGAACAGGTGCAGTCATTGACGCTACTGGAAGTCAGAACAGGAGATTATACACTCATGTTACACTCACTCTCTGCCGCCGTTTCAACCATGGCGTCCGGAGTGGGGGCAATGTAATAATCATCGAACTAACAGAATAAATGGTCAGACACTGCGAGGGAAGAAGTGATCTCGAGGACGCACCACGGCCTCGAGTTTTGAGAGTCCTTCATTAAATGCTTCCGAATTCCACAACTCTTCTGCATATGCAGTCTTAATGTTCGACACCTCTGTTGACGCCAAGAAAGTTCGCGTACGGGAATTTTTTCTGGCGAATATTGTTATTGGAAGCAAAAAAAATTTGAGGTTCGCACAGGTTCGCACATGTTCGGACAGGTCCAGAAAAATCAAACAATCTTCGAACCCCGAACCGCACCTGGGGTTTGGTCTGGTCCTTTGCAGATGCCTGAACCTGAACTGAGGTTCAGTTCGGGTTCGGGTTCGGGTTCGGTTCAGGTATAGTGACTACCAAGACAGGAATTAGCACAAACCGTTGACATACTAATGAAATCTCGAAAGATTATTTGGGGAAAAAAATAAGATAGGTAGAAACAGTATCGGAAAGAGGGTTGGGTGGTTCCTACTGCACAAAACATGCTGTTTTCAGGAAACAAAGAGGCTGTGAACACCAGGAATCGAACCCCCGTGCACACCAGATTACATAATAAGGCTGCACTATGATTACAGATGTGCACGGGTCATGGGTCTGGTGGGGGGTATGGGGGGTATGGGTCTAAGGGGTACGGGTACGATGCTGGTTTTTTTTGAAACCCATGAATACCATAGACCCGTACCACAGGTTGAGGTGCGGGACGGGTCTAGGATCAAAATTGTTTAGAACAGCTTTTTATCTTATCTCACTTCTGGGTGATTGCGGATTGATGAATTGAAGTGACTTCATTGGTTTTCCACCATGGGCACGTGACCGGCGACTTGACTAGCATTGTAGCAACACTCTGCCAAATTGCATGAGTGACCAGAAGAGTAGGACTGGGATACCCCAGTCCTATGGAGTAGGACTCAGTCCTATTGGCGTAGGACTCAGTCCTGTGGGCATAGAACTTGCTGCCATAGTTGACAGTTTGATGAACATTGCTTCTAGTGACAGGCTGTCAAAGGACTTAAGCTGAGTGACACCAGCTGAGTGACAGCGATAGCTTTCATTGGCTTGGTTACAGTGTTTGTGGGATCCCAAAACAATTAGAAAAATGCACTGTGACGGCACGCCAGAAATTTCGCGCTAACCCCTGAAAGCTTCACGCTGCCGTCTCCAAGTTGTCTCGAGAACATCTTGCCAAGTTGCCACAGCAGCACCGAAGTACTTACATTTCACTCCCCTGCGCGGATTTTTGGTAGCTCATTCCAAAAGACCCGATATATTTGCAAGAATTTTAGACACTGGAGACGTCCATCCCAAGGCACGACACACACCGACTATGAGGGCTTGAGACAGTCATTTCTGCGTGTTTGGCATCAACTTGAACTTCCGGGTCTCTAAACCCGAATGTCCGATGATTCGTCCTCCACCATCATGATCTTGCCTCCATCGCAATAAGTAATGTGTAATATCTGCCCATTCATCTTCCCTCTTCTTTGAGGTTCAAACGACCAATCCTCGTTCTTACTGGTCGAAATTCGGTATTCTGGGCTGTCTGCTATGCATAGAATCATCTTACACGATGTTGCCTTGATCCTGCCTCTTTCTGCCTCTTTCTGCGTACACGCACCGTGAAGGAGTTGGAACCTTCACGCACACGTCTCCAGTCAGTCAAGGCTGTCCTGGGCCCTCGCAGTGCGACCAAATCTCAGTGCTCCGACGGCATCTGGAAAATTATGAATGTCTGTAGTGGTCTATGGCAGACACTACAGACCAAATAGACCCACAGACTGCCCCCTGACTGTGCCAGACAACAGCTTCTGCGGCAGACACCTGGCAGACACCTACAGACACCGTCAGACCGATAGTTTGCCGATATTGATTGGTGCAATGCACTGGTTGGGAGATTCAAGATTTTCAGCACAATTTATGGTGAAAAATGTTGTTTGTTTTTCAGACATTTTTCACTGAAAAAGGTAGTAAAAAACTCAAAACATTTTCACTATTTTGTGAGTTTGAGGTGAAAAATTCAAAAGGAGGTGAAAAAGATTTGAATTTTTCACCACTTTTTTCAGTGAAAAATGTCTGAAAAACAAACAACATTTTTCACCATAAATTGTGCTGAAAATCTTGAATCTCCCAACCAAATGTCTTGGCAATCATTACTTATTGTTAGTTCACGCAGCATCAATTTTCTCGTTACTCGCTGGAATAATTGCATTTGGCCTGGCATACAAAAAGAAGGCACAAATAAAATGCATTCATATTAGGTACTACAAAACACTACTAGCTAGAACTGTGTAACAAAATATCCCGCTCCAAAAACATTGTTGTTGCACATGCCTGCCGAGTCGTGGTTTTCACGCACACCACCCTAACAATATAGTCAGAACCGCACAAGATTTAAGCAAATCCGACTGACATCTCCTGAAGCAAACATGATGGAAATACCCCGTGCGCCCAGGGCCATATATCCATTGCACACTCTTCTGTAAAAGCCGGATACGGAATCAGCAAGTTGAGTGGATTGAAAAAATAAGCACTGATGTGGCCAGGCTGCTTCCAAAAGATGACTCCGTTGACCCATACGATGTTGTCATAACCGAGGGTGGGTTGGCAACGCCGTCGAGAAATGTGGTCATGTCTAGCAAAGCTGTGGCGAAGTTGTTCCCCCCTACAGACAGGAATGGAATGTCCGTTGCAGTACCTAACACAACTCCCATTTATGCAAATGAAGAAGAAAAAGGAAAGAAATACCGATCGTATACTCTATATCCAGATCAGCTTCCACGCCGGCTTGACTTGGGCTCTGTGGGTTCGTGCTAGGTGAGGGGGAAAAGGAGAGGAGAAGGGACATCACCAATGTCAATGGCGTGTTTATAGGGTTTTGAGTGTTTCAAGGAGTTGCAATCAAAACTCGCTATCCAAGACGGCCCTGGGCCAACGCAACGGGAAGAATGAGGGGTTTTTTTTTTTTTTTTGACAAGTCCTTAGCTGACACCGGACCACGCTCGTTTTGGGAGACATCAAAGTGTTGGGCGAGCGGACGTGATGAATTTGCAGTCCATGGGGGTACAGTGTCTGTAGCTGGTCTGCAGGCGGTCTGTAGGAACGTAAGCGTGTCTGTGCTGGTCTGCAGGTCTATATTGGTCTGTGTCAGAAATCCTGGTCTGACGCAGACGGGCCTGGTCTGTAATCGCCAAAAGGCCATTCCTGATGTGTGCACCAGGAGCGTCGGCGATATTCCTACGCTGTGTGGCACGTCCGTCCACGTCCTTTGTCGTCCTGTATGCATCAACTGTACCCATCGACATAGGCCTGCCTGACACAGAAGGACGGGGAGCAGCGACGGCGCAACATACGAAGCAGCTACGATTAATTATGGCCCCAATTTTTCGTGAGGGCCTGATTAAATCTGGGCCCCAATTCCTGGGGCCGCTATTTTCTCGATTAATTCTACTTTAACCCTGTCACATATGTGCAATACAATATATTTTCCCCACATGGTAGATTAGTCCTAGATGCGATTAACCACAGGCATGTCTGATTATCTGGTTGCCGATTATCAGTGTGCATTCACGATTAATCTTGAGATAACCCAAATCTCGAGCCCCACTGCGATTAATCTTGTCACAGAATATTAACATACTGCATAGTACATATACATAGCCTACATTGGTGTTTAAACCTACATTTTCGATGTTTTAAGGCCAGGATTAATCCGATGATTCAACCTCAATTAATCCCAGACCTATGGGCGGGGATGTGTCGGGGGAACCCCCGCTTCAGACGGTTTTCCATCCGGACCCGATCCGGATGCTTCGGGCGCTTCGGACGCTTCTCCATCCGGACCGGCTCCGGACACTTCGGATGGTTTTCCGCCCGGCGCTCTGGATACTTCTGTGCCCTTCTATCCGACCACCAAATCACCCGGGACATCCGTCTGCTCTCGCTGGCACGTGCTGTGCGATCAGGCTTGCGATCATTGTAGATACATCCGGACACGTGCTACTGGGTAGTTACCAATTAGTATATAAGGTTTCGCCTAGCGTGGGAATCCTCATCCTTTCTTCTCTTCGGATTCCCCTGCTAGGTGCGTAGTATTTCCGCTCCTGTATTCTAGTACCTATATTTATTCTTCGGATTCCCTCACTAGTTTCCGTGCCCCGCGCTGAGCTTAAGGTTGCCTCTACAGCAGAAGAAAGGATCTAAGGGATCAACCGGTCAAGATTGGGAAGTTTGGTACAGGTACGGATTCGGACCACTACTCCAGTGCTCCATCCTCCCCCACTTCAAATCTCGACCCCTCCTCCGTTCCGATGGACCAGCCGCTTGCACCTGACTCCGCGCAACCCGAGATCCTGAGTGTTCACACTCGGGATCCGGCTTCCGAAGCCATGGTCCGGCTCGCTGCTGTCGAAGACTCCCTCGAGAGCATCCAAAACATGCTCCGCCAGCTATTGCTGAGCACCCAAAATCTGCCACCTGCCCCCGCCCCTGCCGTTCTGGCTCCGGTGCCGGGTCCAGATTTCTCAGCCCCCCACCCAGCTCCAAAAACGGTCCTTCGACCAAACCCCCCGGCCGTTTTTGACGGCGACTGGACACAAGGACGGACATTCCTTTACTCTGTCCTCACCTACTACCGGCTGGTTCTGGAAGCTTTCATGGTGGACGGTTTCGTCTCACAGGAAAAACTCGTTCGGTTCGCCATGTCCTTCATGTCAAAGGGCGCGGCTGCTCGATGGGCGGAACGGCATGCATCGGCCGACCTGTTCCCGTTCCCCACCTGGACCAAGTTCGAGGCTGAGTTCCACCTCCGGTTGGTAGAGGAGAACGAGCAGGACCAAGCCCTCACCAAGCTCAAGTCCCGCTCGTATTTCCAGGGCTCCCGCGACATCTACCGGTACACGGACGACTTCGAGGAACCGGCCGTAACGGCCGGTTACTCAGACGCTCTCGTCCGGGTCACGAAGTATCGCTCCGGCCTCGACCCGAAGATCAACGTCGTGATCATGATGTCCGGGACCCGCCCCTGACCTCACCGACTACGACAGCTGGCACGCGCGCGCTTTCCGCCAGTACGAGGCATTCGGCCGAGCCGGATCCGGAAACCCTCCGGTTCGGCTCCCGGCCGCTTTATCTCGGCCACGTGCAACGGGAATTTTCCCGGCTGCAGCCCCTGCACGCGCTACGGTCTCGTTCGCGCCGGCTCCCGGACCCACGCTCCCAGCGGTTGTTCCAATGGACGTTGACCGGACCCGAGCGCACGCTTTCCCACGTTCTTGCTTCCAGTGCGGTGCGGCCGGACACCTCGCCTGGGAATGCCCGGTTACATCCGACGTCCGGCACACAGACATTCTCGATGAAGTTGTTCATCAACTCGAAGACGACCTCCTCGGTGAGCTGTTCGCCCGTATGGCCACCACCGCTTCGCTTCCGGACGAATCGGGCGACGAGGACCCGGACCCGGCGGGTTTTCCGCTTTCGGCCGAGTGAGCGGTGCGCCCTTGGTCGCGTCCCCTAATCGCTATGCCCTCCTGTATTCAGATAATGCCAATACATTTGAGTCCGAGGTAGTAGCGAGAGGCGCACCCCCTGTCCCTGTCTCCGTCCGAGTGACCGAGACTCTTCCTTCTGTCCTGGAGACGGAAACCTGCATTGCCCCCGAGCCGGGAACAAGGGCAGTGACGGAGGCCCCTGTCCCCGAGCAGGGAACGAGGACAGGCTCGCTTCGGCGCATTCATCGCCCCAAGTGGGAACAGCGACTTCCCCGGCAGTACATCATCGACTCTGTCGAGGGCCGAAACTCCTTGCACATCCCGTTAGACTTGCAGTCTGTCGAAACTGCCGCCCGGATGTCGGTGAAGGCTCTGGTCGACTGTGGAGTGACCGGAGACTTCATCGACTTGGAGTATGTCATCTCCCGCAACCTTCCGGTCCGGCCTCTTTCGCAGCCCATCCCAGTTCTCAACGTGGACGGCAGCCCGAACCAAGCGGGCGGCATCACCAGCGTAGTCAATATGGTGGTCGACTACAAGGGGCACTCCGAGCGTATCCAGCTCGCCGTAACTCAGCTCGGGAAACAGCACGTCATCCTCGGTTACTCCTGGCTCCAGAAACACAATCCGGAGATCAACTGGGAGACCAAGGAGGTTCGTATGACACGCTGTCTGACCGGATGCCGCACCTGCCAGGAGGAGCTACGGGCTGTCCGGAAGAGCGAGAAGCTCGCCGCCTCAATCCTCCGGCAGCTGCGTGAAGGTCCGACCCCATCCATCTGCACCGTCGACTCGGAAGAGTAGACCGGAGATGATGGGTACGACCCGGCCAACGACGATGACCTCCCGGACCTCACTCCGGACTCGGAAGACAATGACGATGACAACAACGAGCTCGAGGAGGGCAATCGCATCCTCTACACCGTGTTCACCCCGGCCAAAGAGATCCGCACGGGAAGCACCGTCTCGCAACGTCTTGTGGAGGCTCACGCGCGGATTTCCGCACCAGCCGGAACTGAGGTCCCTCCCTGGGCCACGGATTTCTCAGACGTCTTCGCCCAGGAGTCCTTTCACTCTCTTCCGGACAGGCTGATGTGGGATCATGCCATCGAACTCGTCCCAGATGCAAAACCGGCCAATTGTAAAGTCTACCCGATCTCTCCGCTTGAACAGAGGAGCTCGATGCCTTCATTTCGGAGGGATTGACTACCGGCTGCATCCGCCCGTCAAAGTCTCCGATGGCGTCCCCGGTCTTCTTTGTTAAGAAGAAGGACAGTGCCCTCCGGTTTGTTCAGGACTACCGGGCGCTCAACACGATGACCGTGAAGAACCGGTACCCGCTCCCTTTAATCAACGATCTTATTAACCGGTTGAAAGGAGCTCGGTTCTTCA
Source organism: Mycena olivaceomarginata (assembly GCA_029378375.1). Taxonomy (NCBI): domain Eukaryota; kingdom Fungi; phylum Basidiomycota; class Agaricomycetes; order Agaricales; family Mycenaceae; genus Mycena; species Mycena olivaceomarginata. The sequence goes on along the minus strand of JARKIC010000823.1, from coordinate 105,123 downwards.
CGAAACTCGACGTCTGGTGGGGCTACAACAACATCCGGATCCAGGAAGGTGACGAATGGAAGGCTATGTTCCGTACGAACCGGGCGCTCTTTGAGTCACTGGTGATGTACTTCAGCCTTACCAACTCCCCGGCCACATTCCAGAGGATGATGAACGACATCTTCCAGGACCTGATTCTGTCCGGAGATCTCATGGTCTACCTGGACAACATCCTCATCGCGCACTCCGACCTCGCCCGTCACTGTGAAATCGTCCGAGAAGTGCTCCGCCGGCTCCGGGAACACCACCTTTTCCTTCGGCCGGAGAAGTGCGAGTTCGAGAAGTCCACGATCGAGTACCTCGGTGTCATCATCTCACACAACCACGTCGAGATGGACCCCGTCACGGTCGCCAGCGTCGCCGCCTGGCCCAAGCCCGAGAACAAGAAGGACGTGTAGCAGTTCCTCGGCTTCACGAACTTCTACCGGAGGTTTATCCGGGTGTTCTCGGACATCGCCCGACCGCTTTTCGACCTGACGAAGAAGGGCATGGCCTGGACCTGGACCACTGCCTCGGCCGCCGTGTTCCAAGCCCTCAACGATGCGGTGACCGCGGAGCCCGTCTTGGTCCTCCCAGACGAATCCCAGCCATACCGGTTAGAAGCGGACAGTTCGGATCGGGCAACTGGAGCCATTCTGTTGCAACAGGATGTGGATGGAAAGTGGTGTCCCGTCGCCTTCTACTCCAAGAGCTTGAACGATGTCCAATGGAACTACATGATCCACGACAAGGAGATGCTTGTGATCGTCCGAGCCCTAGAGGAGTGGCGGCACTTCCTCGAAGGCGTGCAGCACCTGGTCGAGATCTGGACGGACCACAAGAACTTGGAGTACTTCCAGAAGTCGCAGAATCTGAACCGGCTGCAGGCCAGGTGGTCCCTGTACCCCTGTACCTGTCCCGGTTTGATTTCGCCCTGTTCCACCAGCCAGGTCGCCTCATGGGTCGCCCAGACGCGCTCTCCTGCCGCCCGGACCATGGCGCCGGATCCGAGAACTCGGATGTTACGCTTCTTCGGCCGGAGCTTTTCCGGATCCGGGCGATGGAGGGGATTGTGGTTGACGGACCCGAAATCCCCCTCCTGCGCGATGTCCGGAAGGTGTTTGCGACCGAGCCGGAACTCGAGGACCCCGTTGCGCTTGTCACCCGGGAGCTCCTCAAGAACCGGAAGGCCCCTTCTCCCCGCTTGGCCAAATGGCAGATCTCGGACGGATTGCTCCTGTTTCACGGTAAGATCATCGTGCCACGGAATAAGGACCTTCGCCGGCGGATTATGGAGCAGCACCACGACACCCGAGTTGCCGGGCACACTGGCCGCTTCAAAACGTTGGAGTTAATCTCCCGGAACTACTGGTGGCTCCAGTTGTCCCGACACGTCGGTCAGTACGTCGGAACCTGCGACGCATGTAACCGGATGAAGGCGCTTCAACGACTTCCCCACAGTGAGCTCCATCCGACCGAGATTCCGGCTGAGCGCTGGGACACCGTCTCGGTGGACTTCATAGTCGAGCTTCCGGAGGCGCACGGGTTCGATGCGGTCATGGTTGTTGTCAACGTCCTTGGTAAGCGGGACCACTTCAACGAGTGCCACACCAGCCTCGGAGCAGTTGGAGCCGCCCGGTTATACTACTGGAACGTGTGGAGGCACCACGGAACCCCCGGAAGTACATCTCCGACCGGGGTCCACAGTTCATTGCTGAGTTCACCCGAGAACTGTGGCGCCTCATTGGTATTGAACCCGCTACCTCCACCGCTTACCACCCGCAGACCGATGGCCAGACCGAGCACGTTAACCAGGAGCTTGAACAGTTCGTCTGTATCTTCACAAGCTACAAACAGGATGACTGGGATGAGCTCCTACCGGCGGCTGAATTCGCCCACAACAACCATGTCCACTCCTCAACGCAGCAGGTGCCGTTTATGACAGACACCGGCCGGCTCCCTCGGATGGGTTTCGAGCCTAACAGCATGTGCTCGGCTGACGAATCGGTCAACGAGTCTGCGACCGGATTGCTGCTGGAGTGTCTGAAGCCAAGTCCGCGCTCATCAAAGCCAAAGACGAGTTCAAGCTGTCCTACGATCGCCGGCGCGTACCCACGCCGGAGATCAAGGTAGGTGACCGAGTCTGGGTGGATGCGTCTGACATCAAAACAACGCGCCCGTCTCCCAAGTTCTCGGACAAGCGTACCCGCGCCAGAGATCAAGGTAGGTGACCGAGTCTGGGTGGATGCGTCCAACATCAAAATGACGCGCCCATCTCCCAAGTTCTCGGACAAGCGTACCCGCGCCGGAGATCAAGGTAGGTGACCGAGTCTGGGTGGATGCGTCCGACATCAAAACGACGTGCCGTCTCCCAAGTTCTCGGACAAGTGGCTCGTGAGCCATTTTTGCCATTGGCCTGCTATTTATACCCTCCACTAGCAAAATTGCCTCAGGATTTCTGCGTGACTGAAGTGCGCACTGAATTTGTAACTTTCAATAGCCCTTTCAGCGCCATTGAAACTCCTTTGTTTCTCTCAAGCTGATTCTGGAATTGATTTTCACACTTTCTCTTTGAGTTTCCATGCACCTTGATATCCCCAATCTTAACAGCACTGATTTTTACATAGATTCCCAGGAAAACAATCTGAGTTTCTATACGCATTGAAATTTTGCTTTATTTGGTGTGAAGTCATGATTGATAAAGAATTGGTGGAGCAACAAGTGAAACATTGGTTCGGGGATAAAAAGTTGATGTTCTCACCCTGCAGCCCGGCATCATCCGTGGCACCGCTTAACATCAACTGATCACTTTTGGCTGAACATTGACAAGGACGGGCGGCATAGGCTGCATTCCATCCCCCAAGCACAAAAGAGCCATATGGCTAAGTATTTAACCATATAATTGGCAAGTGGCCAGGTTCCTAGTCCGGCCGGGATGGCAGTCATAAATAGTAGAACTTAGGGCTCCAACCGATTCCGTTTGAAACCGGTTTCAAACGGTTTTAACCGTTTTTATTTTCGTTTGATTTGCTGGCTGGGCCAAAGGCTAAACGGTTAGCAAACAACGGTTTCAAACGGTTTTGAACAACCAACCAACTGAACACAGTTATTAGAATTTGTTTGGGTCTCAACGAGATTCAAAACGGCGAGAAATGTTGGTCCCATTGAAAATACAAGGTTGCGAGGTCAATGGCGGCGCTGGGCGGTATCCTAATTGGGAATGATCGCCGTGATTGATGGCGGGAGCGCACCTCTGCACAAGGGAAGAAAACAAGGAAGGCTCTCGTACACTTTTGAATCTATAAAATTGGAGCATACCACTGTGGAGAAGAGCTTGGGGGATTTTCAGGTGAAATCGGGTTCGTTCAACCCGTTTGTTCATTTTCCCTGCTAAAAAACCGTTTGAAACGGTTTTAAAACGGTTTGGCAACCGTTTCCGTTTGATTTGCCCCAAAATTCAAACAGAAACTAAATGGTTGGAGCCCTACTAGAACTGAACGCATGAAGAAACAAGTTCTGGGCCCTTTTCAGCCCTTTTTGGGCTTGTTTGGCATGTACAAGCTCACAAGATGTCTGTCAAAAGTCTGATGTGCTGAAATCACACCGTAGAAACGAGTTGGAAACTAGTGCCGTTGAGAGATCAAAATATTTTAGCGTCATGCCTCCTGGTGTCGCACAGACCACGCCTGAAATGCACAAATGGACGGAGCAGTCTATGGCTGTGAATGTGCCTTGTCTCCTGTCATGCCAGGTTGCGGGCATCTGTGAGACATGTGGCGTACGTGATGCTGAGTCATATTTGAAATAGAAGCACACGACAATCATGTTGCACAGCCTTGCCTTCGACCACGTCACATCCAAACCACCAGCACAACCCAGCGCGAGCCGGAGTTCATCCACTTATAACCATCCTGGTGGCCAATGACCCAGAATCTCGACGCTGCAGGAACCAAATGTCGCATATTCAAGGACGTCATATCGAAGCTTCAGGCTCGGGCCGCGATAGCCGGGCAAACGACTTCATTGTACAGGGTGCGCCGCCTGCTCCCCGACCTGGATGTTCGATTGGAAGCCATACAACAACTGGATGAATTCTTGAACGATATTCCGGGACTAAATACCGAGGTCCTGCCCCCCCCCTTTGATCAGGATAAAAGAAGCGCTAGTGGAGCTGGACACAGATGATGCGGGGAACACGAGGGAAACCACCCTACTGCAATGGTTATCTGACGATTGGGCACTCCGTAATCAACACGTTCGCGTAGTTCAAGACTTTGCGGAACTCTGTATCAGCTCTGGCCACGTCTTCAGGCGAATGACATCTGTGCTCATGGCCTTGCTTTCCTCGAATATCATCAGGATCCACACTTTTTACAAGGGCCAAGATGACTCTATCATCTCCCTGATCATCGAAACAAGAGAAGGCGGAATTTCTTGTCCTATATCTCAAGCTGCGAAGAATGAAAAATACTCTAGGATGCACCTCAAAGAAGTGGCATCTTCCTCCGATGAGGAATGGCAAATGGTTGTGGACGAGACGTCATCGGATTGGAGAAGTGCATTAGCAGAAATGCTTTGCATTGTGAGCCTCACATACCTTCCTCATTTTATCTGTCTAAGATCTCATGCAGCAAGCATACAGCGTTGACATCGGGCTCAGCGATCGTAGGCTTTGCAGGATGCGGTTGCGTAGCCTTGTTCGTGCCCACGGTGTTCTTCCATTTTCCTTCCATGTGTCTGGATTCCAAATGCCACTTCATCCTGTCTCAGGCGGGGGTTTTTCGGTTCGCTGTTTCTTGACCTCTGACATAACGGGCACATAACTATATCATAGGATATCTACCGGGGGGAACTCAATAAGGAGGCTGTATGCATTAAGGTTCTTCGTATATTCACCACGGAGTTTCAGTTGAATAAACTATACAAGGTGAGATTTATCCTAACCGGGTGTGTGACTATTTTTGATGGGTATAGGAACTGGCACGAGAAGTTCTAATATGGAAGGAACTGTCGCATCCCAATGTATTACCTCTTCTCGGCATCGACTTGACTGCTCGAAAGCCATCTTGCTGTTTAGTCTCCCCGTGGATGGAGAATGGGAATGTGACGGCCTTTTTGGAGAGGCATCCCGATTTCAATAAGAGTTCTTTGGTAAATTATGACTCATTTCTTCCTTGTATATGATGCTAAGACATTATTTTGTAGGTAAGGGATATTGCCAATGGTCTAGAGTATTTGCACGCTCTGGACCCGCCAGTTGTTCATGGAGATATCAAAGGGGTGAGTAGAACGAAAATTGTGATATCCTGCTTATAGTTACTTTCCGAGACATCAGGCGAATATTTTAATCAACGATGCCGGCCAAGCTTGTTTAGCTGACTTTGGTCTTGCGCTGGCAATGGAGAGTCAAGCATTTAGCACATCATCAGCGGGCGGCACCCGTGGCACCCTCCGCTGGTTGGCACCTGAAATTCTCGACAGCTCGAGAAAAAGTGATCGCCAGGCTTCACTAACAAAGCGGGATATATATGCATTCGGCTGCACCATTTTGGAGGTATGTCTCTGCTTCAGAATACAGACCTGTTCATGAAGCCAAAAGTGCAGATTTATACTGGAGGTCCCCCGTTCCCTAATTTGAAAGACGTAGAGGTTGTCCATCACGTTGTGACCAAACGTGAGCGTCCAGAGATCCCATCAAGCGCGGTCGCACAGTTGAAGGACCTTCATGCGCTGCTGAAACGTTGCTGGCACAACAACCCCCGAGAGCGTCCAAATGCCACCGAGATCAGCAATGTTTTACAGTTGGAACCCTTGGAATGGAAGAAGGCAGTTGCCGGATTGACATCACCATTCTGGTTCTTTAGAAGGCCCTCTGCACCGTTGGGGCGGTCCCTTCGTATATCGCCGACGCCGCGGTCCCCTTCCGTATCAGTTACCTCCCTCATATCACCCACGACGACAGAATTCACAAACGAGAGTGAAAGCGCGCAGATGCCAGTCAAGATCCTGCTTCTCGGCTCGGGCCAATCTGGAAAGGTGTGCATGCTGCTCTGTAGATGACATACTCATAGCTTTCCTGCTTAGTCAACAATATTGAAACAATTTGGAATTTCAGACGCACACGACGAGTTCAAACACGGAATTTTTTCCAATACTGTCGAGGCCATGCGGTAAGCATTAAATAAAGCCTTTCGCAACTTAATCGTATTCATACTATCGCAGGACAATCCTAGAAATGATGCCCCAGCTTGATATCGCTGTAGATCCCCGGAACGAGCGCTATCATGCTATGATATGCGACACTCCAACGATGATAGAAACGAAGTCTCTTTCTAGCGGAATCTCTCATGCGATCAAAATGCTGTCTCAAGATCCAGGCGTGCGGGAGGCTATTTCTCGCTTTTCCGAATTCCAGCTATCGGATTCTGCAGAATACTTCTTCGATTCCATCGAGAGACTGGCAGCAGAAAATTATATTCCAACAATGGAAGATATTCTTCACCTGCGTGTCAAGACGACTGGTATATATCAGAAGGAGGTCGAATGTGATGGACAGACTTTGATGATTTGTGACACTGGCGGCGAGCGCTCCGAGCGAAAGAAATGGGTACATTGCTTCCCAGGCACCACTGCGGTATTTTTCGTTGTTGCACTGAATGATTATCATAAAGTTCTGGTAGAAGATGAAAGTATGGTAAGTTTTCAAGCTTTCGTGCTCTCTTCAAGCGACACTAACTCTGTTGTTTAAGAACCGAATGAACGATAACTTCGAATTGTGGCCCCGCGTAATAAACGAAAAGCAGCTCCAAAGTGCTAAATTTGTGAGCCCGCCCTTTCATCAGTTTGCGAACATCATTTGGAGCTCTGCTTCCGACTCCTAGATTCTCTTATTCAACAAATTGGATCTTTTCGTCCGCGATTTCCAGGTTGAAACTTTCTCGGCGTTCTTTCCGGACTACATCTTCTGGAAGATATCAACAGAGTTCTTAACAGGCAGCAATGAAGCCCTCAAAGCCCTCGCATTTTTGCGGCAGAAATTTCTGGGGGAAGTCCATAGCAAACAGGAGGTACACACATACGAGGTGTCAGCAACGGACAGTGGTCAATTTCGAGGTAAGCACTTGCCTAACTATCGGGCTACTGTTTACACAATAACAAATTTTCTAGATGTTTGGGATGCAGTCAAGAAAATTATACTCTGAAAGTTTGTTCCACATATCAACAGGATCTCCATGCTATACATATTTCACTGTGTTTGTTTGTTTGCTTACAGTTAATGTCAGAACCAAAGGTGTGATTCTGAACGAAACATTCTTGTTTTGAGATGGTTTCAGAGAATTGTCAGTAGCTCAACCAGTCATCCACCGATTTGGATGAAATGTAGGTAGATCTGTTGGGCTGGTTCATGTGCAATTATTAGTAGAAAGGAATTCATGAAAATATTATGTATTGGGTAATCTGTGTTTTTGGGCTGTGTCAGTGACAGTGTTTACACCGGCCTGAATAACCAAAGTCCAGAATCGCCAACCGGGGTGAAACCCATATTCTCCGGGTATCGAGGAATGCAATTTCATATTATTTTTATTTATTTTCACGATACCCATAGTTGCTATGCTGTATATTACATAATTCATCTTACTTTGCTTTACACCATGATATCATGAAGACTGATTGTGTGGTTTTTAGTGTAGATCTATTTTGTACGTTTACAAGTTGTCGCCAGCTCCCACTTGCTTCTGTCACCTGACCGCATAAAGCTTGATTAACCATTCTTTAAGCAAATGGCTCCTCGGCGGTGCAATTTCCCCATGTAGGTCTATCTCCATTGTATTTTCTTCTGCTCTCGTCCCCAAATCCCAGTGTCCTTGCTCCATTCGCAAGCGCAGTAATCCCCATTCAGGGCACAACTTCGCACTGCGCTTTCCTCATCTGACCATTTCACGGTCAATCCGCAAGCTTGCCGGCTGTATCATATGTTCCATCTAAGTAAAGGGCTGGTAGTGCTCTCTCGTGCATTGGCTCTCTCTTCGGACTTTCCCCTATCACATTGCACATTTCTTCCTCCGTAAGGTTCAATCAACCCATTTTCTGCTATGTACGCCGCAGCTATAGACACTGGACAGTGTCAGTGTGTTCTCTGAGCTGCCCAAATCGGGCCGCTTGGATCTGAGACAGCTGTGATCTTCAGACCTATGCCCGCTGCGCTTTCGTCCCCAGTCAAAAGGGTTGCATGCTCTAACGTTCTTTTGGTCCCCCCCACCATTATTATCCCGCCTTCCAGGACTGCCGCCCAGCTTGGACTGACTAGCACAGCACTCAATCGTACCTAGCACTCTGCAATCATTATCCCCAGTATATTTCAGGACCTCCGCAAGATGTGACCAACTTATTCTTCAAATTCTCCAAGACAATGATATGATACAATGCTACAGAACCTCCGCAGACTCGGGTACCTCAAACCATGTCTGTTTTACGTTCAATATCAAGCTTCAAGAATGATCTATAGGCCATCGACTGCCTTTTCTATTATTGTCCCAGTGTGCAGACAGCTCGAAGGCTCGTCGTCGCCATCTTCCTTTGTTTGCCTCGCCCGCCCAGGTCTCCTCTCCAAGTTTGAGGACATGAATCGCAAAAACCTCGACAAGCCTGATTAGTGCGCAGAATAAGGTGTTCGGAAGACGGGTATGTGATTAGTGCGTCGTCTGTTGCGCATGAATTTGTTGTGTTTCCATATTCGCCTCACAATGTAGTTAAATCAACGTTCGGGCACAGTGATTGGGTTTCAATGCCCAGAATCTTCAAGACATACGGATGATGATATTCAGTTCTATAACAGTGCGTCTGTAACCTCTTTTCTCTCCCATGTTCTTCTAACGAGTTATCCTTACCTACGTAAGCTCAACGTGTTCTTCATTACGTTGTCAGCGTGCTTTCGCTTCAATTCATCGACATAATGATCTTCCCTTCGACTCGGACGGACCAATGCCAAATGTGCGGTGTCCCACCACATCCCTCTGCTGCCTGGCGATCGTAGACTGAACGATCCTTCTTGACCTCCACGCGCAGTCCTTTTGGTGTATTTGTGCCGTTACTGCTAGACCGGGTGCTGCGCCATTATCTGTCTGTTATATCGAGAGCTGAAGCGTTGTTTTAGATTCTCAGATGTATGTTCTGCTCCCAGCAATAAATCTATTACTTTAACCGACTAGCAGCTCGCTCCAGCCAAATAATATCCTGGAATTCCGCCAACACTAGCTCCCAATGCCCCTCTCATTGGTCAGTGCCGTTGCGTGCTCGCCCTCTGCATCACGGCCGTCGCGTCTCACGTTTGACAGTTGTAATTAGGGTTCTGTTTTGGGTGGCGACTAGAAGGTGGTGCGAGTTGGCTGTGAGGCGAAAGGGGGAAGCAGCCGGCGGATGCGATGGTTAATGTGATGAAGGAGTATGATTCCGAGGAATTCGCGTCGAAATAAAACGGAGGAGTTTCCTGAGCATTCATGGAATCGGGTCGAGCTTAATTCCAAACGCAAATACAATGACCCACAAATTGAAAAAACCCACGCCGGAGCGAAGCGGAGGCAGATCTTGTTCTAGTGATCGAAATGTAAGTACATATGGATGCCAAGCGGTCTACGGCGCCCTGTGTTGTCTCTCCGTTTTAAGGGTTAACTTAGTTAAGACCGGCGCGCTGGACCGGAGACAGGCTTGCTCCGAACCTACCTTTGCCGACTTTTCCAGTGACTTGGCCAACACTGCACGTGGGTCCAAGAGCAACACCCGCCGTGTAAGGATATGGGGAAGAGAAGGTGGATGAAGCTGGGGTATGACCATCCACTTTAAATTTGGATTTGCGTTGGGAGGAACAGACGACACTGGAGTTGCAGCGGACGGTACAGCGAGCGAGAAGCGAGTCCGCGACGTAGGTCGTTTAGAGCGTGCCTCGAATGATGTGGATGCGAACCCCGTCGGAGGAGAAGGAGGGCAATGGGTACACGCAAGCAGACGCGTAGGGCGGAGGAAGGTGCGGTGGGTGTGTCCTTCGCTTTCACGAGGGACGTGTATTGCTCGTCACTTCAATCCGAATCCACGGCGGCACTACGCGCGCTCTCCATCCCTTCCTCCAGGCCCTTCTTCTCTTCCCGCACTCTCTCGGTTCATCACGAGCTCGTCTCCGGCTTGGAAATACGTTGCCCTACGCTCAGCACCATCTCCGCCCTGCGCGGCCCCGCCTATCGTCACCCCCGCACAATGTTTGAATGAGCATAAGCGATAAGGGTAGGTGTAGCTCCGAGTACGCATAGTGTGCGCCCATGTTAGGTGTATTTGCGCGGATGGCGGCGCGTGCACGAACAGGGGATGCAGATGTGCCCAAGTGTACGACGAGCGGGCCTTTCTCCGCGTGCTGGAGATGCACGACTCGGCGGAGAGCGGGAACGCCGCAGGTGGGACTGTGGTCAATCGTGGGGAGAGACCGAGAGGTCGAATCGGCCCCCCCAACGGACAGCTGCCCCGGACGCGGCAGACCTCGTTCCACCGCTCCAAGTCGCCACGAGCCTCCCGACCCGCAACTCGAGGTCGACTCGATGAGCGCCATCATAATACTTGGACTTGCGAAGCCCAACGCCAACGCAAGCGCGCGGCGGAGGCATGTCTGAAGCGTATGGTCGTGCTCGTGCAAGTCCGAGACGTCGGGAAAGGGTGGGGTAGCGAGGAGTCGATAACGCTGGACTGCCGCGCGCGCTGCCTCCCGGCATCCGTGCACGACCCCAGATGCACCTCGAGCACGCAGCAGGTACTGCACCGTCCAAGCACAATATCACCATAGACTTGGAGCCGAGCACGGCGGCGGTCCACAGGCGTCACAAGCTCGATGCAAGGGCACGGCGGAGCCATGACAAGTCGCACGTCAAGAGTGGGGCGTGGTCGGGCTCGTGTAGGCGCCGGACGCGATGGAGAGGCAAGACGGAGCGGAAGATCTAGGGTGCGGGCTCGAAGAATATGATACCGGACTCCGTAAGACATGTGCAGTGCACCGCCGACGCCGACGGGCACGAGATAACGGGAGCGGGAGCGGGATGGAAGAGCATAGGCGGGTCGAAAACGGCCGGAATAACGAGGAGAGAAGCGCGAGGTCGAGTGAAACGCGCGGCAGAGCCATGACATGTCCCAGCAAGTCGGGTGCGGGTTCGGCAACTCGAGAAAGGGCGGGACGACGGACGCGGAGAGGAGAGAGGACAGGAGCGCGAGGCGAAATCGAGGCGAGCGCAGACAGGCGGGTGCGGGTGCGGGTGCGGGCTCGAGGCCGCGATAAGCAAAGCGAGCCGAACCTTTTGCGGTGCACATCACATGGCCCACTGGCCGAAACGTCCCAGGAAACGGAGAGATGCGTGTGTCGAATGTCCTTGGCGCGCCGGGCAACAGAGTCATCCCATCTCCACACCCGACTCGGGACCACCGCGCACGCACAGGACCGGCCCACCACGAGGAACTGATATGCCATATGGGGTGTCGAGGGTCTGCACTTCTCCGTCTTCCCCACCCCGAGCCCTTGCTGTGCTGGTGGATGCGCGTAGGGAGGCGCGGCCCCTAGAATGACCGCTGGTGGGGGAGGCTCTGGCGCGCGCGGTCTAATAGTATTGCACCCGGGACTTCGGAAGAGGAATGAAATACACAGCAGGACCGGGCTGAATATATCCTCTACGAAATACGGCAGAGGTTAGCCGCAAGACATCGCAAGACTGTAGATAGAACACATACTACTGTTGTTATTCTGCGCTGGATTGTTCTGATGCGCGTCATACATAAAAAGTCGACGACATCGCACGTCGCAAGCAAGAAGAATCATGGTCTCGACGCTTGAGCCCCAGAGGTGCCGGCTGCACGGGAGACACTCGTATGGGACAAGAATTTGGCCAGCCCTTGAAAGCTTCACGCTGCCGTCTCCAAGCCGTCTTCAGGAAACTGGTCACAGCATGAAGCGCCAAAGCGCATTTCATTGCCATTCAGCTCCCAGTCGTGCTTGCGCGAGGTCGTCGGATTTCTGGTAACTCCTTCCAATTGCAAGAGACCCGGTTCATTTCAGATTGCGTGCAGATGACGGTGAATTGGAAGACAGCCGATTTGTTGGTGGAAGCTTCAAGCAAGGCAAGCGTTGCGTGAGAAATGTCAAACGGCGAACCGATCCCGTCAAAATTAGCATCCGTGAGAGCGCCGCGGCGTTTTGAACGGAAACACGCGAAATTTTGAAATTTTGCGCCCTTTCTGGCCTATTTCGTGACTTGGTTTGGATATTCGTACGTGCGCTCGATGACCCGTGACAGGTACAATTATTTTCGTATATTCTGGCCGCCGTGATGCGTGAATTGAATGAAATGGTACACCGTACAGTGATGTTGAAAAAGTGGTACGTGCACGTGTCTGGGACTCCAGCTGAAGCACCACGATTTCAAATGTTATTTTACTGAGTCAACACTGAATTCAGCGGACGGCATCAGAATACTGTAGTATTACGACCGGAAATTCAGGTGACGGGTGACGGAGGCCTGTGAACTGAACTAATCAAGGTTGGTGACGGTGACAATGAGTTTTCCTGGCCCAAATAGGCCTAGAAAATTGCAAAATTTCGCTCCGGCGTTTGCCGGATTCCCTTTTATGGGAATTGTTGGCTGATTGCCGAGCTGTGAACTTTGAATCCAGTGAACTTTTGTGGTGACAGGTGACACCCTGTGAACTAGTGGTCGTAATAGTACAATACCTGGCAGAGTCTAGTGCATCGATTGAAACTTCGAATCCCACCTTCCGTTCCTGTCCAATATCCAATATTCAACTTTTACTTAGCGTCGAAGTCAAGTTGATCTTCGGAACGGCCTGCCGAAAATTACACTTGGAGGATAAAGCACGAGAACTTGACGAAATATTCCAACCGGCCGATTTGGCAGCCCCGACCAGACCTCAAACAAGAAAAAAATCTCGCGGTTGGTCGGTACCCACCTCCCTTTCCGTTCCGTATCCAGGTGTCCAGTGTCCAACAGTAACTCCAATCTGAACCTGACTTATACGGACCGTGCTCAGGATCCAGATCACCAGATCACTGCGGGGGATCTGCGGTCGTTCATTTCGCCCCTTGATGGACGATCCGGCGACAGCGGCGTTTGATGCCTCGCTACGCCGGCAGCTGCGGTTCTTGGAACTTGTGTAAGCAAAAACGCGCGTCGCGTGGTTCGAATCACTTGGAGTTGGAGAGATGGGGTACGGGACACAGATCGCTGTGTGCTCTGCGGGGCACTCTGCTGCGTCGGTGGTCGGCCATGGACGGCCGTGAAGATTGGAGTCGGATGCGAGGAGTATCCGGAGAGTTGGCCCTTTCAAATGACACTTTTAAACAATTTTGTCATATCCCAACCCCCACGGCGTGAAGACACGCCAACACAACTATTCCAGCCATGTAAACCAGAAATCCTTGCCATCACTGTCACCAACGCCAAAAGTGTTCAGCTCAGAGGCTGGCGTCACGCCTCACCTGAACAGTTGGTTGGATTACTATAGTAGTACAGTAATGATCTACTTAGTAAGTTACAGTGGTAAAACTTAGTGCAAGCGAGCTCAAGTCAAGCCAAGCCAGAAGCCAAGCCGTCCAAGCCCCGATAAATGGGGCAAGCCGTTCGGCGTTTTGGCAAGCCCGAGACTCCCAGAAACGAATTCTTCTGTTCATCTCAATACTTCCACGTGGGAAATGGATGTCAATACACATGGTTGAGGTCAGCAGCGCAACACTGCCCGTCGACCTTGTTCACGGTAGCACATGATCACTGGACAGAGCAAGTATAAAGCACTAGCGATCGCCTCAAACGTTTAACCTATTCCCTCCTTCTAGTCCCCCAGAGTCCTCAGTCTTCATTCGACCTCATTCCTCATGTTGTCCTATACGGTCATTCTCTTACTATAGTATCTATTTTCCTTATACCAGCGTCTGCTACCCCGTTGTCGGCCCGTGTCACAACCTGTTCCCCTCCGGCGGCCACCAATGTCTCGTTTGGAACGCCCAACTTGACGAATGAAGATGGCAGTTCCCCATTGGGTCCCATGGAATTGGGATTGCATTCTATCAGTGCTCAGCCATCCATCTTTTGGGTCCCTCCCGCCTCAACCGGGGTCTGGAATATGGTCAAATCAGGCTCCCAATACATAATTGAGTTTGTGCCTTCCCACTATCTCGCGAGTTCTGTCGGTTAATTTCGTATTCGCAGGCACGCCCAAGTCCCCGGAAAACCCTTGACCGCGGTCCCTGCGGGAGGATTCTTGGAATTGGCGGTTTCATCCCCTGCACTGCAGTGCGTTTTCCCCTCGCTGTGGTTCTCCTTGAATTCATCCACTTGCAGCTTGTGGGACATTACGTGCACGACATGCCCATCGGACGGTTTCGCAACCGACTGCACGTTCAAAAACTTCCGCGGGAACTCGCAAGTTTGTATCACCAACAAGACTATTCCGGACCTTGTGGATCAGACGCAGATCAAGGCGTGCGACGGACGTGTGGGCACTTCGATTCAGATTAACTAGCAGTTAGCCCGTGCTACGCTACGGCCGCGACAAAAAAATTACCGAATAATCACTCCAGGCATGAATGCAAATCTCCCAATTTCTGCTGGCTAAACACGCCGCTCATCGTGGACCTTTGGTTCACTCCTCGCGGCCTCATGGCCAATAACAGGTTCATTCTTCCCTGTGTCCCTCATGCTTCTCATACTGAATTTTTTAATTGATTTCATCTCTTTCCATCCGGCATCTCGGACATGTCGTTGGATCCGTTCAGAGGCGTCAATTCAATGCGCTCAGATTGATATTCATGATATTCATGGCAACATCTAGGGTGACTTCAGCAACTTTCTGCACCCCCCCTCAGATGCAATGTTCAGATTTTGGATTGTTTGTTTGACTCATGTTTTACCCTTCGTTCTCAGTAATGATTCATGCGACCAGTTGGAAGTAAGTTCCGCCCCAGGAAGTGAAATATTCAACATCTCAACATTTTTAAATTAGCAATCCAACAGTTCGGTGGAGAACTTCAACATCTTGACAGTTTTCTATTTGCCAGTGGAGCACTTGCCGGCAATGTGGAGCTCGGATGGCCGGTCCGATCTGTGTGGCCAGACAAACCTCGTTCGATTCTTATATAGATTACCACTTGTAATTTCCCGCGGTCGCAACAACGGAATAGCTAAAGGCATTCACTTCCATAAAACACGAGTCTCGAAAGAAAAGAGGGAACAATCCGAAAGTCACGCTCCCGAACGGCTTGATCTCGAGTCGAACGAGCATCTTCTACGGCGAAGTTCTATTGTACTCTTTTCTCAGGAGCTCCTAACGGCGATTCTTTCGCGTCAGAATACGGAGACTTTTTGCTATCTTGCTCTTCTATTTACCTTTCTATGTCGTGTGCCTGGGCTGTCTGTGCGAAGCGTTCGACGTAGTGCCCGTTTCAAGTGAGTTTGGTCCGCACAACGACTTCGGCACGAAGAACTCAAGTCCATTGACAGTCGTGACCCCTTACTGGCGTATACTTCTCGTTGTTCCACCTAAACAACCCGGGTTCTGACTTCTATCCTCATTGTGCGAAGAAATGGCTTCGCCGGCCGACAGTTGGGGTTCTCGGACGCCAGAAGGACGATTCAGAAACGGAGATTCTGATCAAGCAGCACGAAAATAGTACGTTCCTGTTTTAAATGAGGTCCGGGACACCAAACGTGTGAGGAAGCGCACAAAACGAGCTCAAGTACTTCCCTGCAGGGGCAGATATCATGAGGACCGGTGCGCCACCTCTCTTACCTCCGGAACTCCAAGTCAACTTAAAGACGAGGATGCAGAGTGTCTTTGCTTCTTCAAAAAATTACACAGCTGATGTTCTGGTTCGCGACCTGGGAGGCCCCTGGCCATCACAGGTTCCAACTTCCAACTGCTAGGCTCCACCAATCGCTTTCAATTTTCTGAACACACGTTTCACAAACATCACGTTGATGTCGTTTGCATGCCCGCAAGCGGCCTTCGGTCCTCCGGCGGGTTAGATCTGTCGGTTGTTTTCCAAATGGACACCAGCTATAAAAGTGCACCAAAGTTCCCGTATCCGCACTCTGCGTGGACCCCAGCATGCGGCCCTTTACGTTGCTCTACTGTCTTCTACCCGGTCTAGCCTCCGCTGCTACCAATGCGCATCGCGCTACCGAAGTGCAAGACGACCAAACGGGGACCGTGATCACCTCTCCCCCGAAAACCCACCAACACTGGGTTGCAACAAACTCCGGATGCCCACCACCCATTCATTGCGCCAGGTCCAAATGACCAGCGTGGACGTGAGGTTCTGTTCACTTTGCTTTTTTCGGTCCCTCATCTTGTTTCCTATGACTAGCGTGCCGTAGGGACCTTCCGGGACATATAATATCTCGTCTTACCGTTCTGTTAGCTGCCATGAACACGCTAGCAAACCACGGTTATATTCCGCGAAAGTGTGTTTCCTTTATCTCGAGATTTTCGAAGTCTGAGAAGAGTGCAGCGGCGTCGCGAGCTTCGAAGAAATCGTTACCGGTGCTGTGGAGGTATACATCCGATTACATGGGTGATCATGCTTCACACCCACCGACCCATCGATAGGCCTTTAACATCCAGCAGAGCGTGATGGAATTTATTACTGCAGCAAACATGGTATCGTTTCGCAACCTCGAGCTTATGAATTGACCTGTATGCAACCCAAATGCAGTTAATGCGAGGCAATCCGTTTGTTAATAAGGTCTCAATTGGCGGAATTTCCGACCTAGTTCCACCGCTCCCAGGCAATATCGGCGGTCCTCATACCAGTGGCGTAGCGCTTCGCGGCGGTTTTGAGGGTAAGAAGCCCAGACGTTTGCCGCTATTCAGTCTCATTCTTTTTCTCGATTACCAGGCGACACGTCAATGACACGCGCAGACGCGTTCATTGGGGACAATCGCGACTTTCAAGACATCTTATATGATCTAGTACGTGAAAATACTAGATCTGTCCAGGATATAACTTCTTCCTTCTAGGACTTGCTTCAACTCGGAAAATGCGGCGATAATGGGCCAAACGGAAATGATACTGTGTTCAATGTTGCCACGATGACCGCAATAAAACAACTCAACATTGCGATGGATCAAGCTGCTAACCCAGAGGTTGGAATTACTTTCCCTCTGCTTGGACTTCTGGCTGATCATCACGCAGTTCGCTATCCCCCCCAGGCGCTTGAGTGGTATGTTCACGGAGGCCTCGTTTGTACTCAAGTTCGCTGTCTCACTTTCAAGTCCAAATGCACCAAACTGATCTACTCTACTTGACAGTGTGTTCGCGAACGGTGACTAGAATTTATAACACTTCTAGATTTCATTCTCAACTTGGGCAGGCACCACAAAACAAGCTACTCTGCCCATCGTTGGCTCATTCTTTCGCAACCAGACGTTCCCGCAAAACTGGTTCCGAGCGGCCAGTCCAGTGACTGGGGGCGAATCCGCCGGCCAAATTGAAGCTGGAGTCCCCGGCTTCGTGCCGGGAAGAAATAACGAACAGGGTGTCTACGTTGCGGATCCGCCCCCGCCTGCGCCCTTCAACTCCAGCTCGGTACGTCGGTTTCAAATGACGATCCTCACATAATGGTGATCATCTTGCGCAGTCTTGTGCAGCGTACTGGGACCTTCTTGGGACCACGCCCGCCGGGCTTGCCAACACTACGGGGATTTTCAAACAGAATGTGGACTTTTTGACAAACATTCTTTTCCAAATGGTAGCAACCTCCGCCTGCAACCAGACAATGCTTGCTCCCTTTGGTCCCAACATAAATTAGTAGTTTGTTGAACTTCGCCGGGCTTTCCCACTGCATGCGTTTTATCACTCGAGTTTGGTTAATAGGAACAATATGTTGTTTTTCTGGCGGTGAGCCTGACGCACCGGACTCTGTTGTTGGTCTGCAATAAAGACGGTTCCATGGCTTGAGTTTGGGGTGACCCGTTCCCAAATGATACTTCTGTTTGAACTGCAGGGTGCTGGCACACGTAAAGAACGAGAGCGCAAAGAAGCCCGGTTGCAGGGACCGGTCACTTTCATTCGAACGACATGAAACTGGAAAATCCTCTCACCGCGCGTATCGTTACTTTACTTCACGCTCCAGCTCCGCCCAATCCACTGGCGATAGTAGTCAAAGAGTAAGGTTCCTATTAGTCTCTTTCACTGACTTCCCACTCGGAATAGGCTCCCATCTACATCGCTCGTGAATAAGAAGCAACGCGAGGGTGGATGGCACGCAGCATTCACTTGCGTATGTCTATCTCGTTCGGAGTCCAAATCCAAGGTTGAAGCGGGATAGACCAACGACGGCTCATCCAACCATTCTCAACCACAGGACATTCCGCAACCACGACACATTCAGCGCAACCACCGCACATTCTGACAGTACATTCGATAAACGACAATTCAGGATTGTTATGAACCATAGAAACCTCAAGCATCGTAAATCGTTCAAATATCTACTGCTTTACAGGACGTGCACTACGTAGGGAAACGAATAAAAAGCTTGCCTGCAGGCGACAAGTAGCGAGTGTCATACCTTCTCGGAGATTATGCTGTTCACTTTGTAAAAATAAAATAAAAACTGCAACACATTTTGCGTTTGGGGCAACAACTTTGAGAAAGAGCACATCGCACGAGTCTCTTCGCGACTTCCCAAATTTCTTGGCACATATCACAATTTTTACAAGCCATCCCAAATTTTATCTTCCACTGGAAGTTCCACATCGCAATTTTGTTTGACCACATCGCAACTTTCATGGCATCGCAAATTTGAGATGATACCCATCGCGAGTTTGTTAGACCCCTCGGATGCCGTCAGGGGCAATGACGAGACCTGTCCGCTCGTTGGTTGATGCCGTGAGCGACATATGGCGGACGTGGCGGCGTCGCGATCATCGTCATTCGGGAACGGCGGACCTCGGAACATCGTGCCGATACGCCGAGTGGTTCTGTTTGGTTTGATCGGCCTTCTCGGGATCGTTGAGTACTTTTTGCATCCCGCCCACCGGCTTTCTGAAAGACCTTCGGCCGTAAATATTGCCGCTACCTGTAACTGAGATCATTTCCTAATTTCATCCGAGTCCTTCCGGCAAACCGTACCTGGCAGAGTCTAATGCATCGATTTAAACTTCGAATCCCACCTTCCGTTCCTGTCCAATATCCAATATCCAACTTTTAGCGTCGAAGTCAACTTGGAGGTGATCTTCGGAACGGCCTGCCGAAAATTACACTTCGAGGATCAAGTACGAGAACTTGACGAAATATTCCAACTGGCCGAATGGGCAACCCCTACTAGACCTCGAACAAGAAAAAAAACTCGCGTTTGGTCGGTACCCACCTCCCTTTCCGTTCCAGTATCCAGGTGAACAGTAACTCCAATCTGCACCTGACTTATCACTGCGGGGGATCTGCGGTCGTTCGTTTCGCCCCTTGATTGACGATCCGGCGACACCGGCGTTTTATGCCTCGCTACGCCGCCCGCCGCGGTTCTTGGAACTTGTAACTTGTAAGCAAGAACGCGCGTCGCGTGTCGAATCACTTGGAGTTGGAGAGATGGGGTACGGGACGCAGATCGCTGTGTGCTCTGCAGGGCGCTGAGTCTGCTGCGTCAGCGGTCGGCCGTGGACGGCCGTGAAGATCGCAGTCGGATGCGAGGAGTATATCCGGAGAGTTGGCCCTTTCAAATGAAATGAATTTTAAACAATTTTGTCATATCCCGACCGCCACGGCGTGAAGACATGCTAACACGATTATTCCAGCCATGTAACCCGCCGGCTTACATACTCGGTTCCCTCTTGTCGTTCACCTTGTTCAACACTTTTTCCCCCTATTTTAGTATTTCTGGACAGAAATCCTTGCCGTCACCGTCGCCAACGCCAAAAGTGTGCAGTTCAGAGGCTGACGTCACGCCTCACTTGAACATTTGGTTGGATTACTTGATCTACTTAATAAGTTACAGTGTAAGCGAGCTCAAACGGTCAAGCCAAGCCAGAAGCCAAGCCGTCCAAGCCCGCACAGCTAATTTCAAACTCCGGTAAGCGGGGCAAGCTGTTCGGCGTTTTGGCAAGCCCGTCAGAAGTCTGCCCACATGCCCGATATTACCAGAAACGAATTCTCCATCTCAACACTTCCACGTTCAATACGCATGGTTGAGATCGTTGAGATCAGCAGCGCAACGATGCCTGTCGACCCTCTTCTCGTATGAAGCACCAGCGATCGCCTCAAAAGTTTAACCTATTCCCTCCTTTCAGTCCCTCAGAGTCTTCAATCTTCATTCGACCTCATTCCTCATGTTGTCCTACTTATACGCTCGCTCTCTTATCTATTTTCCTTATACCAGTGTCTGCTACCCCGTTGTCGGCCCGCATCACAACCTGTTCCCCTCCGGCGGCCACCAGCGTCTCGTTTGGAACGCCCAACTTGACGAATGAAGTGGCAGTTCCCCATTGGGTCCCATAGAATTGGGATTGCTTTCTATTGCTCAGCCATTCATCTTTTGGGTCCCTCCCGCCCAGCCGGGGTCTGGAATATGGTCAAATCAGGCTCCCAATACATAATTGAGTTTGTGCCTTCCCACTATCTCGTGAGTTCTGTCGATCAATTTCGTATTCGCAGGCACGCCCAAGTCCCCAGAAAACCTTTGACCACGTTCCAGTCCGGAGGATTCTTAGAATTGGCAGTTTCGTCCCCTGAGCGGCAGTGCGTTTTCCCCTCGCTGTGGTTCTCCTGGAATTCATCCACTTGCAGGTTGTGGAACATTACGTGCACGACATGCCCTTCGGACGGTTTCGCAACCGACTGCACGTTCGAAAACTCCCCCCCACCTCCGGCCCCAGGCGTGAACACACAAACTTGTATCATCAACATGACTATTGAGGACCTTGCGACTCAGACGCAGATCAGGGCGTGCGACGGAAGTGTGGGCACGTCGATTCAAATTAATTACCACATGTAATTTCCCGCGGTCGCAACAACGGAATAGATAAAGGCATTCAGTTCCGTAAACCACCAGTCTCAAAGAGCAAAGAGGGAACAATCCGAAAGTCACGCTCCCGAACGGCTTGATCTCGAGTCGAACGAGCATATGGATCTTCTACGGCGAAGTTCTATCGTAGGGGAAACTTACACTCGTTCCAGTGAACACAGACCCGCCCCCGGCGCTACCAAGCGTTTCCAACGCTTGCATGTGCACAATATGACTGATTAAGTTTGCGAGGGATTTGATGACAGTCGAAAAGATACTTGCTCATACGTACTCGAGGAGAAATACGAACCATCTCTCCAACGTACAAATTCTATGGTATGGTCATGGGCCACGCGGTGCACGCTGGAAAGTGGCCCTGCGAACGCTGTCAATAACCACGGTGACGCAGGTAGTGGGATGTCCGATCAAAGAATATCGAGGTGTGTCTGTACGCGCCGCAGTGTTCCTGGTCGAGTGCAATCGCACGCCTCAGCTGCTGAGGTCCCGCATTGACTCGTCCCCACATCCACCCACATCACGCTGCGCTGCTCGCCCCCGTTGGTCGTCGTCCAGGCACCGCGCATAACGCGTATGTATTGTCCACCGCGATCGCCTCCCCGACCCCGCGTCGATTGGCAGGCCTACGTCGATGGGATGAGTCACTCCAGGTCGAGGCGGGCCGGCGAGAAACGCAACGCAGCGATGTCGCCGACGCTGTGCCGACGGCGCTGAGGTGGTTCTGAGCGGGCGCTCCGCGCGCGATCTCAGACCGGTGCGCGTCGATGCTGGTGTCGGTAATGATGTGTTTTGTGTGTGTGCGCGATGGGTGTACACGTGGGGTGTTCTGGGATCATGGATGGGCGTAAGCTCAGAGAACACCGCGATGCGATCTCAGCGTGGTGCGCCGACGTGCTGGTGATTATTCGCGTACGCCGGCGTGGTGCCGAGGTACGCGAGAGGTGGGGTGGGTGTGATGAAGATGAGATGAGGAGGGCCTCGTTGATGCGCGTCGACGCGCTGGCGGAGCGGCAGCCCGTCTCAAGGGGTGTGTGCGAGCCAATGCTGATACGGAGCGCGATGAGCGGACCGGCGGCCCAGCACGTGGATAGGTGCATGATGCATAGGCGGGACGAGGCGAGGCGAGGCAGGCGGACGGCACGCACGTCGCTGGATGAGTCATCGGACATCGACGCGAGGGCGGGCGGAAGGCAGGCGTATCCGAGCGATACGTATGCGGTGGGAAGCGCGTTGGTAGATCATAGATGAGGCCTAGTCTCCCCTAGGCAGACGCTTCAACGGAACTTGAGCTGGTACCTCGCTTGTTGAAAGGCCCCCGCATCTAGAGAGCAGAGCGTAAGCTCCTGTTCTTAATTGAGGCGAAAGGAGAAGTGACAGGTGTCACCAAAGCACTTCTGCACCCCAAGGGCGCAGGCTCAGTCGGTCAACCGAATGTTTCTCAAGCGTTACAAAGAGTCCTTACCTCGACTGGATTCCCGCTATATTAACACGAAAAGACACGAGCATTTGTGTTGCAGAGACGTCGTCGATGCAGGTACTTATTGTGTGCTGAAATGGCGAGAGCACTAAGACTTGACTGCACTGCGAGGGTTCGGGACAGCCTCGACCTACTTGAGACGTGCGCGCGAAGGTTCCAAATCCGTGTATGCAGAATCAACGCAAGCAGAGCCAGAATATTCTAGAACATGAGACGGCGCAGAATAGCGGATTTCGGCCAAGTAAGAGCGAAGATGGGTCGCTTGAACCTTCAAGAGTGAGGAAAGATGAATGGTGCGTGAGAGCAGAGTGCATATTTGATCATTGATGGACGCAACTGATGGACGAGTCGTCGGACATTCGGGTTTAGAGAGGTTGATGCCAAACACGCAACAACTGGGCTGTCCTCCACGCGTCTCCAGCCCAAATTTCAGCAAATGTATTGGGTTTCTTGGATTGAGTTGCCCAAAAATCTGAAGGATTCGTGCGGGCACGGCTAGGAATTGGCTTGAATGGCTTGCGCATGCATTGAAGGCACTTCGCTCGGACGTGCTCGATATTCAAGCTTTGAATCGAGTCGTGCGTGTGTAGGTCGCCCATTCTTTCGCTTTTTATGCAGCAGCTGGGATGCAGGCCTCAAATACCTGGCGCTTAACAGGCCTCATCTACGATCTACCCACGCGCTTCCCGCCCCACCCGCATCGCTCGAATGTGCCTTTGATTCGGGCGACGTGCCGTCCGCTCGTCTCGATCCCTGGCTCGCACTCCGTCTCCACTTCGCCTCGCCTGCGCATCACACACCGCTTGCCGCGCGGAGCCTTCGATTCTGCAGCGCGGCGACGCACATGAGCGGGGTTCTCGTCTCGCATGAACGAACCCATGCAATTTACTGTACCTGTGCCTCATGGGCACGGAACCACCACACTATCCCCTCTGGTGCGCACCTTGCCTCAGCGACCCTCCGCGTACGTGGATAACCACCAGCGTGTCGACGCGCCGGGCTTACGCCTTCCACCCGCCCCCGACTCCAATACCCGCCCCGTCGACATACCACAGCAGTGGACTGAAATACCACTGATCCCTCGCGCAGCCGGCGTCAGTGCGTGAACTGCCTCGACGGTCCTCGCACGTCTGTACACTCCCATCGGACTCGAACTCGCTCTACCCGCCTTTCGCGTAGTATTGCATCGGCATGTACAGCGGCGTGCGCGGTGTGCCTCGATCCCCCACCCCCGGGCTGACCGCACACTGCCAGTCTGAGATCGTGCGCCAGGCCGATCGAGGCGCGCGCGTATATCGGTGCATCTAGGCCGGACGCGTGTTGATGGCCCGTGACTTCCGCGTTGGCGCCTGCCGAGCAAGGCGCCCACCCGCCCAGAAGTACCACAGCGCCGTCGACACGCGTCAGCGGGAGATCGTGGCGTCGGGGACCTTCCTGTGCCGACTAGCCTGTCCCTCGCTGGCCAGCAACTCGTTCTGCATTGGGGCAGGCTAAGTATCGACGTAGGCCCTGCCCATCGCGCGGAACGATCAGCACGTTGGGGCGATCGCGGTGATACATACGCGTGCGTGCGCCGTGCGTCGTCCGCGGGCAGTGCGGTCGGACGAGGAGCCGCGGGGGCGAGCAGCGCAGCGTGGGGCGACGTACATACGGCAGGGACGGAATCGATGTGGGTGCGGATGAGTGCGTTCGGGCGCTCAGTAGCTGGGGCGGGGCCGAGCGCGGGAGATGTATGCACTTGCACTGGGACGGAGAGGAATGGGTATGATTGGATCGATTATTCTGCGAGGGGCCGCTATCTCAATCTAGGACGGTCACCTCAGCACCTGGGTACGCAATGATGTCAGATCTGGAGATCGAGCCGTGCACGCGCACCGCGTTGGTCGTGGCAAAAGCTTGTTTAAGGGTACAGAGGTACAGTAGAGTCTGTTTGGACACTCGCAGAGGTCGAATAGACTCACAAAAAAATTGCATACAATTTTTTTTCCCTGGCGGTCGGGACCCAACCCACCTCACGAAAAGCCAGGATGGTCTCGCGATCCTTTTCTGGGTCGTATTCCCCACCATCATTTGCCTGGGATGTTCTAAGAAGCGAAGCTATTTGGATGAGCCGTGATTAATATTTCAACTGCGTGCTGCTACTGGAAAACGTCAAGAGGTCCGGTAAAATATTGAAGCACCGACGTACAAGAGAAATGCGGAGTGAAATCCTGTAGAGTCTTTGAAATTTGTCAGTCCGAACATTTGGCAGGTTCGCAGGCATGCATCCCAGTGCTGATGGTGTTAAGGCTCGACGACAAGGCAACAGACGGGATTCGGAAGACAAAAATATCATTTTCTCATCTTCCCCCCTCTGCATCGAATACCTTGAGTATTGTCTTTCGTGAATTGCAGGGGCCGAAGAACGCGATATAATACAGAATACAGGCTCAAGAGATTAATGAAAACAGCGAGGATCCGTACGTTGCAAGGCTCGGAATCGATCATCAGTTCTCACTTCTGTCCGGGTTCATCATACAAATCCTCGAAAGTGAAGAACCCTTGGAACGCGGTGCCAGTTCTAAAACGACATGAATCATGTATAGCTCCGGTCAAAATCAGGGAACTGTACTCACTGTGTGAACGTTGCTCCTTGGGAGGCTGAACTATCCACTTTGAACACAATATCACTGGTGTATTCTAAAAATATGAGTTCCGGAGAGGAGTCTGCATAGAAAAAGTGAGTTCACCGCCAACACCGGCGACGTGGGAAGCGAATTGGACCTGCGTAAACAATCAGTCAATGCGCCGAGGTAATTCAAAGGCGGAGAGGATTAACCGATGATCCTTCCGGAATTTCTTCGTCAGCCAGGATAAATTCTTCTTGAGTGGCAATCGCCTTCCACGGGCCAAGGTCCTTGCTTCGAGTGATACCATCCCTTGGATCGATCCAGCGGGTGATAAGGTACGCCGATACGGCCGCATTTTGGATGTATTTCACACGGGAGATTGCACCGACCTGGGATTGATGTCAGAAAGTTCGGTATTCACTTCATAACGCTGACCTGGAAGTCGTCATGGGCGATGAAAGGGCCTGGGGTGACCGAGTTTCAATAGATTAATTATGCAATCGGTCCAATTGACTCACAGTATAACCCCGTGTACTGAAACCAGCCCTTGAAAGCTGTCCCTGTCCTGAGAAAATTAAGCTGCAATCCCGGGCCACCGTGAAGGTTTAATTAGCTACTGTCTGAAAGTTGCCCCGTGAGACTCAGAACCGCTGATTTTGAACCAAAGCTCGTTCTCGTATTCTGGCGAAAATTGTGAGAAAACAGATAGCCCTCTCAAGCGAATATGGGACACACCTCCAACCCCTGCGACGTACGAAGAAAATCGTACCTAGAGAAACGCTCTGAGAAAAGTATTGTGAACAGTCTTGGAAAGAAACTATACCGTTGCGCCATCAGGGAGTCCTTCATCTACCAGGTTAAACTCTTGCCGCGTGCCTACCGCCTTGTACGGGCCCAGCTCCTTCATTTTGATGCTGCCGTCAGTGGGGTCGGTCCAGCGAGCGACAAGGTATCCCAACACGGCCGCATCCTGGGCATATTTGACGCGAGCGATTGAAGCGACAACTTGTTGCGACGCAGCGGAATTGGCGCCGATGATAGGGAGCGAGTCGAGCCTGCAGACAAACTCAGAATATCGGAGGAAAGTATGCCATATTTCGCCGACTGTGTCGCACCTGGCAAGCATTGCATTGTGGTTTTGAACCAATTGATTTTGAAGCCGGTCGAACTCCTGCTGTATGGTACCACTTTGTTGTCTGATCTGCTCGGCGATGTCCTACTCGCCCAACGCTCAGGAATTTAAAGTCGATCTTTGCGAAGACACACCGAGACTCGGACATGGGTCGGAACGGTCGCTGCTCCATTTACAGCCGGTGGGTTTTCCTGTGATTCCTGGGGGATCCTCATGGGGAAGACGCGATGAACGTGTGGAGGAAGCTTGGCTGGGTGTGATAAGGGATGAAGATGGGGGTGGGGGATAAGGCGGGGGAATAAAGCACATCCGGCGGGGAATAAAGCGGCTGTGCTTGACGGCAATGATGGTCGCCGGGCCGCGCGATACACAATATGCCGATGATGCCGAGATGAGATGTCGACAGTAGTGTTCGGCAGCGGACGGCATTGGCTGATGGGTGCCGAGCACCGGTATGTCAGTGGAGGCCACTGGCAGATGCCGGATTCCATCGAAAGCCAGTGACTGGAGCTACGCACACCAAATAAAGCAAAATTTCAATGCCCATGGAAACTCAAATAGATTTCCGACGAATCTATTCGCATACCAGTGCCACTGAGATCGTGAAACTAAGGCACATAGATTCTCAAAGAGAAATAGTAAGAATCTGCATGAACATCAGCTGTATTGAAACAAAGGACTCCAGTGGCCTTGAAATGCATTTTAGCCACGCTGAAATCCTGAGGGATTTTTGCTATTGGAGGAAGCCAGTCAATGGCAAAAATGGCTCAGAATTTCAGCGCTGCTGAAATGCGCACTGATTTTAGAAGATTCAAAGACCCTTTCAGTGCAATCAAAATGCTTTGTTTCTATAGCTGATTCTGGTATTGAATTTTGCGCTTTCTATTTGAGTTTCCATGCAGCTTGGATTCACAATCTCAGTAGGACTGATTTTCACATAGATTCTTAGGAAATCTATTTGAGTTTCCATGGGCATTGAAATTTTGCTTTATTTGGTGTGATGGTGGATACCATCGGATTTCGCTGGTTTCCGGCGGCTCTCGGGCATCAGAAATGGTGCCTACAGAGTATATAGTAAATCAGCAAGCAAACCTGCATACATCTTTGGCCACATGCCCCCTTGTGCACGGAATCCTGAGTACACCGTTTGGGAATTGAAAGGCAGAGCTTATCAGATGAATGGTGCCTTGATATACCACTAACACACACAATGTTTTTAAAGCTATCTAAACAGACACGTAGTTCAACTCGGTAGTTCAATGCCGGTTAGAAACTTGAACCACAAAAAGGCTGGTGCTTTTCAAATGACTGATAAAAGTGTTATATGCTCTCTCAAATACTTAAAACTACCAACCTTGCTCATTTCCGGCACCTTCCAGTGTAAACCACTGGAAACCGATGAGAGGATATCACGAGTCCACTAAGGCCCGGTGGCCATTGACGGAAATCACCAGCCTCAGTGATGGACACTGTCAAACAGCGCCTGGCAGTGGCCACCAATAGCCACTGGTGGCCAGCAGCGGCCGCCAGCGAGCTTGTTACCTCTGGGCATATTAATCCAGTGTTCCTATCACATTTGACAAGACCGTACAAGGTCGCTCTGCCCTCGATGGCCATGATACCCGTATCTTCTGGATCTCCCAACACAGCTAGTGCTTGAAATTGTTGCATTCTATCTGGAGCCTACCCATGTCTTCTCCGTCATGACAGCCAGTCGGAATCTGGTCGCCGAGTTCTCTAATCCCTTTCTCTAGGGCTTGAAACCGTCCCATATACGGGGGACGGCGATCACATTTACGGCTGTTTTATCAAGACCGGTGTCTGTACCCCTAAAGTAGACCCCATCCACCCTCGATGAACATCACGTGCATGCCACGTGAGGTTTCCTTTTTCAGAACGGTTGTGTAGATTCATGAATATAATTACTTCTATTGAGTTATGGCTAAATTCCCTTGACCAGATTGTAGACATGGATATTACATATTGCGACACAAAAGCTTGTGGCTTCATGAGGTTGTGGAGGGCTAGAATTAAGCCACAAGTGTGATGTGCTCACAAATGATGCTGGAAGTGATGCCATTGATGGGATGAGCAGGCCCAAACTCTTGGCTTAATTCTTGCCCTCCACAAACTCCTGAAGCTCCAACTTTTTTTCAGGCAATATATATGATTCATACCTCCAATCTAGTCAAGGGGATTGGTCAGAAGTGAATGGGAAGTGATTATATTCATGAATCTACACAACATCTCTGAAAAAGGAAACCTCATGTGGCATGCATGTGACCTTCGTCGAGGGTGGATGGGGTCTACCTTACCATCTAGGGCAGGAGTGGAGGGCGAGATAGTACGGGACCCGTCCTGTACTACCTGTTTACAGCTGTCAGCACCCGGCTCTGCACGAATATTCGGCTATATTCAACATGTACTGCTACTGTATCAATGTAATATGTATGTAGTCCATATCAATTTCATCCTCTGCTGCCAGAATTTCGATAATAGCGGCCTGCAACATGTGAAGACGTGCTTTGACAAACTTCAGGGTACGAATGGTGTCCAGCTTCAAGCTTGTGCAGCGGAGACCAATAGTATCGTAGCCGCTAGAGAAGATAGACTGGACAGCGATCATTGATCCTGAGGAAATAGGTAAGTCAATGCCAAAGAGCAGGGTAATGACTAGTCTCTGTGGCATATACTCTATATTGATGACAAACAAGTAAGTATCAATACAGGTAATGATGCACCTGGGATGCAGAGCACATTGCTTGCAAAGCAATAGAGGTGCAGGAACTGTGCCCAACACATATACCAACACTCAAGAGGATCAACGACCCAGGGCTCTGCCTGACTCGTGATGCGGAAGTACTCATCCACCTCCACGTCAAACCCAGAGGGAGCATTGTCCTCATATCGGCTGAAAGAATTGATCTTGATGGGTGACATATTCCTCACCATCTTGTCCGGTGTGCAGTTCCGGCTCGGACTTGTAGTCCTTGTATAGTCGCTCATACGAAATGTGGGGATCGAGAACTGCATGAAGGTGAGTTGAGTGTGCAGATTAGCAAGCAAACACATACAAAAGGCTCAGAAACAGTACTCAGATTGATTGAACTTGTAGAAATACTCACTAAGCTTCCAGTGCACGTCAATGAGGCCCCCATGCAGGGACAAGTTAATCTCGACTGGAAGGTTTGTGATGGTGTCCTTGAGTTCAGCCTGAAGCCCATGGAATACGGTGTGTGTCGTGGATCCCACCGCTCCGGACACGTTCTTCATCCAGTTTGACTGCACTTGTGGCAGTGCAATGGCGACTATACTCCCGCTCACAGACCTACCGATGTTTGAGTTGCCCAGGCAGTACGCAGGTGCTCAACTGCACACCATTCTCATCAGGATAATCCCAGAGCACCCCTACGTGTTCCCCTCTGAACGAGTGGTCTAGTATTTGAGGGCGGGCTGCATCGTATCACAGCTGCGATCCCAATTGGTACAGATGCAACTTGTCATGAATCATCTTTTCATTTTACTTCCAGAACCCGAACAACCCGAACAACCCGATCATTGATCAGATCAACTATCTGATCAATCGAACCAGGATACCGTTTTAGGATCCCTAACGGTTTCGATCGGTCCCCTGACCTTTGGGTTCCCGATCACCCCTCTACGTTCATATACCCCTTCATTTACTTTGCATTAATCTTGTCCGTTGCCGTTGGACACTGTACCTTCATTTACAACCCCCAGGGATTTTAGTATATAAGCTGTAGTTACTTCCCTGTACTTTACACTATTCTAGTCTAAACTCCAGGCTTATTCGTTTGGGAACTCTTCGTGCTTCAGTTGCCCTCGTCACCTCAGAACCCAGAATCTGCTCTGTGCAATGATACTACAAATACGATATGGTGGGACAACCTGCCATCAACTTCCATCTGGCACCCAGATCATGAGAAATTTTCGATGAGCATCCTATTGAAGCCGTGAGAAAATCATTTCCGGGCTCAGCAGGCCCGAAAACCACTGAAAACAGCAACACATTCTGGACAATTGCTCAAATGGCAATTCACCCCTATTAAACATTCATGCACAGGAGATTCTTGCAATCCTGGAGTGATTAGAGATGTTGGTCTGCCAAGAGAACTTATCTATGTGTATTATAACAGAACAATAGCTGATATATGAACTTTTCCAAGATCTCAACTCTAGAACTGCTCAGAACATCAATCTCACGCAATATTTCTAATATATTATTAATATATTCTAATACATATTAATACATACACAGATAATATAATATGCATACGGCATAATATGATATGGATATAATATGATATGGTGAAAATCATATCAATAATAAATATCATAGTATGGACAGCACTATTTGGCACAGGGCAAGTAGCACAGGGTCTCTAGAATTCCCGAAGTGCTGTTTTACCTTAGCCAAGGTCAGGTTTCGTATCTTCTCGGTCAATTCTGTTTGCTTCCAAGACTAGAAAGCGCCGCCCTCAGCGGCACAGCCCTTGTCTGACGGGGTCTCATTTTTCACATACACTGAATTCAAGAATGAGCATGTAGTACAAGTACATCTGTTATATGGCAACAGGGACGGGTCAGCTCGATTTCCCGGTGATCTTTGATAAAATCAATGATGGCCATACACGGCAGGTGTTATAGGACCCCAGAGAGCCCTGTTGTCTTATACAGAGGTGTTATAGTCAAATGTAATTCAGTATGATAACAGTATACAATATAGCAGCGACTAGACTTCTTTTTTCTTTCTCGGAGCACGTTTCTTTATCCTCAGTAGTGCTGAAGCACTATGGACAATACGGGCTCTACCTTGTGCATCACCACCTAAGACGTTCAGACGCTCACTTTTGAAGACAATGTCGGCAGATGGTAGAGGCACCCTGGGTTTCTGAACAGCTATAATCTTCTTTTTCTTCTTGGCTGCTGCTGCTGCTGCTTTGATAGCTTTCGCCCGGGCTGCTGATGTCTTAACGCTCTTCTTGCGTCGTACCTGCTCAGAGTGTAAGCCAAAATAAACCAAGTTTTCTTTCGACTCACCTCCAAAGCGACATCGGAGTCTGCAAAGGCCTTTCCTGCCAGTCTCAACGCCTTCCTTGTTGCAGTCCTCAGCGCTATTTCGGTGCGCATACCCTTCTTGGATAGTTTCTGGATGCCTACTTTCCATGTACCGATCGACTTCCAGCACCGGTCCTCCCAGAGCTGCTGAGCATTCGTGAGACTGGGATGCCAATGGCATGGGGCTACCACCCTGCCAGAGGGGTTCAGATAGTGTTCCAAAGGTATCAAGCAGACTTACATTCCCCTCCCCACCGGATATGCTTTAGCATGACCGCAAAAGTCCATAGGACCCACTGTATAGAGCTTCGTATTCTCCTTAACACGACGCAGGGTCTTGTTCCAGCGAACTGAGTCGACCATCTCCCAGAACCTATCTCTGGGCTCGTCTCCAGCCTTCAAAACAGCTGTGCTGCGTGGTGGCTTCAAAACAGTCCAGTTGAGACCATCACCCGACTTGCACAGGCGAGTTTTGATTCTTGCACGTTGTGGATCACGGATCAGGGTCAAGCAGATTTTTGGATCTACGAGCTTCATGGGTTAGCCCAGTGTATACATCAATGAGACATTTACCTTCACAATCCGTTGCAATTTCAAGTAACGGATCCACAAAGTTGATGTCTAAGTTGATGTCTTCCTCGTCTGCACCCACATCATCCTCGTTGTCATTGTCGTCGTCGTCATTCTCGCTATCGGTCAGATTGGGCAGTGGGCCCCCAATGACGCTGTCATAGATATCAGTATCAGAATCTGGATGAGAATGTTAGACCGACCACAAAAAATTCAAGAATAAATACCGCTGCTGTCTGCCTTGGTCTTCTTACGTGGTCGTGGTTGCGGCTGCTTCCCTTTTCCACCTGCCTTCTTCTTTGTCTTGGCCTTTGACTTGAGCACCTTCGGAGCAATCCCAGAAAGCGTTGTCATCTTCTGCTTCTCCAAGTATGCTACAATCGGATTGACTGAGCCAAACTCTGCTACCAGAGTCGCATGTTCCTCCTGAGTGAGGGAGGGTTTGAAGGTGAGCTTCTGGATGGGTGTCAGAGTAGGAAGACAGCTGAGACGGGTAAACATGAGTTTAGTCTCTCTTGTCATGACTCCTAAAGCGGCCTCTCTTTCAGCTGCATAAAGCTCTTCCCACTCTGCTGTTCCTCCCACTATGGCTGGGCCTAGATGGCCAAAAAGTAATAAAGACGGGGCAAGCTCAGCCAGATCAAAAGGCCATGGTGCATCTACCATATCGTTGTCGTCAATTAGATCAAGGGGAGGAGTAGCAGAGGGCAGAAAAGAAGTGGTGGAGGAGGAGGAGGGAGTCATTTGAGTAGTGGCCCAGGAGGAGCGAGCTCTTGCCGGATCGTAAGTCCTAATACTTAGGAACTTGTAAAAAGTTAGGACCACAGTCAATTCATGAGCGCCATTGACCTACATTATAACACTTCACTAGTGTTGCCATTTGACTACTTGTTAGCCAAACTGATTGTTTATGAACAGCAAGCATCCGATTGTATCTGTTTTGCCATTTATATGACAGAAAAATTGAGAAACAAAACTCACCTTAGAACAGACTCCTTGCTCGTGATCAAAAGAAAGAATGCAAGCCTCTTGAAGCGTTCAACTTCATGCTCTCTGCCAAGATTTCCCTTGTTGTCAAAGTCAGCAAAAACGAACAACGCAAGTGGAACCAAACTCACTCAATAGCTCCTAGTCGTTCGAGAACAAAAAGGTACATTTGCTCACAAATGGCTGCAAGCCACTTTGGTTTGCTGAGCAACAGTCCAAATGATATAGTGAGCGGTATCCCTACACGACAATAAATAAATGGCGACAATTGGGCCCTGAAAGAGACCACCTACCAGCTCTAGCACTTATCTCATCCAGGGAATATCTACCGACACCCACGCCAAGGATGGTTCCCAGAATCAGAGAGAACCCTTGACACAGTGTAATTGTCCAGTTTGTGATCTTGAGCTATCAACCACCTAACTGTGAACTTGCACCAATTCCAGTAGTCGAACACAATGTCTAAAAAGGGTAAATTAGAGTGACAAAAAAGGAAATAGACAGCAGCATACGAGGAACACGATGTGGTCTGGCCAGCTCGATGTCTACTCTCGAGAACCAATATGTTCGGCAGTTTGCATCGGCAGAAAGCCAGGCCAAGACATGGGTCTGCATTTCAAGCGCTATTACGACTTTGAACCCATGTTTGTCAGCGGGAATCCGACTGACACCCTCCCACTCAGCGAGCGTGTAGATCTGGGGAGAGCTATGGAGCAGGGGCTCTATCTGAGTTTCACATCAGTGCTCAGGACTCAAGGAAATCAAGAAAGAAAAATACCTCGAGGAAACAGTGCTTCAGATCCAAAATAATGTCCCGAGAATCATGCTCCAAGCCAACAAGCTCCAGTCCCAGATCGAACAGTGCCGTTTCGTCTGACTTGTTGGGATCATCAAGCTCAGGGAACAAGTAGCTAGGCCAGAGATACAGAGACTGATCGATGTCGCTGTCAGACAGGTTGGCCTTCTCAGTCTTCTTCGTTGTTTTATTGATGCCCAAACTGGCGAGCTTTGATGAAATGTTGGCCACAGAATGTTTGCGCGCTTTCTCAGGGTCGTCCAGAACAGGCCCAGCTGGCTGTGGCTTCAGCCAATCTGTTAATTTCTTATTGTTTGCTCTGGCCTGCTCTTCACGTCTACCCTTGGCTGTCCTGCTCGTCACGACCTTGGTTGGGGGTGGAACAGCTAGGTGGGGTGGAGCAACCTTGCCAAGTACTGGGATATCTCTGTATCGAAGTTTGGTTAGAAATCAATCTGAAATTAAAAGGAATTAAATGCAAGCGCACTTTGGAGGAGGATCGGGACGAGGATACTGGATTTTATTTTCCCAGGCTGGATCCTTGAGTGGAGGTCTCTCCACTGTTGCTCTTCTATCCGGATCCCTACCTCTCCAAGTTTGAGGGGTATACCGATTCAGACGAACAACCAGTCGGGAAGCAGAAGGTCGGTCCAAGTTGAGCTGACCCGCAGTTGGAATAGCAAACCACGGTGCAGGAACTGAGGAAAAGGTGTTAAGACATCCAAAGGAACATAATATTGAGGGTAACATACGGTTTTCTGGGAGAGTTCGTGTTCCAAAATCAAGATCACAGATAGTGGCACAGAAATCCGCCCATGATGAATAAAGGCTGGAAACCTGAGTCCTGACACTTTCAGGAAGCTTGGCCCACACCTAAGAGTGACTAGTTAGAGTAGAATAACTTAGAGGATATACGGTGCCCACTTTGCCAATCATCAAGCCATGGGTGTCGGGTATAGCACCAGCGAACCTCTCAAGGATAACTGCCCAGCCTTTATGGTATCCCAGGCTCAGGATTGTCTCGGTAAGAGTCTCCGCATACTGCAAGAGTCTGCCTTCGCGTTGCTGAACATCAACCAGGTCCGTCTTTTTGAAGTCAGCCCAGATGTGTCAAATGATCAAAGAACCGGGTGGCAGCTCTGTCCGGGCATAGGAAATGAATAGTGCTATATAGTGCTCAAATTTTTCCTCTTCAGGGATCTCTGGCATGGAGGAAAGAAAGACTTGAGCTCGACAAACACAAAGACAATGACAGAGAGATCGCTAAGATAACCAGTGACAGATGACAGATTCTGTCACCGTGACTGATCACAGTCTATGTCCCGCCGTCATCCTCATGCTGGTGGCTCCAAGCCTGCCATCCCTCGGGAGATCATCAATGTTGACTCATGGGTCCCGCATCCCACAGAGATTATAGATGTTGACGCCTGGCAGCCAAGTACGTGTTATCAGTGACACAAAAATTTAACTAAGTTTTTGGCTACAGCCGTCCCAAAAAAACGAGCCCCCCTTCTAAAGCCAGCACCCAAGAAGAAGAAGAAAAAGCCTCTCCCTCCTGGGCAGCTGCTGCTCACCAGCAACCTTGGTCAACTTGGAATCCGCATCCACCAACGTTCATTGGCTCGTGTAATTCCTCTTGCACGCACTGCCTCCAGCAGCAGGTCCAGCACAGTCATAGCCTATGACCAGCTTTTCGTCAACGGCATTCCACAACAAGCCCTTAACACTGCTGACAATACTTTCACCTGCTCCATCTGCCAGCAACTTTTGGCCAATGCAGTCGGGTAAGTCATTTTAATCATATTAATTTCCCTCCCTTATATGTTACAGTCTGCCTTGTGGCAAAACCATCTGTCACGTATTCTGCTTCTACTGCCTTCACCGCTGGCTCTATGAGTCGCAAGGCAAAGGTTGCCCATTGTGCCGCACAGAAATCAAAAATCCCCCTACTCGCATGAAGAACCTGGAAGCTGCGTTGAAAAGCCTTCCCAGCTACAAGAACTATGGAGCCAAGGTGGTTTGGAACAAGGCGTGGGACCGTGTCAAGTTCTGAAGTGGACCTAACGGAGTAGTGCAGAGTAGTCGCAGTTTTTGTTTTTATTATGATCACACCCTATGCATATCTCTTTTCTCTGCCTTTCTTTGCTCTGATAAAGCTTTCTGATAAAGCCCAACATATATATTGTATTGCACATACATACAATATACCGGTACATCTACCTTTGCTAGAGCCCTCCGTCCTCTCCCTCTACAGTCGAGCGCATCCAGTCAGGCGCCTGTCAAATTGTCGAGTGGGCTGTGGCCGGGACGCCGTCAATGCGTTGGAGAGCGAGGAGAGCAAGGAGCGAGGAGAGCAAGGAGAGCAAGGGCGAGTGCGTCAGCAAGTCAGGGCGGACGCAGTGCAGGCACCATGTCGTGGTGCAGGCGTTGAATCGGGTGAGCATCGATGCCGCATGCCGTCGATGTTACCGCGCCGGCGTCATGCAAGCACGCGCGTTGAGTTAGGGTCTAGGCGCGGGCGTCGGGGCGTCTAGTTTGGGCGGGCGAACGACATTGAGGGGAGAGTCAGGTGTGGGTGACTCGAGGCGAGCGAGCCAGAACATCGAGAGTCAGGCGGCGCAGACATGGGCATCGAGCAGGTGGACGTTGTGCCAAGTCCAGCGGAGATCATGCACGTGCAAGATCTCCTGGCTCTGCGGCTGTGCAGCAAGTCCCATTTTCCCCTGCAGGTAGAGCGCTCTACCTGCAGAGAGAATGGGCGGGGCACAGGTGCGCGAGAGGCACGTTGAGTTGACGCTGGGGTACCCTCGGCATCAAGCGTGGGCGACTCGGGCGATCGACGTTGGGCCCAGGGCACGCTGGCGGTTGGAGGCAGGGAGGGTCAAGTCGGACGCAGGGCATCAAGTCGGGCGGATGGCGAATGAGCGTCGGCCTGTGCCCATGTCACCTGCGTCGCCCACGCCCTGACTCAACGCCGGGCGGGCATTGACACGGGCACGCGGGTGCAAGCGGCCGGGCGGGGGACCGACATACGTTGAGCGGGGCGCGGGCGGGCACGAGTGCGTTGAGCGGGCGAGGTGGGTTTTCCCAACGCGGACATTGACACGGGCACGCGGGTGGCAAGCGGCCAGCCGGGCGGCCGTTGTACGGGACCGACATACGTCGAGCGAGGCGTGGGCGGGCACGAGTGCGTTGAGCGGGTGTGGGCGTTGAGCGGGCGTGGGCGTTGAGCAGGCTTGGGCCTTGAGCGGGCGTGGGCGTTGAGGAGGGCGGGTGTCACATCAGTAGCCACCGTCCTAGCGTTCGAGTGGGCGGACAGCGGACGGGCGTTGGGCGGACGGGCGTCGTGCGGACATCCAGTGGGGTGCAGGTGTCGTGCGGGGTGCAGGCGTCGAGGCGCAGGCGGCTTCGTGCATGCGGCTTGCGGCATTCACGTCGAGCGTTCCAGCGGGCACTCGTTGAGTGGTAAAACCCACGGTGTTCGAGCCCGGGCGCGGGACGTTGAGGTGGGCGGGACGTCAAGTCCAGGGCGGACATTGACGCCACGGGCGTCGAGTCGGGGCGAGCAAGTCGGGGCAGGCGTCGACGGTGCTTGGGCGCGGGTGGGGCGTCGAGTCGGGGTAGGTGTTGATGGTGGTGGGGCATTGGTGAGACGTCGAGTTTAGCGCGGACTCCAGCGCGGACATCAACGTAGATGGCGCTGGGGTGCGGGTGGGACATCGAGTCCAGGGCGGATATCGACGCCCATGGTGTTGAGTCGGGTCGGTGGTCCGAAGAGCCAGCGTGTGGAGGAGCTGGAAAGGATGGTGGATCAGGCGGGGCGGGGCTGGAGCGGCGTCCATGGAGGCAGCAAAGACAGCCCGCCGGTGACGTCCAATAACACCTGCAAACGTTGACAACTCCAGTGGAGGGTGGAACGTCCACGGGCATCGCGCAAACGTCGACGAGTACAGTGGGGGGCGGAACGTCCATGGGCATTGCCAACAGCGGTTGGGCGTGGGTGGGACATTGAGTCCCGCCCAGACATACATACGGCCTCGAGTCGGAGTGTGGGACGTCGACGTCGACGAGTCCAGTGGGGCGGGGACGGGATGTCCATGGGCATCAACAACGGCGGTTGGGCGTGGGTGGGACGTGGGTGGAACGTCGAGTCCAGGACGGCCAAGGGTGGCATTTGGCAGTTGGGCGTGGGTGGGGGCAGTGTCCAGTGGATCAATGCTACGCGGGGGCGCGGGAGTCGGGCCGAGACGTTGCAACCAAGATGTTGCAAGCGCAAGCGTGTCCAACGGGAGTTGGGTGCGGGCGCTCTGTTGGATAATTGGTGTTAGTCACACTCACTCTAGGGTGAGCGTGATGTGACTAGGGCTTTCTCGAATCATAATTCTGAATACAATGTTAACGAAGAATGGGTAGGAAGAGATATTGACTTACTCAACGTGTCTGCGTGCAGGTGTGGGCGATGGAGCGGGGTTCTCATCACCTGCTCCACGTTGAGGCGTTCGGTGGCGGCGGGATGGCGTCTCCTGAAGAGCGAGTTGTTGTTCGCGGTCAGCGTCACGGTGGGCAGTGCGCTCAGATTCCAGGTTGCCGTTTGGACGTGATGCGAGAGGGCGCGGGCGTGGGCGCGGTCGGGTAGAAGATCATACGCTTCGGCGCAGTGGTGCCTGCTGCCTTCTTCTCGACCACCTCGCGGTACCTGCAGACGGTCGTTGAGAAGCAGAAGAGAGTGGTAGGTTTTAAGCTTACCTCATATACATTGTGAGGCAATGGTGGCTCATGATCTTCAGCTCCTCGATCATCTCTACATGAGAAGTCTGGACGCGGCTGGCGGCGATGTATTTGGCCGTGTCCGAGTCGACGTTGGCGACGAGAGCGGTGAAAGAAGGATGACCGTCGGAGCTGGGGCCGGGTGAATAACCTGGTTGCGCTGTGTCAGAAAGAGGAGCGGAGAAGAAGATAAATAGAGTCGTACATCAGCTGAATTAGTAGAAGAGGAAGCTTGTCAAACAGTGAAAGCAGTGAAACGAACCGCCTGGCAGTTGTAGGTGAGTGAGAAACAAAGAGATAAGCAAGTAGAACCAACGCACCCATGACAATGGTCGGATTGTGTGGGTCAGTGAGCACACTGACCGAGCTCGGGTCTGCTCAAATGATGTCAGTCCGGTTCTACTTGTACCGTAGTGTTGGTACATATTACCTGAGATGGTGTTAATCCCACCGAGCTTCACGTTGATTCTACAAAATAGTGAGCACGAAAAACGAAAAAAGCAACCGAGGATGGGCCGCACTTGAGGCAGACATTCACGTAGTACTGCGGGCTTGGCGCGGTAGCATTTTGAAGACTGAAGCACAGTTAGTGAAGCAAAAGGAAGCTAGCATGAAGTATGCGCGTTCGGGTGATTCTTACCAATAAATTCGAGGCAAAGGCGAAGAAGTGGGCCCTGGTCCACTGGTAAGTGTGTGCTGTGGGTGCAGGCACAGGGCAGACAAGTCGGGCATGGGCCGCAAGTCGGGCGTGGGCCGTCGTTTACATGACGCTGTACGAGGTGGTATTCGGGGTGCCAGTAGGGCGAGTGAAGGCAGGAAATGCGGCCGTCGTGTTGCCGAAGCTGGCTGGGTTTTGACGAGCGCTCTTTGTGCAACGATGCTCGTTAGGGACATACTTGAGAGGGAATAGCTCTACAACTAACAGTTACAAACAACAACTCAGCCACTTGGCTGACTTCCAACCGAAGAGCTTAAGTCTACCTAGATAGAGGGCTACTTTTAGAAAATAGTGTAAAATCAGGGGTGGAAGTGTGACTGTATTATATTGAACCCAGGGGGGCTGTATCAAGGGCGGAGTGGGCAATATTATTTGCCAAAAATCCAGTCATTTTGTTCCAAACGAGGCCACTCACTCTGTCTTCCTTATAAGGCAACTGCCTCAAACATGTAATTGGCGCCGAAAATATGTGCTTCCAGTTGCATTAAGCATTCTCTATCAACAAATGTAATGAATCCTGTCCACGTATTCTAATCCCATGTTCATTGAGACGAGCTGCGATGACTTTAACAGCGGTATTGCTCCCTAAAGCAGGTGCCACTATCCCCCAGAACACTACCGCAATACGAAGACGAAGAAGTTGTCCAGTCCCGATACATAGAGCAGCCAACCACGTCTTTATTATTTCAGTGGGATACAAATCATCAATGCAAATTGCGATATATTTGCACGATAACTGTGTGAGAATTCTGGGATCCATGAGCTGGGGGTGCGGTTCATCTAAAGCAGCTTCTAAGTCAATATAGAGCCGCCTCTAATAAAAATAGGGTGCACCTCTGGAAAATTCAATCTCCACAAATCCAGGCGTAACAAGCAAGGCAGGAGAGATCTGCAGTGTGGCCATGGCGTCCAGGCCAATTATCTTTAGATGGCTGGTGTGAGTTGACCTTGCTATCCAGTGTTGTATTACCCGCAGATTAGTGCAGTAATCGACAATGAGTGTGCCTATGTGCATAATGCCCTCAAACGTCACTGTCTGTGGACCAGGATGCGAGGAAAGACTGTCGGTAGGGTACCCAAATCGGCAGGACCTCAATTCCAATACTGCTATCTTTGCAACCAAAGGAATGATGTCGGTACGTGCAAAATCCCAATTGACTAGTGCCAGATGCCTGATCGGGTCTCGATCTGTAGATTCGAATAAATTCATTGAAGTGAAACAGTGAACTAGACATACTCAGCACTCCTACCAGCATAGTGATAAACCATGCAGGCAGATAGAACTCCGTAAATGGACGGCTGAAAGCAGTCTGTCCACAAAAGAGAACTAGTTTTTCAATGTGGCGGCATGAGGCCAGTATTGGAACAAGCGCCTTTGAATGTGATCGGAATGCGGAACCGTGTGAGGATCCAAGGTCGTTTTCGAAACAGATTTCAAGGACATGGATATAGTTGCTGAGATGGGGCCGTCCACCGAGCACTGAAGACAGACGCTCTGTCTGACGGACATTGCTAGTGTATACGGTCGAGAATAGGTGCTTTTGGGATCGACTGGTCCAATTGGATGCTACTAGAGCACAATTTTTAAGTGTCTCTCCTCGGTGGTCTTCTACAACGACATTGTCCAGTGTATGGTCCAAGAGTTCTTGAGGGAAATTAAGCATCGCAAGTGATGTAAAAGAAGAGTTGATCCGAGCACAGCCCCTTCAGGCTCTGTCCTGCCATGTCGAATGTCGCCTCGGTGAAAACCCGAAAAGCAAACCAACACTTAGTCCGTAAGTGCTCCAAGCATTAGAAGCAGATGATACCAATTATATTCAGCTCCCGATGACGAGCTGCTACCCTATATTAGATTCTACTGGTGTCTAGGCTACTCCGACCCCAAGATTGCAGAGCAGATCATGGACCACTTTGACAGAGCCACATATTCTCTGAGGTACAGATTTTTTATTAAGATGCCTCCTTCACATTTTCTGACTTGTCTCCCAGCAAAGAGACAATCAAACGTCGTAGAAGAGAAATGGGCCTATCAGGGTAAATATTGCTTTTTTGACGTCCTGAAACATCCAAACTAATCGGGAAATGACCAGGACCAGAGCCCAGGCAGTGACTTGGGAAGAGCTGGAACCTTTCTACGCCGTATTGCGAAAGAAGTTCCCAAATATGGGCGCCCGAGGTATGGTGACCAAACTTCGGCAAGAGCATGGAATCAAAGTCCCAGAGTCAGTCACTAATACTTGGCTTTTAATTGTGGCTGATTTCAATATATGGCAAGGTCATACTTGTTAAAAGCTTTCAAAGTCGTAGATGCCGATGGTGTTGCCCGTCAAAAGCGTAAACGATTCAAACGCAAACGTTTCTGGGCTGCTGGTGTGCTTGATATCCTCTGTTTTGACCAACATGACAAATGGAAACGATTCGGCCTCTGGCTTCATATTGGATTGGACCCCTACCCTGGAAGGATATACTGGCTGCGTATCTGGTGGACAAATCGCAATTCAAAGCTGGTGACCAGCTACTACATCAACAGTTGTCGTCCCATAGGAGGTAAGTCACTCTCTTATACCTACCTCTGCACATCTCAGAGGCTATTGATCAGGGATTCCATTGATAACTCAGAGCGACCTTGGATTCGAGAACCATGGAATTGCAAACTGTCACACAGTGACAAGACAACGCTTGGACCCTTCTCTGGAGGGGACGCTTCAGCACCGCTGGATGGACAAGAAGTCTATGAACGTCAAGCCTGAGGCTGCTTGGTCAACCCTCCGTTGTAATTTCACCCCTGCATTCGAAGATATGCTCGACAAAGGCCAGGATATATATGATGTATTGAATCCTCTGCAACGGTGTGTTCTATACTTGGCCCTTGCAATTTGGGTTATTATCTGACTGATCCGCTACGCTTTAAGTCTAGTCTTCAGGTGGCTGGCAATTCCTTGGCTTCAAGTCGAGCTTGACGCCTGGGTCAAGACCTTTAA
Organism: Mycena olivaceomarginata; assembly: GCA_029378375.1. Lineage (NCBI taxonomy): Eukaryota > Fungi > Basidiomycota > Agaricomycetes > Agaricales > Mycenaceae > Mycena > Mycena olivaceomarginata. The sequence continues at coordinate 62,939 of JARKIC010000823.1, read as the reverse complement.
CTCGTCCGCTCGAAGAGCCGATAGGAACAAGATTCTGCCTCAAGGTATACCAGACATGATCACGTCTAAGCCAAACCAGTACGGAACGACTAATTATAAGGTATGTGTTCTATATATTCTAGAACGATTCTGACTTGACCTTATTAGGTCGTTGTCCCACCAGAGCTTTTCGATGAGATGGAGGCGACTTGGGCCACCCCTTCAGATCCTGTTTTTAAACTGGTTCCAGACGCATTTGACCGTCAGGTCTCTGCCTTCTATACCGAGCTAGGCAGTCCAGAAGTCTCGTTGGACTCATTTTGGATGATTTATGTGTCACTGCTCAATGCATTCAATACGGACATTGAAGACGGGTTAAGGGACGATGTCGAGCATGCTGACGACCACTTTGAGCAGACTGCGGCCCTGATACCTGCCCAGGTGAACTTGCCTGTGCTCGGTGACTTGGGTTATCAGTATCTGGGTGGACTGGCACATCCACCGAGTGCTGCTTCCGATGACGATGGTAACAGTGACAAAGAGAAGGATGATGGCCGTGAATATGTGGTATTCACTGATGACGAACCTGATGATTGAGTTGGTCAGTGTCTTTTCTTTGACGTTTTAAAGCCGATAATAACATGACTTTTAGATTTATAGACATCTGAATAAAATTATGTCGCTACTGCAGAACTTTGCTTTTTTTCTGGTTATTCTGCCCAATCGGTGGCAGCTGTGTGACGACCGAACTACTGAAGAACTACTGAACACCTACGCTAGCTTTGTAACATCATAAAAGGGTTGTTTCACCGCCCACCTTTGTTTCACCTGCTCTAATGCGGCTATCAAGAGATTGTGAATCTCTTGTCGATCTTCGCTTGTAGAAACAACGAACGACGAGGGTGCAGAATTTGACGACCATCTTTTCTTTCATCGCTCTTTTTTCTTTTCCACTTTACTTTCCTCTTTCCTTCCAATGGTGTCTTCCAACCAGGAAGTAGATTGCAGTTTTACACCGACTCAGCGCATCTGCCAAAAATGCAAAGCCCCTCCTGCTCCAGGCGAAGCATTGGTCTATCTAAATCCACAGATGCCAAATCAAACAGGTCGCTCTGTCTGTGGCACTTGCCATCGTTACTACCAGCAAAAAACGGTGGCTCGTCAAACCCAAAAGCGCAGTGGTAAGCTTGTCCGTCTAGTCATCGTTGTATGATGTAACCTAATTTACAGGGCCGTCATCGACATTGTCAATGCCCCCTCCTCCTCCACCTGCACCTCTTCAAAATGTCCAAAAGGTCCACAAAGACATTGCTCGTAGCAAACGTGGAGGTAAGTAGTTCTCCAGTTGTCGTTGGTAATATTACTGACACATTTTTGAAGACAAAGATGTACGCGTCGAACGCCTTGGATCTGCTTCCCTTCATGGATTCTCTGCCGGCTCAAAAACTCATGGCACTCCACTGGGCTTTTACTCTGGCCAAGGTGTTAATTTCGGGTCATTTGCCCCCTGGGCTCCCAGCTCTGATATTACGGGAAATCCTGGCCCCAACGCGGTATCTTCCCAGTACCAGCCCTACTCGCCATACTCTACATTGTCACCTTATTACACCCCTGCTCCTGAACCCAACTTTGCCGGTTACACTCTTAGTCACCTCAAGTACGATACAGACAAGGAACGTCGGGCCAAACAGGCCTATGCTGCTCATGGTGGCTATACCGTCACAATCGAAGTCCATGCTTCACACATGCCTGTCGGGAAGACCAGATGCAAGCTTATCGGAGTAAGATCCAATACCGTTCTCGATGGCTATATACTGATATGAGAATCAGGCTGTGTTAGAGGTTATCGACGACGTCCCTGTGCATATAGGGGCTGTTGACCTGAAAAATGCTTGCTTCAATGCGATCAACCTGCCATGGCTTGAATTCAGCGACAATTACATTGTCGATGTCAACTCCCTCCACCTAAGAGATGACCGCTGGGCTCCGATTCTGCCCAAGGACCCTGATGTCGACGCTATCGCCCACCGATTCTACTTCCCTCCTAAAAAAGGGAGTACCACTCCACAGTTCCGCAACAAAAAGATTACCTTGCACATCCATTTCCCGAACCGCGTCTTTGACGAGTATACACGTCTCAAGGAGGCGAAAGATCAAGAGGTGATTACACAATATTCTTTCTATTTGTGGCTATATGCTCATAAGTATCAGAACGACTTTCAGATGCTGGTTGAGGTGCAGAACAGCCTTCAGTCCGAGGGTGATAAGAGTATGCGCATCTCTGCTAAGGCTAAGGGCAAGGGTAGAGCGACTCGCGCCAGCGACACAGCAAGTCCTCTTTCTTCCTGGACTTCGTCTGTCTGATTTTGGTCTAGACTTTCACGCGTCAGCAAGAGTACTCACATTCTAATGAGACTTTGTTTCTGCCTGCATCTGAAGTAAATAAGCTTCGTTATCAATTGTGGATTATAATTGAACTAACTAGGCTCAGGACGTTCCTTCATCTACTAGGCGGCCCTCGACACCTCCTCCTTCCCTGAAACGTCGACTTCCCGACTCTCCTGGCTCACCCCAGTACAGCAGAGAGCAGGTAGAAAAGATGATCAAGCTTCAGACGCCAGCTTCAAGATTGCAATTAGGGTCGCTGTGTAAGGTCTTTCGTATCAGCTGTCAGAGTAAGAGGCTGATTGAAATGTAGTCGCCAAGAAGGCTTTGAATGCTGTTGTGTATCCAATGAAGGACATGACTAGCTTGTCTGATCTAGACAGTGGCGAATGGTCTGACTACTGCGAGAAAGGGCGGTCTGTCTCTATAGTGCTTTCAACAGACCCCAAGGAGCAGAAGGTCGGGTCATTCAAGATGGCGACATACGGAGTCGCTACACCCCCTGTCTTTGGCTTGGACGCCAATGTCTGTGCCAAGCAGAGCTACTACGAAAGCAAGGGCTTGCAGATTGCTGGTACCAACAATGTCACTGTTCACAATGTGGCTCATGACGTCGGAAGACAGGTAAGTTGTCGTTAAAATATATTTCCTGCAGTTACTGATGATCATTGTAGGCCAAGGTTCTCACTATGGAGCTGCAGTGCCTGAGCTGGGCTCGTGTGCTCCTCCGCATTGTCTATCACTTTGTCCAACGTTTCATTCGCATGCACAATCATCCCCCCTTCACAATCCCACAGCTCGTGTTTGTTGACGCAGCTTTGGCCATGATTCCGGGTCCGGACAAGGACCTTTATCTACTTGAGCAATGCATCACCGATAACAACGAGGGCAAGTTTCGGAAGTACATAAACAACCGTGCCGCTATTCCAACAATCTTCGAAAACGACGATGACAAGGAACGTGCAGAGTTCTTGGCCTTCTCGCAGCACTACCAGTACCTCAAGACGCACAAGATGCTTTTTGTGTCTGATTATCAGGGTAAGGATATGGATACATTCTCATCTTATTCGCTCACTAACACATTTACAGGTGGGAACACCCTTCTGACGGACCCTCAGATCATGTCTGCACCATAGGTGTCCTTCATGGCGGCAGTCGACACCTACTGATCAAGTTTGGATAGGAAATTAGAAGGCGCTAAACATCTCTTTGCAGATGGGAACGTCAGCACTGGCTTTGCTAGTTTTGAAACCGATCACACATGCAACAAGTTTTGCCGTTTCTTCGAGCTTAGTACAGATTATGCAAACTGGGGATCTTCCTCCAATGCTGATGCCGAGCTGGATCGATCCGACGTGTTTCCTGAACAATCGGTGGACGGTATGAAAACTATGGAAATAAGTGCTCTCACTAAACGTTCTTGAGGTCTGTCGACCTAGTCGCTTCCATTTTCTCCTATTGCTAATGTAGCCTATAGATCTGCCCACTCGTTTCGTTCCTGGCCTACCCGCCTACCTGCTTCGTCGCCTCTACCGAATAGCCTGATTGACAATTTATTTACTTCGTTCCCTTGCTTTCCCCCTCCTCCTCGCTTTTTGCCCTCCCCTCCCCTCAAACATACTTTACTTTAGTTCCTCTTTTCCTCGTTTTTCCCTCCCCTCAAAACGTACGTACTACGAGACTCGCCTTTTCCTCTTGTACTCGCCTTTTCCCCTCCCCTAGATGGCAGGGTCTTATCTCCTCCCCAGCTCCTCTCCCAGCTCCTCTCCCAGCCTCAACGCTGGCTCTTTCTCTTCCCCTCCTCAACGGCAGGCAGATTCACGCTTTTATTTGACACCCTTTATTTGACTCACCTACTACGTACATTTTATTTATTCTCTACATACCATTGCCTCACAAATTGACATGGTTGCTGGTTGTGGACAAGACTGTGGTATTTTTGCCTGGGCAGGCAAAGTAGCCCTCATAGCAACTCGACATGCGCTCTTCTTTGGTGTACTGTCACAGTGACATGTGACAGAACAGGCAATGGCCGTATTTTTGGCAAAGATATTGAGGGTAACTTCGCCCTTGATACAGCTTTGGCAGTGTATTTGGACAGAGTCAAACTAGCTTTGGGTATTTTTTTATTAGGGCGGCAAAGTAGCCCTCGTCCCAAGTGGACTTAAGCCTTTGCACGGACAAGCACTCAGAGACGCCATGGTGCTTGTCTCAGAGGCGGTAGCCAAACAAGCCACAGCCGCTCGAAATTTGGCAAGAGCTGGGTTACTACTAGTCTATGACACTATACATGTACCAGGGGTCCCGGCTTCCCTGGCGTAGTATCAAATGATGCTAACAAATATCAAATGATCCTAACATCGGCAACCTTCCTAAAAAGGAGCTGACCCGTCCCTGTTGCAATACTGTTAAGGAACTTGTTTCGTGTTTTGTTTTCTCAGTATGGTGTGGTCAGCGGTCACTGTTTTGTGGAATCATCTTGGGAAGTTTCTCAGAATCATCTTCGAAGTTTTTCAGACAGATTTGGTGGACATTGTGTCACCCCCGACTGGGAAATTGAGCCTCTTCAATTTATATGTGGCACTTTCCTGGAGTTCAGGGCGAGAAACGATTTGTCTGCTACGAGACTTCGACAATCAACTTTTCACACAAGCCCACAATCCGATGTTGCTTGCAGAAGATGACATATTAGAAGATTTGAACAAAGAAACAATGAGATGGTGGAGAGAAATGCACTGGAGCATGGAGATGGATTTGAGCATAGCAACACAGTAATATACAGAAATGTAAAGAATTGTCTGCCAGTGTGACATTAGCCAGACCTGAGATGCTCAGTATTCTTTTACATACCTGGTCTATCAATCTTTGGCCACCTACATTGTCTTGTTAGCGGTAGGCAGATGATGCAATGTGAGTTCGGTGCTAGCTCCAAATCTGTTTTGCGTCATGCGGTTATCCTTGCGGTTATCCCGGCAACAGCGGAGTGGGATGATCGGATTACGTCAAATTCGGGTGTTTGTGATTGATGGAATTATGACCTCCCAGAGCCCTTGACAGGCAAGGGAATCAGGTTCTGTGATGCTTCCCACCAGAAGACTATATCTGTCGACGCTTGGCTCCAACCGAGTTTTTCCCAGTTGCTCTCGATACTTCACTTGCATCCTTGCCTTTTTTAAAACTATCTTTGTTGGTACTCTACCCTGAGCTACCTCTATGCTTAACTTTTAGCAAGCTCAACGAGCACCTGTGCTTCTGTCTGATTACGGTCCCACATCTACGTGGAGGCCCTGGGATTCCGGTGCCCACTCTGTCCGTATCTGAGTCAGGTTAGAGTGCCCAGTCATCACCCTCTTTATAAAATTAAGCCTCTCTGTCTGTCTGAAGCCGTATCTCCATTTGTAAACCTCTCTCACACGTCTGTGGTCAGCTGACAGGCATAAGTAGCTTATTTATAAAGTGGGGGCTGGCGCGAAGCGCCGGCCACCGCTTGTATCTTCATCGAACCATGATCAACAGACTTGCGCGCTGTTGTTCCATCTTCCTTTAATTGCCCTCCCGCCTGTTGCACGACCGAGCCGACATAGCCCGTCCACATGGTAGCCGAGTAACCTTCAGCTTCTATCTCGACTTGATCCGTTCGCGGTGACGCTGGGAACCAGCGCGACTAGTTTTTCCCAGCGAGGCGATGTCTGGTAACGTTCTCATCGACAACGATATCTGAACTTGTGAAATTCTGCGCATATTTCACGGCCCAGGTAAGCATTTCAAGCACCCAGTAGGTTTTCTGTCCAGTACGAATCCATGCCTCGTCTACTTGCTTCGCGCCAAGAACGTACCGCGAGTACACGGGGTTCAATCAGCGTGCCAAGATCGGGGCGATGCTCAAGTGGAGACGTCAACTCCCGTCGACCAACGTCCACATCTCAAATGCACCGCTCAAGCCATCGTTCCGCTGTGAAGCGGACCACAAGCACACTCCTATTGTCAGAGACCGGGCGGTAGAGAGAATACCCCGCCCTTGTGTCCTCGAGGGCAATCATGGGAAGCTTCTTTCCCAAGAGCACTTCCATCTGTCGTCCCATTTATATCCTGATGTCAAAGATCGCACTCCAGCAACGAACACAGAATCACACGGCGTAGAGCATGGGCATGGCACATGTACTCACTCTGCGTCTGTATCCCAAATTTACTCTCGTCAATATTTAAACCCTCCACAATGTGGGGGCTTCAGACTTCCTCCCATACCTAGTGACGATGACTTCAAGCTTTCCGCCCGGGTTTGAGATCGTGCAGCTGTGGGTTTTGCTTCCTATAGCGGTTTCAAGGTGAACTCACGGGCATCTCCAGGTCCGGTCCAGAAGTGCGTTCTACTTGCACCGCCCGCAGATATGCTATCCTTATCCTGAGACAGCTCATCACATATCTCGCGGAATGGTCACTCTTCTCGACACTGACTGTCCAGCTCTGTAAGTCATTCATTCAACTAACTATGTCGTCTCCCGAAACTCATGGCACACAGACCTCTACTATCAAGCCTTCCCGAACGATCAACTCTTCACCAAATGCCTGGTGTACATCGTATACGCGATCCACCTCGTCGAAATAATCCTGGTGACCCTTGACGCTTTCAAAACGTTCGGCTACGGCTTCGGAGACATTTCTGCGCTGACCTCGTTTGGTGTATCATCCATTTGGAGTGATATTATCCCTGCACTGGGTAAATAGTTACCGGTTTCTTTCCATCTTAGAGGCTGATTCTCGGCATAGTGTCTTTCATCGTCCAATCGTTCTATGCACTCCGCCTGTACCTGTTATGCAAATCATGGATAGTCCCAGCGCTGATTGTTATCGTACGTACATCTCTGCCGTTTCGCTGTGTGCTAGAGAACTAAATCCATCCAGTTCTCTTTGGCTATCAGCGCCTGCGGATTCACCACTGTTGCCTTCGTCTTAGAAGGTGTGTTGATCTGCTGTTCTCATCTGGATTTCCGTTGAATGTATTATCTATGCAGCCGGGGATATTTCACTTCTGGGCACGAAAAGAATTTCGATCATTGGAGGGGTGCGACCAACCGCTGTAAAATATCGAACCTGCTCATTCGTTCACTAGATCTGGCTCGGCGGCTCCGCCCTAATAGATATTTTAATCGCGACCAGCATGACATATTATGCGAGTTCCAGTCTCTCAGCCCCCTTCTCCTCGTTAATCAGCAATGCTACAGCTCGTAACACGCGACACCGGATTCCGCCGCACAAAAGTCCTCGTTCTGAAATTCGTCCGATTGACGATCGAAACAGGAAGCTTGACCGGTACTGTCTTATTTCTCGCAATCCGATAATACGCAGTGGACCTCATTCATTTTCTGTAGCCCTGGTCGCACTCGCAACCCTAATTCTCTTCTTCGTATTTCCCAACAAAAGCTACTACACGACTCCAGCCAACGTCATGCCGTTCATATACGCCAACACCATGCTGGTGGTTCTGAATTCCCGGTTCCAGATTGTCGGCGGACGGTCGACACCCCCTACATCGTTAAATTTTGCGTCATGGCCTGTACTGTCATTGGGGGATACGACCACGATGTCCGGTGCAACGAGCACACAGACGCAAACGAGAACGAGGGAGGTTATTTCTAACAGAGAAATGGATTCCTCGATGGAAATGAACGCCGTTCAAGCTCATGGGGTACGTGTTATCGTACACATTCTACTTCGCAATAAATGCTGAGAATGGTTTATGAGCAGGGGTCTGAAGATCTTGCTGTCTACGCCGTTTAAATCGGAACAGCACAGGAAAATATTTTGGTGGTACTCTGATCTACGGAGTGGAACAAATGAAGTCCCGCCTTCGACAAGCCTGCCTCACCGACGGCGTGCAAAGAGTCTTATTTCGAACATAGGCGTACGGGGACCTCCCACAAAAATGAGGCCCTCGCTGAGAGTTAGGGGAAGATGAAGCCACAAAAAGAACGACGTTGCAATGGCCTTCGATAAGGCAAGTCATCGCGTAAATCTTGACGTGCTCGGAAAAACAGAAGATCCGAATAATTGTAGTTGAAGTGAGTACAACAGATCCTTTAATCTGAGGGTTTTGTCAATGGAATTGACGGGCCGCTTTGCGGCTAGGCCAGAACGGGGCCGAGTCAAATTACTTGCTCGGGAGTCACTTCGAAACAAGTGCCGTTCTGGATGGCGTCCGTCAAGACCAGTACACAAGATAAACCCAGATCTGAGTGAAAGACACGATAAGACCAAGGCATACCGAACGGAGCATAGCTCCCAGAGCAAAGCTCGCTGCGTGGTCGAATCGAACTGCAACCCTAATAGAGCTAGGCGAAGTCAAAGGCGAGTGTGATTAAAAATTAGTATCTACAATGTCGTGTTGTATACCATGAGCGGATGCAAAATCACGAATCTTTGCATCCCAGGCCTTAGAAATATGCAAGGGAATAACCTTCTCTAGGCGACGCCAATAGATCAAGAAACACAATGATGTCCAGCCACCCACTTTCATAACTATCTCGGGTGCGACACCATCGAGTAATAATCGGAGGGAGCCCCCGATGCGATACTTAGCTGTGTCCAAAGACATTCTCGAGCCCCTGGGACACTGCATTTTGACGGCTCCTGGAGCCACGTGGCGAGCTTTAGCCGAGGTCGGTCGAGATGCTTCGGCAGGGTCTGCCCGGCCCCGCCGAGGCGTCTCGACCGATCTCGGCTAAAGCTCGCCAAATCTGGACTTACGTGGCTCCAGAAGCCGTCAAAATGCAGTGGGATTTGTAAATGGCGGAGGAGAAATCTAAGGGTTACTACGGAGTCGATCTCCAGCTCCGGAGCTGGAGCTGGAACTCGTTTTGAATGATAGCCGGCCCCAGCCGGGTGATTACCGCTGACATGTTCCCCGCGGGCAAATTTTGACTGCCGCCGCACCTACTTTCGCGCTCAACGTGATGCGCCCAGCGCGTGCCGCTCCCGCCCTCTGCAACGCTCAGTGTCCACATAGAAAACCGCCTGATTGGCTTCCCTTGACATAACTCTTATCGCTCAGTACTTATATGCATTATTTATAGTGTTAAATTTGTCCAGTATGATTCAGAGACGGCAGGGGCCACATCATGGTCGAGGAGGCGGGAGAGGCGGGAAAGGCGGGGGCCGCCCGGGGGGCGCCAAGGGAGTGCGACACGGGAAACGTAATTATTCGATCAATCATTGATTAACCATCTACGGCCGGTTGATCACGGCTATCATTCAAAACGAGTTCCAGCTCCAGCTCCGGAGCTGGAGATCGACTCCGTAGTAACCCTAAGAGATGTCATTATTTTTGAAAACATTTCTCGCCAGATAAATACTTTGAACGCAAGACAGTGAGGGCAGGTTCATTTCCTCACCAACGATACTGTGCAGTGTCCACTGATACTGCCTACCATACATACACTGATAGGATAGTAAACCTGAATATACAGAGCTCCTTGAAATAGAAGGACTTCAATTGAGCCACCACCTGAGCCTCGAGAAGCTTGACTTGCATGCTTTTAATATCCCGGGCATCATGAATAGGCTCGTACTCTTGGTCAATGAGATGATGATCTGTACATTTGAAACTGAATAACTTTGGCTCTGCTTTGTGAGCCAACAGGTTGAGCATCGACGTTATGGGCTGGCTTTTAGTTGGTCACAAATGAAATTGGCCGAAACATGTCCTTGTTAATTACCTTCTCGAAGCATCTTCGACTCGTTCGCGCGCGCCTTGCTTCTGTTGGCGTCAATCTCCATCAAGATCGGATGGAAACGTACATGGTGCACTGTGCAGACCTGTGCTCAAATGACCCCGTTTCACTGACGGCGTTTCGTAGAAAAATAGTGTCAATCTTTGAGGTTGAGCTTGAATGACCTGCACTGCAAGCGGGATAAAACCATCAGCTCGTGAAAAGACTCGCAGAACTCCGCGAAAAATTTTACATCGAGGTACTAATAGACGCGAAGGAGTGAAGGACCCACGGGATCATCCAGAAACTCATACATTATTCTGTGCACGGCGAGATACCACCGCATTACTCTTGCGGACGTCATCGATGCCAGTTCAATGGATCACAATGCAGTGGATTCCGATGGAGCCGGCACCGCCAAAGCCCGAGATGAATAGATTGATTGGATGCATCCTGCAAATAAGTGGGGACAGCTGAAACGGAGCTAGAGGAGATATATATCACAATTGCACCAATTTTCAAATTTGACCCACATTTTCGGCGCTTTTGGCCGATGGCAGCCGAACAAGCGGCCAAAGGTATTTCACTCAAATATAGTCCATAACTCACTCAAAGTTTGTTGATCTTGCAGCATCACTCGACCACCCGTAAATTACGCCCGTTCACGGCTATACGCACGGGACCCGTCCCGTTTATGGCGTCCGAGATGCTAAATTACGCACGCCAAATACGGACGTAATTTTTACGCCCATGGGCGTATTACGCACGGTTTGATATCCTAATTGGGCTACCATATTCCAATATTTCCCATACAAAGTTGTGTTGAAAATGGGAATACTTAGCCAGAGTTCTATAGCGTGACCACGCAATTTGAAATTGGCGGTTGCCGAGGACCAATAGCCTTAGCTGCCGACTCGAGTCTCGGATTTTTTGCTTTCGATCTCTCGGACTGTGACCACTGGTTTCGCGGCTGGATCCAACATCTATCTTCGGTTAGCACTCAGCTCCATGGGACACTCAGGAGGATAAGACTCAGGATAATATTTAGCTCGACTATGTCCCCTTTTGGAACGTGCCGAGTTGTAGCGTATAGTACACCGGCTGAAAATGTACTACCACTACGCCACAGCCCACTTACCCTCGACGAGCTCGCCACGTTTAAGGCTGTAGATCTTGGGTCTGTGAGAAGCAGCTGAAGAGCACGCTGACCTTCCTGTATGATACCGGAAACCCAAACCCCCCAGCCCACTACTACACCATCATCCCGAAGCACATCACACGGAAGAGCAACAACTCATTGCATGGCCGGCCTTTGACGTGGCAGGATGGACGTATAAAACCCAGTGGGTGCCTAGTCCGAGTTCTCTCCTCGGAGGGTCGCCGCTACCTTCTTCTGCCGGCAGGTACTACTCCATCGCCTTGCCGTCGCCACAGGATCACCATCTCCCGCAAACATCCCACGAGCTCGTAATACATCTGTCGATCAACTCCAACGTACTATTAATACTGCCGCTCCGTTCTTTGGTCCGATGTATTCTTGGGTCCTATAAGATGCACCGGATCCGACCTCGTAGGCTGAGTAAATCCCAACGGTCATGTCAGACTACCAGCCGCTCTTCGAAGAACTTCAGATTGTTCTGGCTCATACCGCAGTCACGCACTACGCAATCGGTGAAACATATTCGAGGAAGCTGTTGATACAACTTACTTGATTCCCAGCGAGCTCGTTATGCCTTTATGCCTACGAATTCTGTATGTTTCCGTGGCAATCAACTCTGTTCGCACTAACTTGTAACATCTGATAAGTGTTGACCTTTTCTGCGGAGGTAAGCCCCAGTTACTTACCCTCCAACGCCGAACCCCAGCAAATTTCCAGGTCGAATATTTCTGGGTACGCGCTATCACAAGATTATCGTCTGCATTTCATATAATGCCATTGCTCATCATCAGGGTTCACCCTGGACATTCGTGAAAGCAGTGTTCTTCTGGGCAAGTCCACGTGTTCTTGGCAAAAATGACCATTTTGCTGACGACATGCAGAATCGCTATTTCCCCATCCCAGCGATCGCCTACGTCGCATTTTGCAAGTGTTCCTTGCGGTCCCTCAAGATTCAAATTGACACTGAAACTTGTGTTTCCTTCTACTCAGCGGCGATCAATCGCACACCTACGCTCCCTTTGTGTGTTCACCTGTCCGCCCCAAATTATCTCAGCTTTTGACTAGATTCATCCTAGATGTGATTGCCACGCGCTTCTCTTGTGTTTATTGTATCTCGTTCACACTTGCGCAGGTTTCGCTGGAGAGGCGGTTGGGATAATTCTATGTATGTGTTACCCTATGCTGTTTGACCTGTATAAGATAATGTTGCATGCAGCGCTCGTTTGCATTGGAGGAGCACAAGGTTAGTGGGAAAAGATTACAATTGTGTCTGGAACCCTCACCGACCTGCAGTGATTATGCAGCTTCGTGTGCATGCTCTGTACGGTCAAAGTAAGCTTCTGATTTCGAGTTCCAAATCCCTGGCGCCGATCTCACTACGACTACATAGACCGGCGACTCAAGATCGCTCTTTCTTGTCTGTTCGTCTTCGAAGAGGCCAACGAATTGGGTATCGCAATAGCTAAGTTGGCGACAGACAATGGTACAATCAACTATTTTTTCCAGCCATGATGCTGACTACTGGGTTGGAGGTGGCCATATTCAACCTATTCCATTCCTGGTTGATCCTCTGACACTCTGTGTCGAAACTATTCCAAAGTTCCTGTTCGCATATCCGTGGGTTTGCATTATCTTTCTCTGAAGTGTGTGGCTGACTGGGATTTCACTGTAAAAAGGATACCATCGATGGTGTTCGACACCATCTTGCTCGTCTTGGTTGTGTACAAAACATACCTGATCCAGCGCGAAGAAACCCTCGACAAATCTTGGACTGGTGCGAGGCTCGTCCGACTCATGTTCCGCGACTCGGTGATGTATTTTGCGTGGTGCGTCGAACGTGTGCACCCTGTCATACGACGACTGAGTCTCCATGTCTGCTTACTCCCAGCACCGTCGGATTTAATCTATTCAACCTCCTTATCTGGATACTGGGGCCCTATGATCTGTTCACGGCTGGCACGGCGTGGGCTGTCTCGGTCCCTGTGATGGCGGCCAGCCGTGTTCTCCTCAACATGCGCAAGACGTACTATCGCTCAAACACCGACACACTCGATGGGGAAATTGGCACCGAGTTCCAGGTTGCACGCCGGCCACAGGGGTCGAAGGGCCCCGCTGTTTGGTCTAGCTCGAGTAAGTTGTTGCCCTAAATATTTTTCGTGACGAGCAGACTGACTGGGAACGTAGGTAGCTGACTGGAGAGCGGGATCGACGACGTGTAGATTCTAGACTCAATTTTCGGGGGTATTGACCAACTTACGATATTCTCTGGCGCTCGCTTTTTTTTATACTGCAGAAAACAAAGGCTGAATCAAATTATATCGTTATTAGCGTTCAAATCGAATTTCCTGGTCGCCTTACACGGCTGGTTCTAGTCGAAATCTGTGCCCACACTCCAAGCCTTGAACCTCTCTATGTCGGCAAGCCGTTGCACATGGAATGCCTTGAGGTCCGGAAACGCATCCTCACCCAGGGGCAACCGCAAAGGCAGATCCTCTCCCACGGCACCAGCGACGAAATCGAGAATCTTCACCGCCGCCTTCGTGGGGTCACCCCGCTCCGTCCCCGCCTGAGCGCTATAATCCACAAATACCTTGTCCGAGGCGGGTGCCCTTGTACTCGGGAATCTGGTTGGAGCCGCGCCGGATGTTCGTGGCGTCCGAGACGGCGGTGCGGAACATCCCAGGCTGATGTTGAATTCGAATCAAGAATATTATCGAGGAAAAGCATGAATGGCACGAACCTGGATGGATATGCACTTGATGTTGAACTCCGCGAGCTCCTTGGCCCACGTATCGGACAGCGAGTCCACTGCAGCCTTTGACGCACAGTAGATTCCCACACCGGCGAGATTGAGCGAGCCGCCCTGCGAGCTGATGTTCACGATCGTGCCCGCCCGCCGCGCGCGGAAGTACGGCAGAAACGCGTTGGTGGTGTTGAGGAGCCCGAAGACGTTGGTGTTGAACTGCAGGAGAACTTCTTCGGATGTGTTCTCCTCGATGGCGCCGCCTTGTAGGTATCCGGCGTTGTTGACGAGAAAATCGACATGTCCACTTGAAAAAGAAGTGAGAATCGACGTGTTTTGAAAATCGATGGCAGAGAACGCACTGAATTTTCCAGGCTTCGGCAGCAAAGGCCGATATTTTACTGGGAGGAGCAGTGACATCCAGCTGAAGAATGTCTGCGCCCTTCTCTTTGAGAGCCGCGAGGGTTTCGACGCGCCGAGCGGTTGAAATGACACGGAACCCGCGATCCAAGGCGACTGGTTAGTGTGTCAGAAAACCAACCACCTTCAAAGAAACTGAACCGACTCACCAAAAGACAGCTCACGGCCAAAGCCAGTGGAACATCCGGTGATAAGGATTACTGGGCCTGAGCGCGGGTGCTGAAGTCATTGTGGTGGGCTGTAGTAGTTCTAGGACTCTGTACGGTCTTCAGCCTTTTTAAGGCGAGAATGCCGAGTATACGTATTACAAATTGCCGAAACATTACGGGTCCGAGTCGACTGGGGAGCCGGGAGCTGGTTATGAGTCAGGACGTGGACAACGTCATTTGGGCCCGGGAATCAGACCCTAAATTCTTCGCCGCTGAACGGGTGCACCTAGGTTCGGAGCAAGCCTCATAAGCCTGTCTCCGGTCCGGTGCGCCGGACTATCTCGGAGTGGCGGCTTGATCCGAACCTAGGTGCACCCATGCTTACAATTCAAGCAAAAGTATTTCGGAGAAGTGAATTGTTGGACAGGATTCGAATCCGTGACGGAGGAGCGCCGCGGAGCGCCCAGTCAGAAAGCGCGGCGGCCGGAAAGCAAAGAGAATTTAGAAACCAGGAGAAACCCGAAAGAACGCTCCAAAAAGCGGATCAACACAGAAAGCTCCAAAAAGCGGGCCCGCTTTTTGCGAGCTATAACAAGTTGTGCCCAATTGCAAGATAGTCAGAAGAAAAACAAGTTCCAAGTAGACGGAACCCATCGCCTGTTCGACTATTCCAGCATCAATTTTTCGCTATGTATGTCATATGGCAGCATATGGCGACGCTCAGAGCATTTTACACCCGTCGACGAGCAGGTCTCCGAGTCCTTCTCTTGGATCTCCATCAGCAGCCTCGGCAGCGACTTCAAGTTTCGCTTGCTCCACACCCTCGCCCTCATGCATCCGCATCTGCCGCCAATGTCGCGACGCCCGAGGGCCAGTCGCCCACCGAGTTCTATACGGACCTTGAAGAGCCAACGTCGTTGCGAAGACCTCCCCTTCCCAGCTGGCAAAGGAAATGCCCGTGCTCGCGCGAGACCGTTTGGGTACTCGTCTAATATTGTTTCCCAATGCCTGCTTTCCCTTCCCTCCTCATACCGCCGCTCTTCCTGCCCCTCGATCTTTCTCCGTCTCGTCCTTTCGAAATATATAGGAAACAGGGTATCGCGGACACCTTTCTCCAAACTCGCACTCTGTTCCGCTCTTGGAGACAAGTCGGCGGCTGTCACTATCGCCCTTCTCTCTGCGCTTTCTGGACTTCTCCTTCGGTTACATATAATAGCGGCAAAGCCTGTCTGCGCTCGCCCTCAAACCTCCGTCTCACTCGACTGGGAAACTCCATCCCTGGCACCCACCTAGCCAAGACCGCCGCAGTGCCATAGTGGCTCATAGTTGTCGACACAGACAAGTCACATAGAGCGAAGATGGATAATCAGGGCGTGGTTGGCCTTCTTCCTGGAGTCGACGATCTTCCCCAAAATTCCTACTTCCGCCAGCGAGTGGTCGGTATTTATACAAAGATACATATCGACAACGTAGTGCCGAGGCGTGAACATAGGAGATGTACATGCGGAGTTACAATTAATACAATGGCCATGTCATATCATCGTCGAGCACGCGCCGAACATCCTGTTCTCTTCGTCACATAGTGATATGTCCGCCTCGGTCCCAGCGGTCGAGGAGCCGCGCGATGGGCCATGCGCGTGGATCGATGGATGTGCGGCGCGAACAAGGGGAGCGGAGGGCGAATGTTTGAGAAGAATGTATTGGGTGGGTGCGCGACGAGCGGTGAATGTGAGGGACGGCGCAGGAAGGAAATGAACAGTCCCGACCCTTGTGCACCTCAGACCGACAAACCGCGTCTGCGCAGCATGACAATGCCCGACGAGCGGCGTTGTGCGCAGGCCGCGAGCATGATGCGACACATCGACTGTGTGGACCCCCATGCACCCGTCTCTGCCCCTCTTGGCGAAGCTTCGGCTGACCTACTCGAGCACAACCCTCGCGCACCGCGAAAGACGTGGGATGTCGCAATATCCGTCACACCTTGTCCTCCCGAGCAGCGCGGAGGAGCGGGGCGAAAAGAGGTCAGCGCGCAGCGGGGTGTGGTCGAGACAGTCCTTCCATCGCGCTGTCGTGAAAGAGGTAGACTCCGGAGGTAGAATGAGGGACGTGGTGAGGCAATGCCACACTATGGAGGCGCCGATGGCCGTGGTCGCGTCCGCAGCCGTCGCAGAGCGGAAGGAGGGAGGGGTGTACTGGTGGAGCGTGTCGAGGAGCATGGGTGAGGTAGCATTTGAGATAGGACACGAGGACGGAGGGGAGAGGCTCGCGCATATGAATCGAGGCTCGTGCAGGGACGGGCGAGGACGGGGCGCGCGTCTGGCGCGTCGTGTTAATCCGTGAGGTCGAGTACAAGCGTATCGACTCCCAACGCGAGCGTGACCTCGCTCCAAGCGCTCGAAATCGTCCCAGGGGTGCCCGTACATGCACGAAGCCCGCAACGTATCCCCAGCCCGGCTCGCCGCCGTGCGGCGGAGCTGCCGTGGGGGATCATCATCCCTTCGCGCACCACACCCCACCATCCCTTCGCGCACCTCCTCCTCGACGCCCAGGGCTTCACGAGAGGGAACACCAACCTCCTCCTCTAGTACGCGGGCGGAGCTCCCTGACGCGCCCGGCTTCTGCGTAGAGGTGGCGTAGAGGAGGAGCGAGATGCGAATTCGCGACGGTAAATTTACGCCCCAAACGATGTGCGTGATGAGAACCCCAACAGCGGAAGAGAAGGAGGGTGGATGGATGGGTGCGCGGCAAGCGGGCGCGCCGGAGGGCGGAGGAAGCCAGCGTGCGTATCCTTCTCCTTTGCACGATCAACCCTTTTCCCCGCGGAACTTCAATCCAAATCCACGCGCCACCGCGCGCGCGCTCTTCAGCACATCCTCCCGGCCCCTGCGCACACACTCCTCTCCCGGTTCACAGCGAGTTCATCCCCGGTTTCACGTCGCCCCCGCCCACAAGAATCCCCGTCCTTGGCTACCTCGCCCATCGCCGCCCCCCACACGACGTGTCGCACAAGCACAAGCAGTAAGGCGCGGGTTGCGCTCTGCGTCCGCATAGTGTACACCCGGCCTAAGTGTATGTAGGCGCGGACGGCGGCGCGTGTACGATCAGGGGAAGTGTAGGACGAGCAACGCCTTCTCCGCGCGCTGGAGACGCACGACAAGGGCCAAGGACGACGGGCGGGATTCCAGTCCCAAATCTCGAGCCCCTGCGCGCACGCAAGAGGGATGATACCGTCGCCAACGCGTGCAGTCGTTATCTTGCACCCCCCTTCGAGCACTCCAAACTCCAAGTCATCTCAGACCCCAACTCGACCCTGGTATCACGATCTTGCGTGTGTCGTCGGGCGGGTGGATGGACATAACGTGTCGCGCGGATGGATATTGCTGCGCGCTCGTGTGCACGGCTGGATATCGGGGAAGACAAGCGACGCACGACGGACACCGGGAGAGAGTCCGGGCCCAGGTCCGGGTGCGGCACATCAGGAGGAGCGGGAGAGCAAGGATCCAAGTCGAAAGGTGGACGTGGGGGGAGGGGAAATGAGATGCGCAGTCGTGGGGAGCAAGACGTCGGAAAGGGGACAGGGCAGCAGACCGTAGCGAGGCGACGCTGGAGCGTAAGATCGAGGGCCGTCGGGTGCGGGCTCGAGGACGTCATATGCGGAGGGAGGCGAGGGCGGAGGGTGTTCTACAGAACTAAGAGATGCACCCGTGGAGTCCTCCTCCCAGCCGTAGCGTACTGCACGACAGCGTCATCTCGCCAATGCGCATGCTCCGTGATACTCGAGGACTGCGTCCGGGAAGTACAGACATGAGGCGTCGAGGTTGGTAGCTATCCTTCATCTCCGCCCAGAGTCCCTGTGTGCTGGTGGACAAGGCGCACAGTCGATGCACATGGGGTAGAAGACCATAAGAAGAATGCCGAAGTGCGGTGGAAAGGGATTCCCGCTCGAGGACAGCACGCGGTCGGTTTCTTGGTCAGACCTGGAGCGCTGTCATTGACAAGCCACCCCCGGAAGCGACGCCGACAGTATCTACGAGCAGCAGAATCAGGATCGCGAGAATGCAAGCCTGAGGGGATGGGTGGCTGGCTGGATGAGACGTACCCGGATTCTGCGCGTCGTAAGCACCTGCGGCCGTCGAGGTGATTGCATATATACATCTGTCCATCGATGTTAGGCTTGCAGGAGGGCAAGGTAGGAAGGAGGGGACGCACCTTAGTGTCAAGGTCTAGTAAGGAGGGATAGAGTGCGCCGAGGAGGATTGTCGGCCCGTGAATCGTGTAGAGCCGGTCGCGTTGTGGAAAGCTGCTGACGCACGCTTGCAAGGTTATCGGCCCCTCCGCGAATCACACAGCTGGTACGGGGGCTATGCCGCGCATGCACATGCCTCTTTCTGGGCTGAAGCATCCTACGAAAGAGGATGAAAGTTAGATGCACAGAATCACAAGACCTAGATTGAAAGCAGTACACAGAGAAGCCGGTAGCGGCAGCACGATTGCAATAGCGCGTCGCAAGGGACAAGCAGATCTCGAGCTCGTCGTGGTGCAAGTAGTACTGGACGTGTGTGGTCCCCGTCCAAAGCTTTAGAGCTGCAGGGTGCAGACACTCGGATGAGACGAAAATTCGGTGTCACCGCGGTGCCGTGTTGGGGGTCTCGCGCTGGTCTTTCGTGCTGCCATCTCTCGAGAAGGTTTTGCCACAAGGAGTCATTTTATCGGAGCAACTCAGCCGCCGGAAATGATGGTGATCCAATCACGGCACGAGTGTTTGGCTCCCTCCATCACAATTCTCCGATTCTAACTCTCGAGTTCACCGCACGGCGGACGCATTCCTCCCCCCCAATGACATCCCTAAAAAGAAATCTCGTCTAGTACATGCATGTGGTGACAAATGTTTCATATCTCTCCGTTGATCGTCTGGTAGCGTCTGGTCTAGTGGTTACTTTGCCACAAGACATGCCGCCGGCGCTCCGCTCCGACAGTGAGCAAAGAAGAAAGAGATGTTTTGTTCAACGCAAAATTTGTTACAATTCGACAGACATTTCGGAAATGGAAAGACAGGAATGGGTAGGTGTTTTAGGGTTTACTGCTCAGAACCTGTGTTTGAAAGTTTGAGAGCCGCCAATCACAATTTAAGATTAGTACCATGCACCACGGTGAGCTTTTCAAAAGGGTCAGAGACAAAGGCAGGAATCACCTGGGGAATATAATGGGCCGCGAATCATGCACAGCGAATGGTGTGCCCAAGGAAAACACACCCGTGGAAGGTGGTTAAGCTTCTGCGACTTCTGGAAGTACTCCAAGTTTTTGTGGTCTGTCCAGATCTCGACCAGGTGCTGCGTGCCTTCGAGGAAGTGCCACCACTCCTCTAGGGCTCGGATGATCACAAGCATCTTCTTGTTGTGGATCACATAGTTTCATTGGATGTTGTTCAAGCTCTTGGTGTAGAAGGCAATGGGGCACCACTTTCCATCTGCGCCCTGCTGCAACAGAATGGCTCTGGTCGCCCAGTCGGAACTATCTGCCTCCAGCTGATATGGCTGAGATTTGTTGAGAAGGACCAGGACAGGCTCCACAGTCACTGCGTCCTTGAGGGCTTGGAATGCAGCGGCTGAGGCAGTGGTCCAGGTCCAGGCCACACCCTTCTTTGTTAGGTCGAAAAGTGGCTGAGCGACATCTGAGAACGCCTGGATGAACCTCTGGTAGAAGTTCGTGAAGCTGAGGAACTGCTGCATGTCCTTCTTGTTCTCGGGTGCGGCCCAAGCGGCAACACCAGCGACCTTGACAGGGTCCATCTTGACATGGTTATGCAAGATGATGACATCGAGGTACTCAATCATTGACTTCTCGAACTCACACTTCTCCAGATGGAGGGGAGAGGCAGTGCTCTCGGAGCCAATGGAGCACCTCCCAGACAATTTTGCGATGACGGGCAAGGTCAGAATGTGCAATGAGGATGTTGTCAAGGTAGATCATGACAGAATGAGGTCCTGGGAGATGTCATTCATCATCGTCTGGAAAGTGGCTGAGGAGTTGGTAAGACCAAAGTACACCACCAGCGGCTTAAAGAGCCCCCGGTTAGTATGGAACACAGCCTTCCATTCGTCGCCTTCCTGGATCCGGATGTTGTTGAAACCCCCCTGGACATCGAGTTTTGTGAAGAACTGGGCTCCCTTCAAACAGTTAATAAGATTGTTGATCAAAGGGAGTGGGTACCAATTCTTCATGGTCATCGCATTAAGTGCCTGGTAGTCCTGGATGAACCGGAGGGCACCGTCCTTCTTAACAAAGAAGACCGGTGACGCCATTGGAGACTCGGACAGGTGAATATGGCTGGTACTCAATCCCTCCCCAATGAAGGCATCAAGCTCCTTCTGTTTGAGTGGGGAGATCGGGTAGACCTTGCAATTGGCCGGCTTTGCATCTGGGATGAGTTAAATGGCACGGTCCCACATCTGTCTTTCTGGCAGAGAGTTGAAAGACTCCCGGTTGAAGACGTCCGAGAAGTCCACGGCCCAGGGCAGAAACCTCGGTTCTGGCTGGTGTGGAATTCCGTGCATAAGCCTCTGTGAGACAGTACTGCCAGCACGAATCTCTTTGGCCAGGGCGAACACGGTGTAGAGGATGTGATTGCCTTCCTCAAGCTTGTCATCATCATCGTCATCATCATCCGAGTCTGGGGACAGGTCTGGCAGGTGAGGAGGAACAGAGTTCTTCGCTAATAGACAGCAAGATGGGTCGGTTGTTGGGGATTTGGGGTGCATGGGTGAAGTAGAATATTGGCAAATAGGTCCCGAAATGTTGTGTATGCATGGAATAGAAATGTGGATAAAAATAGGGAATGTGCCATGTGAGCGTGAAGTATGGGTGGAGGGAGTAAATACTTGGTGAGGGCGATAATCTGGTGCTCAGGTAGAAAGTGTTTACTGGCGGCATGCCCCCGGTAGAGCACTCTGGTCACTGGTCGCGGCGTAGATAGTGGTTCGGAGGTAAGAAGGGTGATGTTTGGCCATGTGTATATACAGGACAAATATATGGTCCCAGGGCCAGTGTACCATAAAGTAAGTATGGAAATATCACGTAGTAGGGAGGCAGCCTGCAGTCCATCCTACTTAGTCTCATGACCAGCCTCTTATGACATCCCAAAGGGAACCCTGTCATAAGAGTCTGGAGCAATCAACGGCTGTCGAACCGTACCATTGTGCTATCAAATTTGATGGTGTTTTCCCACTGCTTGTTCTCATGTTCCGTGCGTGTTTTCGGTGTGTTTGTTGTACTTAGCCTCTACTTCGACATGTTTTCTGCTGTTCCTAGTTATTGTAGGCTCCTAAAGAAGTAAATGGACCAGTGATTGCAGCAGAAGTCCCACTGAATGATGCTAAAGCACAAAAGTCAGTGATTTGCAAATGAAAGAGGGAGATTCGTGAGAAAGTGCTTCAAGCTGGTGAAATAATTGCAATGAATCTATTATAAACTTCAAACTACCAAGGAAACTAGCCTTAAATAGAGTACAGTGGGTAGAACTACTTGTAATCATCATACAAATCAAAATATTGTTGCGTCATTTCATTTAGTTGTTCCAGCAATGTAAGTTGTGGTCGAAGATTGTCTTTCTCAAGCTCTTCTTCCATTGCAAAGTCATCTGAGCCCAAGTGGGTATAGCTTGGCCTAACGAGGGTAATTCCGAGCTCTCAGGGGTGAGTACGAGTCCATGATGGTTTTGAGAGACTTTCTCGAGTACAGCTGTATGGATAGTTAGGGTATACTGTAGTATTACGACTGGAAGTTCAGGTGATGGGTGACGGAGGCCTGTGAACTGAACTAATCAAGGTCGGTGACGGTGACAATGAGTTTTCCTGGCCCAAATAGGCCGAGAAAATTGCAAAATTTCGCTCCGGTGTTCGCCGGATTACCTTTTATGGGAATTGTTGGCTGATTGCCGAGCTGTGAAATTTCAATCCAGTGAACTTTTGTGGTGACAGGTGACACCCCGTGAACTAGTGGTCGTAATACTACAGTATGTGCACGAAACACACCCAAAACACACACAGAACATGAGGACAAGCAGTGGGAAAACACCATCAAATTTGATAGCGCAATGGTACGGTTCGACAGCCGTTGATTATTCCAGACTCTTATGACAGGGTTCCCTTTGGGATGTCATAAGAGGCTGGTCACGAGACTACATCCTACTCTTCCAGACAGGTCGTCATCATCGGCCAGATTGTACCCATTGTCTCCGTGCCACTCCTCCGTGTTGATGGCACAGATGGATGGGGTCGGACTTTTGCATAGCTGCCAGAGGATTGAGGCAGTGAGCTTCTTGTTCCTCTGGACAACTCGCAACTCATCCCAGCAGGTGCGGCATCCAGTCGGGCAGCGCGTCATGCAAACCTCCTTGGTTTCCCAGTTGATCTCCAGATTGTGTTTCTGGAGCCAGGAGTAACCGAGGATGATGTGCGGCTTCCCAAGCCGAGTGATGGCGAGCTGGATGTGCTTGGCATGCTCTTTGTAGTCAACCACCATATCAACTACACCGGGGATACTGCCCACTTGGTTCGGGCTGGGGTCCACATTGAAAACCAGGATGGGCTGTGAGAGATGCCTGACCGGAAGGTTGCAGGAGATGACATACTCCAAGTTGATGAAGTCTCTGGTCACTCTGCAATAGACCAGATCATTCACCAACATCTGTGTGGCGGTCTTAACAGACTCGAAGTCCAACAGGATGTGCAGGGATTTTTGGCCCTCAACACCTGGAGTCGATGATGTACTGCAGGGGAAGTCGCTGTTCCCACTTCAGGCGATGAATGCGCTGGAGAGAACCTGTCCTCATTCCCGGCTTGGTGACAGTTTAGGTTTCTGTCTCCAGGATAGAAGGGAGAGTCTCAGTCACTCAGATGGAGAACAGGGACAGGGGTGCACCTCTCGCTACTACCTCAGAATCAAATGTATTGGCATTATCTGAATACAGGAGGGCATAGTGATTAGGGGATGCGACTGAGGGCACACTGCTCACTTGGCTGCAGACAGAAAACCTGTTGAGTCTGTGTCCTCATCAGTCAGGTCTGCCGGGAGCAAGGTGGTGGTGGAGAGACGGGCCACCCATTCTTCGAGGAGGTCGCCACTGTACTGCCAGACACCCTTGGCCAAGTTGTCTGTGTACTGGTCCATGTACTGGACATTGGCCGTGATGGGGCATTCCCAGGTGAGATTTCCAGGAGGTCCTGGATGTCGTTCATCATTGTCTGGAATGTGGCCGGGGAGTTGGTAAGGCTGAAGTACATCACCAGTGGCTCAAAGAGTCCTGGTTCGTACAGAATGTGGCCTTCCATTTGTCACCTTCCCGGATCCGAATGTTGTTGAAACCCCACCAGACGTCGAGTTTCGTGAAGAACTGGGCTCCCTTCAAACGGTTAATAAGATCATTGATTAAAGGGAGCGGGTACCAGTTTTTCACGGTCATCGTGTTGAGGGCCTGGTAGTCCTGGACAAACCAGAGGGCACCATCCTTCTTCTTAATGAAGAAGACTGGTGATACCATCGGAGACTTGGACCGACAGAGATGCGGCCGGTACTCAATCCCTCCGCGATAAAGGCATTGAGCTCCTTCTGCTCAAGCGGAGAGATCGGGTAGACCTTGCAGTTGGCCAGTTTCGCATCCGAAATCAGTTCGATGGCGTGATCCCATGCCTGTCTTTCCGGCAGAGAGTCAAAAGACTCCCTGTTGAAGACATCCGAGAAGTCCGCGGCCCAGGGCGGTGATTGATGTGCTCTGAACCTATCAAAAAAACACCAACCAAAACCAAACCTACACACAGAAGTGCGTCGGAACGGAACGGAAGTGCTTGAGATGTGCACAGACGAGTATCAGACCCTGATACAGGGCCTTATAAAAGGTTGCAGGGAATGGAATAGACCTCGGAAACAAGGAGAGAGCATTGTATTGTTTATAGAAGTCCTTGGAACGAAGTCCAAGTACTTGAGCCTTGTTCTGAGTGAACCGGAATGGAACCGGAACAGACAGGAAAGCTAGTGGAATGCAATGAGAGTGTCGATGCAAATGGAACCCTTGCTGTGCAAGTGTTCTGGCTAGGTCTGATTGAATGGGGGTAGACCCGAACAAACAGGAAGCACAGTAGCGCGGTGATGTAAAGCTCCGCAGCTATGAGAAACAAATGAGAATAAGTTGCTGGGGTTCTCCGAAGCGGGGTGGATGCCGATTCCAAGCATAGACAGTACAGACAGTAGTGGGTTCCGATCCCAAGCGCCTCAGACAGTGGTGGGTTCCGATCCCAAGCTCTTTAACAGTAGTGGGTTCTGATCCCAAGCTCTTTACAACACAACCCAAACAACCAAGTGCATACTCAGCACAATCCCAACAGTTCAGTCACTTTCACACTATTCCAGACAAGAGGCAAGTCGGATCTCAAGGATACCAATAACAAAGAAAAAATTCCAAGCCAAGATGAATTCTAAGAGACACCTTGTTCGAACTCCCTGGTATCTGCCCAATTCGCAAGTGTTTCCGCCCACTAGCCGTGGGATGATTCCGTGAAGTCGCCCAAGATGTCCCTGCTACTAAATACAAAGCCCTGAAACACATGGAAACATCCAAGAATAAGCAAGTATGAGTAAAATAGTCTGTTTATCCGTCCGACTTCCATGTATCCGTCGTAGGAATGGATATCTGAGTCCTTCTATTGGCTGCCCATGTTGAGCATGCCATCCTGGTGCAATCCTGTGCACATGTACAATCAGTCAGACTGTGCCCGACCCATCACAACCGATCCCCTATGTCGATCCTGACTGTATATGCTATTCCTTCCAATACCCGTGCCTAGGGATGGACACGGGTACGGGTACGGGTCTAGAAGCACCGACCCGGACCTGGACCCGGAACGACTGGAACCCGGTGGGTACGGGTCTATACCCTACCCGCCAACCCGCGGGTCAAGTACAGCATGAACCCGCGGGTACGGGTTAAGGGTACGGGTATGGGTTGCAGCTCAGAGACAGCCGTCAACTAAGTCAATGAACATTAAAATTAAATCTGCTTTGTATTACAGTCTCGCAAACACAAAGAGTACTATAAATAAAATTTTATAACAGGTATGAACTTCAAACAACTTGAGAAACACAAATAATATCATAAATCGGCTACGCTAGTCACTATGAGCTCTCTTGCTGCTTGTTCCTTCCTCCTTGTCATCCATGGGAGCGGTGTGTTTCAACTCAATACCAGCCCGATCACCCATCACCTTCTTCACAGCTTCCACGACTTGCTCGGTGCGAATAAGATCGCGCTTGCTCCACCCCCCGAAGCATAAAAACTTCCGAATAGAGTCACCAGACAAACGGTTGCGCGTAAAGACCAGCAGATGACGACCTTGCGAGAAGAATCGCTCCACTGGCGTGGAGGTTGCTATGAAGTAATAGATGAGTTCAGACCCCATGCAGATTCAAAGAACGCACCGGGTATGCAGAGGTAATCCAAAGCCATGCGAGAGAGGCGAGGCCATAGATGGCGCCTCTCCCACCACCAGCGAAGCAGATTTACCTGTGTACGCTCTGTGGGTTGGGCCAGGTACTCCTCAAGCTCGTCAGCCTCATGGCTCACATCGGGCAAGGGGATGTCTTCAAGCCAATTTGTTGCGTCGTTTTACTCGACTTGGCTCGAAGACATGCTGACCTACAACACATGGTCAGTAGAATATCGACAATGATCTGATATTGAGACTTACCACATTGCTCGCTCCATCTGTAACATTGCCATCATCCTTGTCGGCTGTGGATTTGTAGTGAGCATCGAATTCCTCACGTACAAGATCTGTCGCGGTGTCGATCCAGGCCTTCTCCTACTTGCGTGCACGGAAATAATTGAGTTTGTAATTCGGATGGAGCACTAGATATGAACTTTGAGTTAGTGAGCATCTAAAAGACGAGTTGGAATTTACCCATTGCAATGCGATAGATATTGGACTTGTCGGTGCGCGAGTAATACTTGTTCAGAGTCGATTTTGCAAGCTTGAGTGCAGACTTGATGGAGTGGTGCAGGGCACGTTTTGGAGCGCTGCCTGGTTGAACTGACGATGTGACGACCGTTGCGGTGATGAGGTCGTCAATTTTGTCGAGAGTCGTCAAGACTTGGGTAATCGTGCAGTGCTTCTCGTTGGAAAAATAGAGTGTCGCATCCTTGAAAACCTACGTCGCTATGTTAAAGAACACAAGATTGGATCAAATCCAGACCACGTACTTTCAAGACATGAAGCATATCTTCAACTAGTGTCCACTGCGCATTGGACAGATCGTACTTGCGGTATCCCAAGTCGCGGTCGCCAGTGAAGTCGTTGATGACATCCTTGTACATGAGTGCGACAGAAAGCATGTCATACACGGAGTTCCAGCGGGTACGGACATCCCGAGGAATGAGGCGAACACGCATCCCATGCCTTTTGCATGCCTTGCGCCACGCTGGAAGCCCCTTGGTGGTGGAGTGAATGATGCCAAAGGCGAGTTTACGAATCTGGGATGCAGTAAGAATTCAAAGAATGCAGTAGAATAAATTATAGAGGACACACGTGGGTAATAACCTGCTTAACCGAATCTGTTTCAGTGGGAAGGAGAGTTTTAGACACCATGGACTAATCCCGTAATCCCGTGTCGCAATACGTCACATCACGTGTGTTGATATACCGTGATGGCGTATGGACTATCCTCACTCGCGTTTCTTTTCAAGATGTCGTGGTGAGGGTATGTCTCTTTCCTATTTCTGTATACGACTCATTACTTACCGGTGCGCTAGTGTACATTACTCACATAGCGTACAGGTGAATACACTCGTGTTTCTTTCCAAGACGTCGTGGTGAGGTGTACATTACTCACATAGCGTACAGGTCTCTCAACTGTTTCTGCCAGCAGCGCCGCTCGTTCCGCCTTCTCCATCGCTTCCCATGCGGAATCGTCCACATCATCCACGTTGTTGAGAGGATCGGTGGAGATGTCCGCGAGGTCCAGCAGTTCCTCGTCGTCCTCAAGATCGCCGTCATTGATGTCGCTGTCGCTGTCATCGGTATCGTAGTCGTCGTTGTCGTTGGTATCGTCGGTATCGCAGCTGGTACAGTAAGTACTTTTAAAAGAACCATGCTATGGGCCCATCCGGCTTTTTGTAAAAGCCCCATACTAGTTAGCAAGGATGTTTTTTTAAAAGCCCCATGCTAACTTGCATGAGAAAATGCAAAAAAAAAATGCCCAAAATGGGAATTGATCAGCTGACCTTTAGATACTTTTAGTATCCAACGACATTACCACTACACTAAACAGGATATACCTAGCCAGCAAGCTAACCCAGCTAGGCTACACCTAGGCTTACCCTACCTGGGACTGCTAATACCCAGACCTAGGGCAGGCAAGCTGCCCTAGGTCTTCGAAAATTGTTTGTCATTGTTTATAATGTGTTCTATAGTGTTTACTAACCCTAACCAGCCTAACCAACCCTAACCAACCCTAACCTTCTAACCAAAAAAGTAAATATACCTGGAAGCCAAGGCACTAACCCCTAACTCTAACCCCTAACCCGAACCCTAACCACCCTAACCACTAATTTTCTGGTAGGGTATAGGCTATTATAGCTAACTAACTGGTATAGTTATGCTAGTGTAGAGGTAATGGCTATGGTCTGTATTATATAAGATCATGCTAGGGTTTTTGGTTCAATCCCCGCCACGGACATCCCTTTTTCCCTCCCCTATAAGGGCCCTTGCTAACTAGCATGGAGCTTTTACAAAAAGCCGGTTGGGCCCATGCCTGGTTTTTTTTAAAAGCCACTACTGTACCTAGTGGGTATTGTCCCTAGCCTTGCCCTTGCCCTTGCCGCCTTTCTTCTTCGGAGGAGGAGAAAATGGACGAAGGAAGGCCTGGACTGAGAGGTTGAGGGTGTGGTTGTAGCAACGGACGCAATTCACGGCCTCGAAGGAATTGTTGGGACTGTTGCCACGCGAGGTATTCTGGGTGTCGTTCGACGATGCATTATCCCCAGTCCAGGCCAGAATCTGGGGAAAATCAGTACGGGCTTTGTGTGAAATTGTTTTATGTACCTTGTGCGCAATGTGGAACCTAGAAAGCATATCGTCGAATTGTCGTGCAAGGTTTTCGCCGGTGTGGGACTGAAAACAAGATTAAACCACCGAACGATCCCAATTTGAGGGCTCACATACCTCTGGCACTTCATAGATATCAAGGGGAAAGGCAAGCAGCTCCCCTTCATGCTGAAGATGTACGATCCAAGCCACAAAGGCGCGGTGGTTTGGGGATGTCCAGGCGTCGGTACTGAAGCTCAATCTCCCATTATAACCCTGATAGTGGTAAGTACATATTCGCACATGAAAAAACAAGATGCACAGTCAAAAGAGTTTCGATATGAGCTCGAGCCCATCCATAAGCAGCATTAAGGTCGCGAGACACTGCGCGGCGGCCAGGAAGGCGAAATTCCGGTCTTCCAGCACTGAAGATGAGCCTGAACTCCCGATCCTCAACGAGATTGAGAGGACGGTGGTTCTCTGTGACCCAATGAACAATGTGCGCCCTAGTAAATGGGTGTTAGAATTAGCTAACTGGTGAGACCTGGCGCACACACCTGAGCTCTGCCTCTGTCAGCATACGGTCGCTCGGCTGGACAGGGTGGTCGCTGGCGCAGGCGAAAGTGGCAAAGATGTCACCGTCCCTCCCCTGCGCCTCGATACCCTTCATCCGAGCCTCAACAACGTCTACACCCCAGCATTTCTTGGCGTGCTTCACCAGGTTCGATGTCGAGGACCTGTCTGTTGCCTTGCTACCATTCTTGTTAGTCTGGAAACGGGTTGTACCCTTTCCCTTGTGCTTGCAGCCCCGGGGTGCAGAACACTTGAAGAATTGGAACTCCCACCCATTGTCGTCCCTGTCGAGTTTGGGCGGCTCGAAAAACTGGTATACACTAGAGCACATGCGACTCTTGACGTCTGGAAGTGGATAATAGTTAGTAGGGATCCAATCATGAAGAAAAGTCTTACCTTCAGTATCGCCATCATCATTCTTGCGTGAAGTCTGCGATTTGGCATGTACAACGGCTACGATGGGAGTGAGAAGAGTTAGAGTAGTACGAGATGGATGCGTACCCTTGACAGCACTGACAGCCGTCTTGGCAATCTCCTTTGCCGCCCCTTTGAGCTTGCGGGCAGCGACTGAGGCGACAGAGCGGATACTCGAGCTGGCAGACAATTTAGAAGAAGGCATGAATGCCCGAGAATATTTGACGCTAACTGATGGCCCGCTATTTATGCATCTGCAAACATTCATGTGTTTGATTGCCCCCTGTAGTTGCGCAGCGACACAATAATGTTTAGGAGAGATAATTGAATGGAATTCTGACTTACCCCTTGATTCCATAGCGGCCAACACAGCAGGCTGAATATTGAGGCTGGGGAGTCAGTGCATGTGAAATAAATGTATTGAATTTGGGTACACAACACCCTAAACTATTTCAAAATCTTGCGGAATGCCGACACAAAGTCAGCATGACTGAGCACTCAGCCCCTAAATTGAGGCGGGAGAGTCAGTGCATGTGAAATAAATGTATTGAATTCGGGTACACAACACCCTAAACTATTTCAAAAATCTTGCACCACGCCGACGCGAAGTCAGCGTGATCGAGCACTGCTCAGCCCCTAACACGTAGGCAGTCGTCTAGACCTCCCCAGCACGTCGAAGGCACCGGCCAGCACTGCGAAGGCACCGAATAGAAGAGATGAATGTGCAACGTTAAACATCGCACAGTCCATGGTGGCGGGAGGTAAGACAGAGTGTTGTTTGTCTCTGTGGGGCCTCTGTGATCGCCGTTGATCAGCGCTTAGCGACACTTAATTGACAGCGCGGATCTGAATGGCCGCTTGTGTAGGTGCGGGCCGTTGTACCCGACGGGTCTGCGGGTCGGGTACGGGTTTTTGCGGGTCATGCCAGACCATGACCCGCAACCCGGACCCGGTCAGCCCAGCTGATGCAGTAAGACCTTTGCAAAAGACCATGTTAGTGGACGGGGCGGGCTTTTGTAAAAGCCCAAGCAACTTAACGTACAGCCACCATATACCATATATGGCCTCAGATAGCGGCTCTTACAGCCCAGATACCGGGATGCATCAGCCCAGCCGCATCAGGCATTCCATAACGGGCTGATCTCGGCCGTGCCTCGGGGGAATGTCCGTTTTGGGACGCAAGAAATGGCATTGATAGCAGCTATCAAATTTCGGCAAAAAAAATAGAAGACAACCGTCTATTCTACACGTCTACGCTTGGAGATAGGGTTTTCCAGAAGGACGCAGGGCGCCCGCTTGTGCACCAACACCCTGTGTTTCTCCGTGAGCACCCAGACCACGTCCTCCACCAATTTCCTCCACTCCGGTGTTCCCTCCGCAACCCCAGCGACCCGGTACCACCACACCAAGCAGGCGAGGACACTCGTTAGCCCGTTTAGTCCCGAGGGGAGGCTTTCGAGATCGCCCCCACTGAGAGTTTTCAGCCCATGAACTGCGAAACCCTCCGCCTTGTCCACGCCCTCTTTCCTCCACGCTGGATTGATCGTCCACCACCACAAGACCACCCCTTCGTAGAAGTCTTCACGTTCATCTTCGCTGTCGAGGCCCGCAGGGATTCGGCTAGTGCTGCGTCCGCGCTGCACCCACCACGAAACTGCTCCTGGACGTTGGGTGGCAGATAGAGCCCCGCCCGACGTCCGGAACCCAGAAGCATGTTCCAGCGTGAGCCAGGCACTCACGGCCGATTTCCACAAAGCCCCCTCGCACTCCGTGTCAAGCAGCTCCAACACGGCTCGGTGCTTCGCAGGGCACAAGGCACGCAGCGGGGAGGGGGAGAGAAGGACGATGGGCGGCGCGCCGTTGGCGTCTTTGTCGGCAGGCGGCGCGGCAGTGTCTTTGTTGGCGGGCAGTGCGCCGTCGACATCCTTGTTGGCAGGTGGTGTGGTAGGGTCTTGGTCGTCGGTGGGCGGGGCATCCACATCCATGGGCGTAACCATAGCGCGCGGCGGGTCCTTGTCGGCAGCATCTTGGTCGGCGGGCGGCCCGCTGTCGCCGTCCTTATCGGCGGGTGGCACAGCGTCTTGGCGGGCGGGCGGCGTGCCGGCGTCTTGGTGGGTGGGTGTTGCGCCGGCGTCTTGGTGGGCAGGCGTTGCGCTCCCGACTTCCTTGTTAGCGGGTGGCGTGGTGGGGTCTTGGTCGGCGGACGGGGCATCCGCATTCATGGGCGTGCCCATGGCGCGCGGCGGGTCCTTGTCGGCAGCATCTTGGCCGGCAGGCGGCGCGCTGTCGCCGTCCTCGTTGGCGGGTGACGCGGCGTCTTGGTCAGGGGGCAGCTCCTCCCCACGGGCGCTCGTGCTACCGCGGTGCGTGGGTTTGGGCTTGGGACGGGGGGGTCTTGGAGCCTGGTCAGCCGCAGCTTTGCGGAGGGAACCCGAGCCCCTCTGAGGGCGGCTGGCCATGGCCGCCCGGCCCAGAGCTAAGATCTGCTGGTACTTCTTGCTGGGTTTGGCGCTGAACGGCAGCTCCCTGCGCTCGTCGTCCCTGCTGTTGTCCTCGGGCTCGTTGCTCTCCAGCTCGTCGACCTCGTCCTCAGTTGCGAGTGGGTCGTCATTGCGCTCGAAGTCAGACCCACCCCCGTCCCCGCCGACTTCGTCCTCCTCCTCATCTGCACCCGATTCCTCCGCCTCCTCTTCCTCCGCATCCGCTGGCCTCGCTTTTCTCTTCCCTGGCCCGTTCCCTTTCCCCTTCCCCCTCGCTTTGCCTTTCCCCTTCCCTTTCCCCCTTTCCTTCTCTTTCTCGGCGCCGCTTGGCCCATTCTGCGTGTTCTCTGGAGCAGCCACACTACGACGAGCCGAAGGCTCGGAGGAGATGTTGCCCGGCAGCGGGATGAGTGACTCCATGCACTGCGAGCAGAGCGCAGGCCCGCTCGCGTGCGGGGGCCCTGGGTCAGTAGTACTGCCGAGAACGCCTGAAAACAACTGATGATCAGCGCTTGCGCCCAAAGACGTGAGAAAGCCAAGCCCACCGTTTTTATCCTTCTCGCAGGCAACCAGGAAGTCCGCAAAGGCCTGCAACAAGGCCTTGGACCGCACGGGTGCCCATTTGGCAAAGTCGAGCCCGGCGTGTTTGGGCAGCTCGCCATGCGTCACCCTGAGGAAAGAGGTCAGGAACTCACGGCAGCAGGCGAGAAGATCAGATTCACATAGATATAAACACATCGCGCTCGTCGTCCCCCTCGGCTTCGACGATTTCGCCGAGCAGCAGCAAGCCTTTGCATTGCATTGAAGCGCAAATAGTGTCCAGCGCTCTCTGGGTGACTGTTTCTGCGTTGGCGCGACGGCTGAAGGGGCTTGACTTGAGCACCATATCCCATCACATAAAAAGAAGGCGTAAAACTTACTCAGCCAGTTCGTCGGGGGTGGAGGTGGCATCGCCCTTCGCTGCCCTCTCAAACGCCGCCAGCCTCTCCTTGAACTGGTTCTCCCTGAGCTCCTGCATCTCCTCCTGCTCCTCCTGGGTTAGGCCGTCGAAGAAGGCCTTCCCGAGCGCATACCTCCGGTTGAGCATCTCGGATCGCCCTTTCGCGCCCACCTGCTTTTCATCATCATCTTGCTCATCCCCCCCGTCCTCCCCGTCCTCCCCGTCCTCCCCGTCGCCATCCTCATCCACCCCCTCCTCGTCGGCGTCGGCGTTGTACTTCTGTCGATAAAGAGCCCGCAGGGCCTGCCCGTGTTTCTCGTGCTGCCATAGCAACCAAGGCAGGTGGAGGCGACGAGGTTTGTGGTGGACAGTGGCGAGACGCCCAAGCCACGCGCGGAAGGGCTCGGTTTTGCGATTCTTATCTTTGGTTTTAGCATACGAGAACCAGCGTTTCACTTTCTGTAAAACAAGAATTTCGGTGAGAGAGACGGTCAACCATAAGCCGGAACTACGTACCTCATGGCTTGAGCCCCGCGCACGCAGCTCGTCAAGACGAGCGCTTGTGGCTGGAAGTTTTTCCAGTTTGGCCGTGCGACGAGTCTTCTTCTTTATCGCTGCCTTGTTCCGGCTTTTGACGCCCTCCGTCTCTTCATTGTATTCAATCTCCAGGTCTGCGAGCTCTTGGCGCAGCTCATCGCTATCCAGTGCCGGATACACGCCGTCCCATTCAGGCCAGAAGTCGGACCAGAAATTTGTCTTGTTGCCATCAGGAGCTGCTAAGTACGCCGGCAAGTGTTTTTGCAAAAGCTCAAGAGGGGCTCCGAAGTAGGACCCCTTGTTGCCACGCCGTCCCATGGGAGAGAGAAGAGAAATGAAAATTCAGCCTTGAGCTACCGCCGAAAACAAAGCACGGTGATGTGACCGTGACAACGCGTCGAGTCACAAGTGCTCCTCTACGCAGCCCAACTGACACGCAAGAACTTGACGGTGAGCTCCCTTGCTTTATTGATTTTTTTGTCTGCCTTCTTCCTCGTGTGGTCTACTGGGGTTTGTCACCCAACTCCCACCTTGGAGCAGGGTGGCAAAACTCGGCAGACCCCGAGCCTTCCCGCCATCCTGCTCTTCTGCCCAACTCCCACCGTAGAGCAGGGCAGCTCGAGCGGGATGGCGGTTTCGTTCTCTTTTTTTTGGCTCTTCTTTCGCGCTTCTTTTCCACCGTGTTCTGACTAACTTTGAATTGCTCTAGCGATGGATGACCTCGGTACACCCATCGTCTGCGCCCACTACGACCTCGAGGACGCGCTTTTGCGGGAGAACGCGGCGCGTATGGCCCACGAAGACGCCGGCTCGCTCTCTGACGACGACGACGGCCCAGAGCTCGAGGATGTCCCCCCGTTGTCCGCCGCGCACAGCACCTCGCCCAGTATGAACAAACAACCCACTCCGCCCTCCACTATGCCCCTGAGAGGTCTCACCAAAAAGAAAGCAGACAGCCGACGCAAGCAGCGCGATAAACGCAAAACGGCCACTCTTGCCTCTCTGTCGAGCACCACGCCCCCAGCCCCTACTCCTCGAGTTCTGGAGAAG
This sequence comes from Mycena olivaceomarginata, assembly GCA_029378375.1. Classification (NCBI taxonomy): domain Eukaryota; kingdom Fungi; phylum Basidiomycota; class Agaricomycetes; order Agaricales; family Mycenaceae; genus Mycena; species Mycena olivaceomarginata. The sequence goes on along the minus strand of JARKIC010000823.1, from coordinate 28,332 downwards.
GCTGCTCAGGCCGAACCCATTCGCATTAACTTCGCTGCGGACGGCTTTCGCGCCACTAAGCCACGGTGGACCGGCTTGATTCAACCCATGGCGCATCCCTTGCTCGCCCACGCCCATGACCCAGAATTTTTGAAGACGCACCTCCAGTACGCTGATTGGGACGGCAAGTATGTTTTTTCTCCTCCAGCTCCTGCGTCTCTGTTCACCCCGCTTGCCAGAAAAACTCAGGTCATCGTCGACCGATGCGGGCGAATCATCGGGGTCCTCATCGCGCCCCCGCTTCCCGGCGAAGAATGGGAGTCTGTCGTCCAAGCAGCAACGACAGCCATGCGGGAGGCACGGGACAAGATGACTTTCCCCGCGGGTGCTTACCACCATCGCCGGTCTTACGGCGACGGCTTCCCCACAGGCTCCCAGGGCTTTGCCTTCGGCGGCGGCAGGGAGAACCTCGGCAACATCAAGGCCTCGTCTGCTCGGAATGCGGCCGCCATGGAAGAACTGCTGGAGGACCCGAACGTTGTGCGCATGGCCACCTATCCCATCCGTCCGTCCCCTTTCTTTGTTCCTCTCCCTGTTTGCGTACTGAGCCTTTTACTGCCTTAGCGCCCTTCCAGGCGTTCTGTTACCCGATCTTTGCCGACTACCATACCACCAAGCAAGTCCTCGTGCGGAAGAATCCCGGCTTGCGGCGCACTTTCGCCCGTAGCCCGTTTGCTGCTGTCACCGTAAACCTTGGCCCAGTCTCTGTCTCCCCGCCCCACACCGACGCCGCCAACAAGGCGGACGGGATGTGTCTCATTGGCGCTCTGGGGAGCTTCGACGCCGACAAGGGCGGGCACCTCGTGTGCTGGGACTACGACTTGATCATCCGCTTCCCCCCTGGCTGCAGCATCCTCATCCCGTCGGCCGTCGTTACCCACTCCAACACTCCGATTCAGGATGGCGAGGAGAGGTTCTCCATCATTCAGTACACCGCGGGGGGCCTTTTCCGCTGGGTCGCCAACGGCTTCCAATCCGACCGCTCGTGGCTTGCTTCTGCCAGCGCTGAAGATCTCGCGCGGCGGGAAGAGGAGCGCAAGGCGAGATGCGCCGACGCCTTGAAGAAATTTCCTCTCTGGAAGGACGTGAAGGTTCGGAATTTTAGCGGGAGGGGGAGGGTGGAGGTATGGGACTCAGGGGACGTCGCCGACTTCAGCGACCTGACCGACTGTGAGAGCGAAGGAGAACGCCCTGCCAAGCGAAAACGCCCAACGTAGATAGCCTTTTGTGTCTTGACCCTCAATATTTTTTGTTTTTTCATCTCCTTGCTTTCCACGCGTCGGCGCCTAAGCAAGCGCCCAGGTTGATGGGGTGATTCTATTGGATCGGCGATTTCGGAGTTGGCTTCGCTTGTTCTTACTTTCCACTTTAAACTGCTTCAACGCTCAAAACTAACCGATGGACAACCGTAGGTCAGTTATTCACTGTATCTGTACCTCGTATGCCCAATCTAGCCAAAACTAGCCAGATCAGTACATACCGCTCGTCTCAACATCCCCGTGCAGCGGGTTATAAGATAACAGAAAGTCCTCCATCTGGAAAAATCATGTAGGCTCGCAAGACCCCTGAGATAGGTTTCTGGGGTATATCTTTTAACTAACAGAAAGCAATCTAGTTGACCTTTGGATCCCAGCTTGGTTCACACCTTGCGAACTCCTGAATTGCATCTTACCTCTTCTCGCTATATTCGACGACTTTCAACAGTTCAAATTTCAAATCTTTCGAACATTTCGAGTATGTACCGCGTTTCTATGCATGGTTTATGCCTTGTTCCCCAGTTCCAAGCTCGGTGCTGCTTTGTTCAACTTGGTTCTAACTTAGCTCTGTCTCGCCATATTCGACAATCTTCAACACGAGATGAGTTCAAAATTCAAATCTTTCGAACATTTCAAGTACTTTCAATATCTCTATGCATCTTTTGAGTCTTATTTCCAAATTCCAAGCTCGGCGCTGCTTTGTTCAACTTGATTCTAACTTAGCTCTGTCTCTCCATGTTCGACAATCTTCAACACTAGGTGAGCAAAAATTTCAAATCTTTCGCACAATTCAAGTGCTTTCAATATCTCCATGCATGTTTCAAGTTTTATTAACAATTTGCAAGCCTGGCGCTGCTTCCCTTGTGACCCCAAAAGCCCAAATGGCGAAAACTCAACTTGTACATGATTATAGTGCAGGCGTCCTCTCAAGACTCCGAACATTTTTATTTGGTATATTACAGCTGGGACTCCACGGAGTTTACAATGACAAGAAATCGGTCCACCTGCGGTAGGTCAGCTTTATTTTTGCTAACTGCGCCAACAGCTGCGCCAACTCTTCAAAAGATTCGCCAGAAAAACATGGGTCGGGTTAATTATACCTCTGTGAAATATTTAATTGCTTTTTGTATCTCAACTTTTGGGATCTTCAGGCTGATGGACGCGTCTGCAGTTCGCATTTCTGAGGAAGGTTGTCGGTGTGTCATCAAGCCTGTGTCACCGGGCTGTGCTCAACGCTCTTAACCACACACCGCAACCACATGCATATCACTGCCGATAACGTGTTCGATAACGCGTTTGAGCGTCTCAAACTCGACGACGACTCCGGATTTCACCCTCGGAAAGGGTTCGAGCACACTCGCGGCTCTGAAAACTGGGACTTCTACGTTGTTACACGCGGCTTTGTTCCTGGGATCTACACACACTGGTGCGTTTCCGTTTCCGTTGACGTGTTGTCGGGCTTGAGGCTTAAGATAAAAAGGGAAGACGCGTCTGAGCAGGTGAATAAATTTAAAGGGAGCGCCCACAAGAAATATGCCGGGTGGTCCGCCGCAACCAGCGCCTTCCGTCTCGACATTCGTCCCAGCGCATCAGTCAACGCGCGTCCGAAGGGGGCTGCCTCCATGCCACACCATTCGACACCCTCGCACTCCCTGGTCTCTCACCCCAAGAGCGAGGTCAGTATGCCGCTGACCAGCACCCCCACGAGGAAACCCACCCACACACCACACACCTCCACTTCGGCTCCTTCGACACCCACGCGCCCCCGTAAAGCGCTCTATGTCTACTCCCGGGGCCAGGATACTACCATTTTTGCGGACCAGTGAGTTTTTTGTGTGCCTGCAATCAACGTTAATATTTTGGTTAACAGTAATGCAGGAAACACGCCTCTGCTGCTGTGCGCCGTGGTCTAGCAGACGGCTCCTTCCGGAAAGTAGAGGTCACTGCGACGGTCCGTGATGCGTTCGAGCGTGCAGAAGAATCCGCGCTCGAATGTTACAATATCTCGGATTTCTCCGATGGGGAGTAGGGCCGCCGTTGTGTTGCGAAAAATCACCCACTTACTGCTCCTACCATATAATGACTCTCCCCATGAATTGATGAACCTATTTTTTCGTTCACTCTGGTTTTATCAACGTAAACAAGCTCACGTGATGATTCTTGCCTTACAATGAAACGCCTCGCCGACAGCACGTACTCAAAAAGAAAGAAGGCCAAAAACACTTTCTCTCTGGGGACCTTTGGCTACAATAATCTACATGCATCCTCATCGACTTCGACCTCTGCTGGCGCTCGCACGGGAAATCTCACGGCCGACGGAAGACGTGCGGCTGTCCGATCCTTGCCAATTCAGTGGGAGCGTGATAACCCTCCAATCCCCGACGCAGCCGACGACACCGACTGGCTGGATTTGCCGGATGAAAGCTTTGGCACGGACCCCGATACCGGGCACCAGCGCAAGCGCAAACGGAAGTGGTATGCGACTACGGTGCATTTTTTTTTTCCATATTTCCTGATGTTTACTGAAGACGAACTAGGATGACCCTCTTCGCCATTGGGTGGCCAATTATCGCGATGAATACCTGCGGGTGCTTGTCACCCGGGAGGGATTCATGGGCGAGAAACCTTGCTGCCCCTGCGGCCAGCCCGGCATATACCGCTGCTGCGAGTGCTCCGGTGCCCAGATTTTCTGTCGTGAATGTATGGTAGAGCAACATCGCCTACGTCCGTTGTGTCGCATCGAGGTTCTCTTCCATTATCTTATTTTTCCTTTGGCTGCTCACTTTTCCCTTGCTTTGCTGCTGATAGGCGTGGAATGGGAGTTTTTTTGACCGCCGCGAACTACGACAACTCGGTTTGAGGGTCCAGCTTGGGCATGCCGACAGCCGACGCTGCCCTCACGCTCAACCAGGCCGTCACAAGTTTGTGGTGATTGCGCCGAATGGGTTTCACCACGTCTCGGTGGACTTTTGCCAATGCCGACTTGGTGGAGGCCAGCCGCACTGGGAGCAATTGCTCTCCTACGGGTGGTTCCCCGCAACACCGGATAACCCGCAGAGTGCCATCACCATCGCCGCCCTGAAGCTCTTCCACGCCGTCAGCCTTCAGGGCAAAACCACGGTTTACCATTTTTTCAACGCGCTCGCAAAGATAACGGACAATACGGGAAGTAAGGCTTTCAAGGTATGCAATTGTTCTTAGTTTTGCCTGCTGCGGTCTTATGCGCCATGTCAGCGGCGTTACCCGCTCGCACTTCGGGTCGTGCGCCAGTGGCGCAACTTGCGCGCTCTCAAACGCGGGGGCATGGGCAACGACCCGGATCGACGCACCGCAGAAACCCACCAGGGGGAGCTCGCCGTCGACTGTCTCGCATGCCCCAAGGCGGGGGTTAATCTTCCCGAGGGATGGAAGGACGCACCGGTGGAATTAAGGTGAGCAGCTTGCCCTCTTCCTCCCAAGAACCCGACGCTCATTCATCACAGATATCTGTACACGATCTTCTTGGCGATCGATGCGTGTTTTCGGCTCAAGAGGAAGAAAATATCGAGCTGGCTGAAAGACCCGAGTCTCCAAGACGGGTGGTCGTATTTCGTCCGCTCTTTTACTTACGAGGAATTCGTCAAGACGCTGGGGGAGCAGAAGGAGGTAAGCCTTTTCTTTTGAGCAGGCAACGCAAGAGCTGAGCATTTTCAGATGAGTACCTGCACCGGGTTGGCAGCTCTGGATCATGCCAACACCAAGTACGCCCAGGGCTACGCCGCCACAGGATGCGGGATGATCACCTGCGGGCGCCATGAGATCGTCTGCAAGAACGGCGTGGGGGATCTCCAGGCCGGAGAGAAGTATGTCCTGACTCAGCGGGCGTAAACACGGGCTGACAATTTTCTCTCTCTCTCAGGTATGGGAACATGGACTACATCGTTGCCAGCGCCTGGCGCCACCTCCGCGACTTATTGTTTTTTTTGCTCTCCTACGACATCATGTGTCAATGGGTCAAGAATCTCCGCGAACGCCTCCTGAAACTCCCGCCCACTTTGCGATTTCAGCTCGCACACTACTTCGTCAAATTTGTAATTCCCAAACTCCACATCCTGGGCCACCTGAAGTTCTGCCAAGACTTCTTTTCGTTGCTCTATATCCTGGGCTCTGCGCAAGCTGACATGGAGGGGATCGAAAGGATTTGGTCGTCGAGCGGGTTGATGGGGGCGAGTACCAGGGAAATGGGGCCAGGATCGCGCCAGGACACGCTGGACGACTTCTGGCACCACTGGAATTGGGGCAAGGTGGTTGGGATGGGTGAGTGATTTGTGTTCTCTGGGATCACCGCTACAACGTCTTACCGTTATTCTCTTCCAGGGACGACTCTGCGGAAGCGCCTGCTCCAGGCAAGGAAAGAGCTCGCGCGGCAACGGGGCGCCCTCCAGGAGTTTACGCAGGCGCAGCAGGGTGAGGTCGCTGCCTGGAAGGAGGCGGTCGACAACTTTGAGACCGGGGCGTCGACAGTAAATCCTTACCAGCTGCCTCATGCCGGTAAGTATTTAGTTCTTCTTACGCGTGTTGTTGCTTGCTGACGGGCGGCTGTCTTCTTCTCCAGGTCCAACTTTAAAGGATATCGAGCTTGAGCTGACGCGCGAGGAGCAAGAACGCGAGCAGGGCTCCTCGGTCGTGCCCGAGGCCGATGAGGACACCATGATCGAGTACCTGATGCTCGGGCTAGAAATTGAAGGGCAACAGTACGTCGTGCTCCTCCTTTCTCTTGCTTGCAGTTTTTTGCCACGCTTGCTGATTCTTAGATAGGCGTCAGCTTGCTGCCGACCTACTGGCCAAAAAATCCCCCACCACCAAGGAACTTACGGATTTCGTTACGCGGCGCACACGGATTTCCCGCCAAATCAAGAAGCTGCGGCAAATGCAGCGCAAGTACTCTCCTGGAGCCCTTCAACGCATCGCAACGGCTGCAGACCCGGCGGAGCCCGCGGAGGCTGAGCGCGCGCTGCTCTTCCTGCCCTCTGGGTTATCCCCTCTCCAATCCGCACCGCCGCTCTCGGTCCCCGGGCTTGCAGTCACCGAGGCGCGGCTGCGTGACGGCCAATGTAGCGAGAGTTTAGAGGCCGTCCGGCATGGCCTAATTGTCAAGAGAAGGCTCCAGACCTACAAGACCCTCAACTCCCGCCGTCAGCACCAGAACACCCGGTCAAGATCGCTAGTCGACGGCCAGCAACGCAAGGTGGATCTCGCGGCAGCCACCTATCGGCAGGCGCGCTTAGCACGTCTTGCGCTCGTCCATGCTGCAGGACCATGCAGCTGGCGCGCGCTCGAGAAGGCGGATCTTCGCCTCCCCGAGGACGAGGAGGAGGCCAAGAAGAGGAGGCAGCGCGCCATGAAAAGCAAACGGAAGGAGGCGCGGCAGGTGAATGAGAATGGGGAGGTGCGGGGGGTCCCTGGGATGGGGGAGAAGAATCGCCTGACCTCGTGGATCTGGTTTGGGGCTGGGAACACAGAGGGCGCCGTTGGGGAGGCAATGCACGAGGGTGTACGGGTGGAATGGTCGAAAGCGTACGCGCGTGTGAAGCGCTGGCGGGAGGAAGAGCGTCTCCTGCAGGAGGAAATGGCCCGCTGCTTGCTCACGCTCGAGTGGCAGGCTGCTGAGTGGGATCAGCGGACGACACCTGAGCACTACAGCGGCCAAATCGCGTACGGCGCCCCTCACATGCAAGGTGCCATGGCGTTCGCTGCGAGGCAGGCTGCTGTACGGCGTCAGCTGGCTACGCGCTTCCGCCGCTCTTGGTGGCGCCTCTCGGATAGGGTGGGAGGGGGTGAGCCGCCGGCGTCCTCGGAGTCGTCGGGAGTGGATGAGCGGGACGGTCCATCCGGTGGCGAAGATTCTGACGATGACGGGGGCTGGGAAGACGAGGGCATTTCGGCGCAGGAGCCTGCCGTTTCAGACGGGAACAACGAGGGCAGGCCGGAGGAGGAAGAGAAGGAGGATGAAAGCGAGGATGAAAGCGAGGATGAAGAGGAGGACGTCGCGAGACGGGAAGCCGAAATGGATGAGCTCCTCGCCATCCAGACCACCTCCCTCGCTCAATATGATGAGCTCTAGCGTAAGTTTTTTTTTTCGCTTTTCGCAGAGGTGTTTGGGGCTAACAGCCAGCTTTTTTGTCTACAGCAGCGCCGTCTGTGATGGAGGCATGGTCCCTGCTACCCTCCTGCTCGTCCTCACTTTTGCTGGTGCAACCTGCCGGTCCTGTTTTTTTATGCGGTGGAACTTTTTGGCTGTTTCGGACGTATCGGACATATCGGACATGTCGGGCCCATGTAGTAAACCGGCCGAATTAATATATTAGAGGCCGGCGAAAGATAATAGCGGGACAGCCCTCCCAGCCCTTTTGGGGTAAGATTGGAAGTATACACCCCGGTATCTGGGCCGTAAAGGCCGCTACCGGAGGCCATATATGGTATATGGTGGCTGTACGTTAAGTTGCTTGGGCCTTTACAAAAGCCCGCCCCGTCCACTAACATGGTCTTTTGCAAAGCACCTACTAGATGTAGTGGTCAGCCCGACCTGCAAACCCGTCAGGTCGACCCGAACCCGTATCCAACACTACCCGTGCCTTCCCGTCTACCAGAATGTCTGGAGCAGAAGCTCCCAGTCTGTAGCTCTTCAGGGATACCACATTTGAAGTACTTCCCAGTATGGGTACTTGTTCCAGGAGCCAACGAGTGTAGGTCCAAGTGATTGGACCCTCGCTTAGCAACCATCCCTTATCCGGAATGCCCGGGACGGCGTGGAACCATCAAGATGTGATGTTCCCAGCCCCTTCCAGTGATCATCTGATCAGAATGCGTTACGCGTTGAAATGGTGCACTTCTTATATGACTAGGAATAGCTAATTGATAGGTATTGCGAACAAACACCCAAAACAACCAACCACAACCAATCTACTTCCAAAGATCTAAGTGCTTCTCTTTGTGAGTTCGGGTCCGGGCCATAGTATGCGACCAGCAGGTTTGAACAAACACAAGTTTGATTTATAGGCTTCTAACAACACACTCTACCATGGACTAGCAATATGCAACCGCCAACAACAACACTGCTAGGAACCTAGGGATGGTCCGGGGGTGTGTTTATATAGGGTGGATACAGGATGGCTGGACCATTACACCGCCGTTTGAAATGAATGTTTTAAAAATGTTTTTGTTCAATTGTTTTGGAAAATGTTGCCTCAAATATCCTCACAACATTACGAATGTATTCCCTAAGAGTTTTTCAAGAACCATATTCCAGAAATATTGCAAGGAAGATTTTCCGAATGTTTCTCTGAACATATATTTATCTCGCAGGCAATGTTTGAGATCACAACAGACTAAATTGAACAAAAATCATGATTTCATGTGCTATGTTGGGTGTGTAGTGAGGTACGAACTAAACGTGGTCAATGGTCAAGCGGCGTGTGTTTCAACTATTGTCTTTTGTTGTTTCATCTATCCCTTGATCTCTTAATTCTTGCTGTTACATTTTCTATTGTTACGATACTATTGTTACAATCCCTATATAAACCTTGCAAGCGCAGCGGCAAATGCATCCGCCATCTTACACAGCTGCCTCGCAGTTTGGAACTACTCGTCCTAGTACTTTAGTCTCATCGGGATCATTCTGGCTTCCGCCAGCACACCCTTCCGCATCAACGGGAAATTCGCGAAGCAGCCATCCAGTGTCGTTACTGCCACAGGAATTCTGATCTCGCTCCCATCGTCCTGCGAAAGCTCTCCAGAACCAGATCAGCATATCAGCCCCATCCTTCCATTCCCGTTCCCCAATATGTCCGACGACGAGTTGAATACCCCGCCGCCCAAGACGGCGGAGGATATTCTCAAGGAGCTAATGGCGGCACTACCCGCACTGGTAGCCCAGGCTGTTGCTGCAGCTAGTCCCGCGCCCGTCACCCCACAGGCTAACAACCTGGCTGCACCTCCCGTGGTGCCCTTCATCCAGGCCCCACCGCTCTTCGCACAACCTCCACCCCTGGTTATTCCTACCCCCTTCGTAGCACCGCTCACGCAGAATCCCGCAGCCGGTGCGTACTCTTCCCTTCGATGAGTTCCCGGATCTCGAGGCGGCAGTTATTGCGTTGGTGATCCAGCACGAGCTCAAGGCTTGGGATCTGTCCAAGCTGGATTCACGCTACCGGAACAAAGAGGACCGGCAGACGTTGTCTCTCGGCGGCGTTCAGCTGAGCTATACAGACGCTGCGCTGAGGGACTACAAGTCGCTCAATGCGATAGTGGTTCCGTTGAGCGAATATTTCGCAATTTTGTGCATGTATGCGCAGCCCACTGGCCAGTCCCACTGGGTCGCACGCCAATTCTGGCGCTACAACGTGCATCTCTCGAAAATTGCGGCCGAATACAAGTTCGCTGCAGTGGTCGAGTATCACATGGAGTTCTTCCAGCGTCGTCGCGGGGAAATGCAACGCCATGGGGATTATTCGGGATGGGGACGTCCTGATGTCGAGCTCATGAGCACACTGCTCTACAATTGCAGGAAGCCTGCGACCACCTCGAAGAAATTGCCTTCTTTATCCTCACAGAGCTCCTCGAAGGCGGCCAATGCAGATATCTTGTGCCATAATTTCAACCTCGGCAGATGTTCGAAGACGTGCCCCTTTGGTCGTAAACATGCGTGCTCCACTTGCCAATCCACGGCTCACGGCGCGCATAACCACCCCAACTGAAAGGTCGGCCGAGTGAGACACTCGAAATGTTCTTCCCATCGTTCTCGCTCGCGCGCCACGCTGAAGAACGACACTGTCACCGGTTCCCTCGCATTGGACACCCTCTATATTCTTCCCCACTCCGAGGCTTTCGGGCCTCAGCCCATCCCCGCTGCCCGTCCCAACACAGACCCTCGCATTAATCGAGCACCACCAAACTCGTCGCTGGAACCAACGGTCCCGTGTGTTTTGAACGCGTCTGCTTGGGAGTATCATTTACGAGAATACCCAGATCAGGAGCTTGTACGTACCTTACTGCATATAATTCGACACGGCGCCAATGTCGGATTTCAAGGGGATAAACTTGCCTCCCAAACCAGCAAAAATCTCCAGTCTGCATATTATTACCCCGATGCGATCGCTTCAGACCTGGCTACCCAGCTTCAGCACAATCGAACCATGGGCCCGTTCAATTCTCCCCCATTCCCCAATTTCCGCACCTCTCCTCTCGGCGCAATTGCTCGCAAACGAACGACCAAATTCCGCCGCATCCATCACCTCTCTTGGCCGCGCGGCTCATCAGTCAACGACGGCATTCCGGATGGGGAAGCTTCCATTGTCTACGACATGTTTGATAAAGCTGTCACGGACCTCCTCGCATCCGGGCAAGGATCACTGCTTGTCAAGCTCGATCTGGAGTCCGCCTTTTGGCACATCCCCATCCGAGCAGCAGATTACCACCTTTTTGGTTTTGAGTAGGAGCGCCAGTTCTACTACGACATTGTGTTCAGCTTCGGAGCACGGTCCGCACCATATATCTTCAATTTATTTGCTGAAGCGCTCGATTGGATTCTCGATCGCAATCTCCCTGCGCGCCTTTGGCACTATTTGGACGACTTCTTACAGATGTTCGCTCCTTCAACTCCACTCCCACTCGCTCAAAAAGCGCTGGACTGGTCGCTCGCACTCGGGGCGCAGCTCGGATTCAATTTCCAGCTCACCAAAGTCAAAGGTCCCACCACAGGACTCGAGTTCCTCGGACTCGATCTCGATACTGTCGCCATGGAGGCACGTCTGCCCTCCGACAAACTCAGCTATCTCACTAGCTTGCTCGACGAGTGGACAGTGCATACGCACTGTTCCTTGAGAGAGCTTCAGGAACTCACTAGGTTCTTGATTTTCGCATCTCAAGTTGTCCCGATGTCGCGCGCCTTCATGCGCGCACTCTTTGATCTCCAAGGAGATTTCACACACTCGCATACACGCCGCCGTATCTCCAACAGCGCGCGTCGCAATTTCGAATGGTGGCGTAAGTTCACGCGTGGATGGAATGGCATTCGCCTTCTACTCCCGAACCGTGACACCATCCATGTTTTCACCGACGCAAGCGGCACAAAGGGCATCGGGGGTTATTTCGGAAAAAATTGGTTCTCTGCTCGCTGCCCGCGCTGTCTTCGACATCACCACATCCAGGTCAAGGAGATGCTCGCGGTTCTGCATGCAGTTCTTTGCTGGGGCAACAATTTTGCTGGCAAGCATGTCGTGTTCCACAATGACAACGACGCCGTGTACAACACGCTACGCACTCTCTCAATTGATTCGAAGGCAACCATGAATTTACTTCGTGATTTTCTCGCACTGGCTTGCCGCCTCGATTTTTCCTTCTCTTCTGTGTGGTTATCATCCGCTGAAAATGGGGTCGCTGACGCTGCTTCTCGCTTTTCATATTCTCGGATGTTCTCCCTCGCACCCAACTTGCATTCAAAGCCTTCCTCGAAGGTCCTCCGGATTGGTGGTACGAGCGACACCTCACCCTGCCCCGGACAGTTGCCTTTTACCTTTGGCACGGAATCACATCGTCTACACGACGCACCTATTCAACAGGCCAAAAATCATACATTGAGCATGTCCGACTCACCGGACAATATAATGCTGACGGATCCGTTTTGCCAGCTTCACAATCTGCCATCATGTCTTGGATCTGTTCCCTCGCAGGGCACGTCAAACCACCCACCATTAAAGCGTACTTGTGTCATGTCCGATCCATGCATACAGACGCTGACACCCCCTTCACTGCCTGTGACTCCCCCATGGTCCAGCGACTTTTTCGGGGAATTAAGCGCTTCCACGGGGATCCTGACTGCGCCCCAAAAAGTCCCATCATTCTCCCTGTCCTCCTCGCCATGCTCGACACTTTGCAGCCCGGAGTTATCCCAGGTCACGACCAGCTTTACGCGTCCTGGTGCCTCGCCTTTGCTGGTTTCCTCCGCTCCGGCGAGTTTACACTCAAGCGCGGCAAGTATCACACTCAAACTTGCCTCTCACGCGACTCAGTTGAATTCCTCCCCTCCTTCGCAAACCCAACCCGAGTTGTTATCACCCTTCCTGCCTCTAAAACAGACCCTTTTCGCAAAGGCGTCCGTATTACAGTCGCAGCCGCGCCGGGTCACCGTTCATGTGCCGTCGCAGCGCTCAAACAGTTGTTTGAGAACCAGCCACGTGATGGGTCGGCCCCGCTGTTCGAGGGCCTCGACAGGGAGGCAATGCGGTATGAGCACCTTGTTAAATCCATCCGCACAGCCCTTCTATCCGCTGGAATCAACCCGGCCAATTTTGCCGGCCACAGCTTCCGTCGTGGCGCAGCATCACAAGCCGCCGCCGCAGGGTGCGCAGATCACGAAATCCAGCTACTAGGCCGCTGGCGCAGCGATGCGTACAAATTGTACATCGACATGGATATTCACCGGCTCCTGCATGTCTCCAAACTCCTTCATATGGGCCATCCACCCACCACTCCTCCCGCTCCTCTGGCGCTTTGAAGCTCTCCCATTATGGCTTGGGTCTGGCCCTCTTAGAGGACAGGCCTGAGGGCTTTAGGTCCACAATTTATTTTGTCCCCAAAAACTGTTTAAACCTCTCGTTAATCATCACTCGGTCCACTTCCCTCTGCCTTCCCTTCAGCAGGAGCGAAGCCAGTGAACAGTTAGCAGAGCATCAGGAAAGCATCGCCGTAGACTGAGCCATCGGCGTCACATTATGCTTGTGGCCATCTTCCATGGGAATGCTGAGCTCGTTGGAGGCAGGCACTGACACGTGCTGCAGAGTATGTCGCACCCCGAGAGGAACCTCTGAAGATAACGAGGGAGCTAAAATGTTTATAGGAACGAGGGCTTGATACGAATGCGAGACGTTGTGTGGATCGGAAAACAGAGAAATTGCATCAGCGTCTTGGTGATTGAGGACGGTGGCCGGGAACTTGTGAGCTTGGCAATCATTGATGCCTAATATGTTGCGGTATGTGGGTTGGGCAGTTTGACGCGCCAAGTCTTGAATTGAAATCTAATCTGTCTCCACACTTGCTGACTTGGGATGATTGGGCTTGAGGACACTTGACTTGGGATGCAGCATCTGATTGGGAATTGTTGCGTTGAAGAAGAGCGAGGGGTGGCAATGGACACTTGACACCGTGTCTTAAGCACTTCAGCCACTGTCATCGAATCTCGATGGATTTGAGGGTTGATGGCGCAGCTCGTGGGTGCAACAACACCAGAAATGAGCCAGGTAATGTGGCGTCCGGGAAGAAGAAGTGGGACAAGACGAAAAGGCGAATCGCCTCAGCAATATCCACGTGGCCATACACGTGCACCATCAGTGCGCACGGACCTTCGGCGCGAACTGTCCACCGGTCCACTTTCTCAAACACTGCACTCATACTAATAGCAAACTTTTATCAATTGCTCTATTTCATCCTTCTGGATCCATGGAGAACCCTGGTTTCTTTTCGAGTGAACCAGATCAGTTAATCTTCAGTGACTTCAAATTTGTGTCTGTTCGACAAGTTTGATGTGAATCCAGGCACTGCAGAATATCAGATTCACGAACGGCCGGCACCATTCTTTGTCCATGAAGATGTATTCTGTAATGTGACTGGTGGCATTGTAAACCTTGCTTTCAACTTGATGCGCCAAGGTTCCAGATATTGTGGGAATCTTCGTTGAATGTTCTTCAAATGTTTATCCGGAAATGTGAGGAAAATGTGTTCACAACCTTGGGAAAATATTCTACGTAACATTTCTGCAGTATTTGGACCAAACATTGGAGAGATGCCGATCACGATTGGCGGTGTAGGTTGAGAGCACCAGGGCAAGAGTATGTAGGTTTGTGAAAATCCTCGCTAAGGGAACCCCCAAAGACTACTGAGGCTAACAACAAGGGACTTCAATCCTCAAACGGCAAGACTCTCCTTGACTGCCGACCTATTCCTTAACCAAGAACAGGAACCTTTCCGCTTTTATCGGCACTAGCTCACTACAAGCATCCAGCTAGCGACCCAACACACTACAACAGAGCTTCCATCTATATCGGGGTGAAGGCAAAGTAACTGACAAGTTATAGCCAAACTAGAGGTGGGGGCACCTAGTCCGTCTTCTTCTTAGTGGGCTCAAGCCAACACACAGTCCATCTAGCAAGCGATCCAACACACTATGACAGAGCTTCCGTCTTGTCGGGGGTGAAGGCAAAGTCACTAGCGCAAACTGCAGCTGGGTCTCGAAGAGAACACCCTTGTTTTATATGTGGAGGACTAGGACCAACAACACGAAATCCTCCAACTTAGTCACTCGATGTTTCCAGAGTCCACAGTTTACTGATTCCAATATAAAGACTACTACAAGTGAAGTTCGGTATCAACCTCCACTAGCAGCCTGAGTCCACTAGCACCAGCTTCGTCCAAAGTCTGGGGCGTAATGTTCTTAGACCCTAGTCTGTCCTGTGCTCCCTTTTATACTACTAGGTTTGAGTTACATGTGAAAGTGAGCTGAATAATACAATAAGCAATATTAGATGATAAGAAATACGGTCAGCCAATGAGACGACTGCCGTTTGGTTTTGGGACTGGTTTGGTATATGCCAGGTCAGCCTCGCTGACCAGCTAGTGTTCAACCGTGGGTATATCAATGGATCCTCAGCCCTCCGTCTATGCCGAGTACTCCTTCCGGACCAACCGGCGATGTTGCCGGTGGTCTAGGTCATCTCTACTCTGTCAGAACGTCAATCTATTACATCTAGGCGACGCAAGTGTTTGCGACCAACATCAAATGGTCATAGCTCGTTGGTCAGAACATTGATCTGCCTCCGGTCATCAGTACAGGCTGTACAATCGTCCCTAGCTCCGTTCCAATAGCCGGCTTGCTATTCCCCTTCGCCCTAGCTGCCCAGATTGGGCACTAGCCCTGGTTTGCTTCATCTCTTATGTCGTGGTAGGTCTTTGTCAAAGCCCTAGCCAGTCGCTAGTCGGGTTTTTCCGCCTAGCACCGTCTAGTCGCTTATCTAGAGATTAGATAGTACCACCGGTTACCGCGCCGAGCTTCCTAGCTCAAGGCCTAGTCCCCTAGCGCACCTCTATCATAGATATCCATCTGCTAGACCCTCGCTAGCTCCGTTGCAAGTCATCTCTGGACTACTAGAGTCTCCTAGGTCATGTCTCATGAATGTATAGGCAGTGGATTAATCCCTGGTTGTTTGTACACTCAGCTAGCAGCCAGCGCGTCACACTAGTGTAGCCTCGTGCTACAGTCAGCAGTTAGGGCTCGCTCTGACTCTCCTTTATACCACCTAACAAGTGGTCTGTGTACTAGTTGGTATGCTAGTAACCACAGAAGTGCTAGTTGCTTCCCGTTGTATAAATACTGGTCATAGGAAATCGCAAAATTAGCCCTAGATTGCCGCGCATTTATGTTACGCCGTTTCAGCGTCCATGTCCAACACAACCACAACAGGATTCCAGTTTGTCCCCGTCTAGTTCCGTGAGCAGGAATAGAGTAGACTTCACGTTCCACTGTTCAGTGGGCTACACATCTCCTACAGGTTTCGGAGCAAGCACATGCCAATGGTTCCAGAGTGTTCCTCCCCGTTCCCATCTGTTACTCAGTGGTTCCTGCCCAGCCAGCTACTTGGGAACCCTTCTGGAGGTTAGCCCGGCACATGTCTTGTCATGAAAACACGAAAAAGCAAAGATTTTCATAGGTGGACAAATCCCGTGCTTATCAGCGGAACCGAGGTTTCTGGCCAGCGCAGAGTTCCGCACGTGAGCCTATGCGAGACGTTGCGAGACAGTCCTTCCGGCGGCGAATGTGGTGTAGAGAATGTGGTTGCCTTCCTCGAGCTCGTCTTTGTCATCATTGTCATTGTCCAAGTCCAGGCACAGTTCTGGAAGGTCATTGTCATCGGCCGGATTGTACCCATCATCTCTGTGCCACTCCTCTGAGTCAATGGCACAGTAGACGGGGTTGGACCTTTGCGCAGCTGCTGGAGGATTGAGGTGGCGAGCTTCTCGTTCCTCCGGACGGCCCCGCAGCTCGTCCTGGCAGGTGCGGCATCCGGTCGGGCAGCGTGTCATGCAAACCTCTTGGTTTCCCAGTTGATCTCCGGATTGTGATTCTGGAGCCAGAAGTAACCAAGGATAAACGTGCTGCTTCCCAAGCCGGGTCATGGCGAGCTGGATGCGCTCGGCATGCCCCTTGTAGTCGACCACCATATTGACCACGCCGGTGAGCCACCCAACTTGGTTCGGGGGCTGCCGTCCATGTTGAGCACTGGGATGGCTGCAAGAGACCACCGGACTGGAAGGTTCCGAGAGATGACGTACTCGGAGTCAGTAAAGTCTCTGGTCGCTTCCACAGTGGACCAGAGCCTTCACTGACATCTGCGTGGCGGTCTCCACAGACTCCCAAGTCCAATGGGACGTGCAGGGAGTTTCGGCCTTCGACAGAGTCGATAAACGTACTGCTGGGGAAGTTGCCGTGCCCACTTCGAGCAATGAATGCACTGGGGTGAGCCTGTCCTCGTTCCCGGTTCGGGGACAGGGGCCTCCATCACTGTCCTCATTCCTGGCTCGGGGACAGTGCAGGTTCCATCTTCAGGATGGAAGGGGGAGTCTCAGCCACTCGGACAGAGATGGGGATGGAGTTGCACCTCTCGCTACTACCTCGGACTCAAATATATTGGCATTATCTGAATACAGGAGGGCATAGCAATTAGGGGAACAATTGAGGGTTGCACCGATCACTCGGCCGGGGAAGGAAAACCCGTCGGGTCCGCATCCTCGTTGGTTGACTCGGCCAGAAGCG
This sequence comes from Mycena olivaceomarginata, assembly GCA_029378375.1. NCBI lineage: Eukaryota > Fungi > Basidiomycota > Agaricomycetes > Agaricales > Mycenaceae > Mycena > Mycena olivaceomarginata. Next base: position 11,196 of record JARKIC010000823.1, on the reverse strand, counting down.
AGATGGTGGTGGCAAGACAAGCAAACAGCTCATTGAGGAGGTCGTCCCCGAATTGACAAACGACCTTGTTGAGAACATCTGTATGCCGGATATCAGACATAACGGGCAAGGTGTCCGGCCACTCTGCACTGGAAGCAGGTGCATGGGAATGCACGTGTCCAGGTCCGGTTAATGTCCATTGGAACGACTGCTGGAAGCGCAGGCACCAGAGGTGGGTTGAACAAGACCGGAGCGCATGTGGGAGCTAGAGCCAGGAATAAGCCTGCTGCATGCAGCCTAGGTAAAGCAAGCCGGAAGCTGGGCCGGAGGGTTTTCTGTCTGGGTGCAGCCCCAACACTCTGCTGGAAGGTGTATACACGCCACCCGTTGTAGTCGGTGAGGTCGGGGGCGATTCCAGACATCGTAATCGCGACATTGATCTGGAGGTCAAGGCTGGGAGCGATATTTGGTGACCCAGACGAGAGCATCCGAGTAACCGGGCCGTTACGGCCAGTTCCTCAAAGTTGTCCGTGTACCGGTAGATGTCGCGGGAGCCCTGGAAGTACGAGTGGGACTCAAGCTTTGTGAGGGCCTGGTCCTGCTCGTTCTCCTCTACGAACCGGAGGCGGAACTCAGCCTCGAATTGGGTCCAGGTGGGGAACGGGAACGGGAGGGCTGATGAGCGCCATTCCACCCACCGAGCGGCCGCATCCTTCGATATGAAGGACATGGCGAACCGGACGAAGTTTTCCTGCGAGACGAACCCATCTGCCATGAAGGCTTCGGAACCAGCTGGTAGTAGGTGAGGAGGAGTAAAGGAATATCTGTCCTTGCCATCCAGTCGCCGTCGAAAACGGCCAGAGGGTTCAGTCGGAGGACCGTTTTTGGAGCTGGGTGAGGAAGCCGAGAAGTCTGGCCCCAGTGCCGGTGCCGGAGTGGCAGGGACGGGGGCAGGCGGTGGATTTTGGGTACTCAGCAGTAGCTGGCAGAGCATGTCCTGGATGCTCTCGAGGGAGTCTTCAACAGCAGCGAGCTGGGCTATGGCTCCGGAAGCCGGATCTGGAGCATGAAACACTAGGGTATCTTGGGTTGCGCAGAGTTGGGGGTGAGTGGCTGGTCCATCAGAACGGAGGGGTTGAGATTGAAGTGGGGGAGGATAGAGCACTGGAGTAGTGGTCCGAATCCATACCTGCACCCAGACTTCCCAATCTTGACTGGTTGACCCCTAGATCATTTCTTCTGCTGTAAGGGCAACCTTAAGCTGGCGCAGGGCACAGAAACTAGCAGGGGAATTCAAAGTATAAAGATGGGTACTAGGAATACAGGAGCGGAAATACTACGCACCTAGTGGGGGGAATCTGAAAGAAAGGATGGGGGATTCCCACACTAGGCCAAACCTTATATACTAATGGTAACTACCCAGTAGCATGTGTCCGGAGGGTATTGTATCCGGAGCACCGGACAGAAAAGTGTCTGGGGTGGATCCGGAAATGTCCGGATCGGATCCGGAAGCGTCCGGAGCGGATCCGGGTGAAAAAGTGTCCGGAGCGGGGGCTCTCCTGACACATGAGGCAAACCCAAACACAATTGTAAAGTCAGTGCTTTTCAGCCACCGGCCACCTGAACTGCCCCAAAAATTAAGCAAGTGACTAGCCTAAATGGTAAAGAAGCCATAAAAATCAACTTACAGAAAAAATAGCTGGCAGTTCTGAGCTCTGCACAGCTGAATTAAATTGTCCTGTAACTCTCACTTTGGGATAATTGATTGTTGATGTTCAACCATGGGAAGATTTAGTCATGCACAACAGTATACCCCATGACTAAGCCTTGGACATTTTTAAAATCTTTGATTCGGTTTTAGACTATGGTGGCTCCTTTGTTCTTCAAAACTTGGAAAAGGACAACAACAATGACTCATATTCTACCTCGGAGACTAAGCCAGGACCGAGACAACTGACTCTGATGAAGAACCAGTAGTCATGTCTGCAATACACTACACACAGAAGACTGGCCCCATCAGCCAAGCAGGAAAGACCATGGCTTTTATTCGGAAGTCCGATCAACAGTGTGATGAGCTCCAGCATATTATCCAAGAGGGCAACCACCCAATTGTGCTGGAAAGAAGTGACCCTTGGGGATAATGATGTGGTGATTAAAACCCAGGTCAATCCATTGTCATCAGATATCACTGTTCTGACCCAGTTATAGATGAATTTGGCATGTGTAACACTTATAGCTGATGCAAAGATGTGATGGGACTCTGTGTTTCTATATATTGTGCTTGCCTGCAATTTTCTGCAGCAGGTGCATTGATCTGCTTTCTCAAAATGTTCCAGCTAATTACACAGTTTTTAGGCTATGGTTCGCATTTTTGCTTGAACAATGAAGCTGGTGCATTCCACCACCCCACTGGTCAGTTCCCAGCCCCCAAGGAAAGTCAACAGACATGATCGGATATTGGATGGTCTGAAGTCTAAATTTTCAGCCATCTCAGACAAGTAACTCACACTCATTTTTTTTAGAATCATGGAAGGGTGACATGGCCCAGGGTATTCTGTCTCTTTGCTGATTACACCCCTATCCAAACTACCAAGCCACTTTGGCTGATCACCCGTAAAGTACCGTTAAGTCAGCCCCGCCAAGTCAAAGGGGCGATCAAAGTTAAGTTAGGTTTCACGAGTTACTTTATTCACTCTCCCAACTTCGTCTCCAACTTCAGCTAATTTGGATCTCCTGCCTCATCACTTCGGTTATGATACACAACGCCTCGACTTCCAAAGTTGTGTGGTGTTTGCGTCTGCTTAGGTGTTTTCACAGACGACGGCCCCAACTTAGGCTTCCGACTCCGTAAATTGGAGGTCAAGTTGAAGGTCAAGTTGGGCCTTCAATTTGGGCCCCCAAGTTTTACAGCCCCACGTCGGAACCGAAGGCGCAACCAAAAAATTTCTGTTTTGGAACGTTTTCAGAGAATTGTAAATATCTCAGTCAGTTCTGCCCCGATTTGCCATAAAAACTAGAGAGATTTACTCAGCCAATTCATTCGCAATTAGTGACAGAGAGGAATTTTTGAAAATATCATGTATTAGGTAATCTGTGTTTTCAGAGCATTTTCACGCCAAATACTGTTTTTGCATGGCTAGAACATGTTGCAGGGGCCTAATATTTTGCAGGCAACAGTGTATGTAACTAGGCAAGGAGGTGACAGAGCCAAAAGCACACAAAATATTCAGATAAGTGTGATTCTCACAGGATCTTCAGATGCAAGAAAATGCTGATTCCCTCCAATGCAGCTGGGAAGAACGGTAATAAAGTTATGTGTATTTTTGGCTCTGTCACATCCTTTCCTCAGTATGAATATTGCTCCTCACAAAGTATTGGGCCTCTACAACCTGTTCTAGGCATGCAAAAACAGTATTTGGTGTGAAAATGCTCCAAAAACACAGATTACCTAATACATGATATTTTCAAAAATTCCTCTCTGTCACTAATTGCGCATGAATTGGCTGAGTAAATCTCTCTAGTTTTTATGCAAATCGGGGCAGAACTGACTGAGATATTTACAATTCTCTGAAAACGTTCCAAAACAGAAAATTTTTGGTCGCGCCTTTGGTTCCGACTTTAGCTGTAACTATGAAACCTCCTAATGAGCCGAGACGAGGAGATGATTTGATACTCAGTGCTGGGTTGAAAATTATTTGGCAAATGTAATCGGGCATGTTTTGAACATGGGAGTTTCAAGCCAGCACCAGTGTACATGCTCACAGTTGACACCGTTAGTATAGCTGGCGTTCAGCATGGTTCACCGGGAATATTCAGGCCCGTGCATCGAGTCACCCACAACAATTTTCAGGCGTATACAAATCTATATTTCTCAATGAGCCTATTCTCACAGCGACTATTTCTGGATAACCTAAAGGACGGTTATCTTTCATTCAAGTGGATTAGCAGCGACAAACCTCTACTCTGTGACCACGATGCAGTTCGGTGGCTGAGTGACTGCAACAGGTCCAGCAGGACAGAACGCTGTTCCCTCGACAAGAGCACCGGAATTCTACAATTCGAATAAGAATCATTCGCGAAGAAAAGCGGCATACGAACATCGTAGAAGCAGCTAGTGATGAACCCGTTTGATCCAAGGTCACCAAACCTAATCAAACCTTTCAAGACCTTCATCGATAAGCCCAATAGAAAGAATGTACCCGCAGAACTTGACAGGTGGCGTCTTCCCATAGCCCGAACCGGGCGAGACGGTGTTGCCTTTGGTGTCGACGAGAGGGCAGACGGCACAGACCTGGTAAGTGGTAGCGCGTCCAATTGGCAGGGATGTGGCCGAGGCCAGAGAAGCGGCGAGAAGCAGAATGAGAGGGCTAGTAGCGAACATGTAGTGCTGCGTGGAGTTCAAGGACAATCCAGAGCCTCTTTATACTCTCCGGCTATCTGGAGCTTGTGAGTAAGGGATTAAAAAACGGCCACAGGCGGGGGGGGACCTGGACCCAACCATGATCCACCCTAGTGACTCCTAGACAGGTCTTTATGTCACATTCTTACCTCGTTCCTTGATATGATATAAAGGTCCACCTGCGGGTACCAAAACTCAATACAATGCAAGCGACGAATGCGTAAAGCGAACGTGAGAAAGGACGGCGGAATTCATCGCCGGAGGCGGGCCGCAGGCAGTTTGACTTACAAGGAGCATTGATAATTGAAGTCATGGAAATTTACGACCTGTTCACTGGCAGTTCGGTCCCTCGGTAGGCCAACTGAATGTATCGTTATTCTCCATTCTACTTTCCCGACGGGGCATTCGGGCGAAATCAATCCCACCGTACTCCGACGAACGAGGGTTGCCGTTGATCACGAAACCCTAGGAACGCATGGAAGAGGCTTGGAAAGGCCTTGGAAATGCGAGTGAGCACCACCCAAATATTGTCCACATTGGACGTCTGTTTCTTAGCATACTGAACTGCCCGAAAATCGAGACGCTCACTATCATTGCAGAGAGGCTGAATAACCCCGAACAGGCACGATTAAGCGAATACCAACGCGGATTATTGTCGGAGGCATCGAGTCGTTGAGCCCTCAAAGACCGCCTAGCCCAGAAAAGAGACCCTCCGATCAACTCCGGCGGAGGAGGTCGGAAAATGGCTCAAAGCAATCCGCTCTCGTCAAGAAAGAGTACTTCCGTTCTTATAAGCTCGACATTCGATAAGCGATGACTCGTATTGAGCCATGAAAAAAATTTACAGACTCTTTCCTCAATGCTCAACCACTATGGGAAGAGTGTTGCAAGCTCCATATCAAAGTCCACAAACAAGAGCGGATTGCATTGAGCCATTTTCCGACCTCCTCCGCCGGAGTTGATCGGAGGGTCTCTTTTCTGGGCTAGGCGGTCTTTGAGGGCTCAACGACTCGATGCCTCCGACAATAATCCGCGTTGGTATTCGCTTAATCGTGCCTGTTCGGGGTTATTCAGCCTCTCTGCAATGATAGTGAGCGTCTCGATTTTCGGGCAGTTCAGTATGCTAAGAACAGACGTCCAATGTGGACAATATTTGGTGGTGCTCACTCGCATTTCCAAGGCCTTTCCAAGCCTCTTCCATGCGTTCCTAGGGTTTCGTGATCAACGGCAACCCTCGTTCGTCGGAGTACGGTGGGATTGATTTCGCCCGAATGCCCCGTCGGGAAAGTAGAATGGAGAATAACGATACATTCAGTTGGCCTACCGAGGGACCGAACTGCCAGTGAACAGGTCGTAAATTTCCATGACTTCAATTATCAATGCTCCTTGTAAGTCAAACTGCCTGCGGCCCGCCTCCGGCGATGAATTCCGCCGTCCTTTCTCACGTTCGCTTTACGCATTCGTCGCTTGCATTGTATTGAGTTTTGGTACCCGCAGGTGGACCTTTATATCATATCAAGGAACGAGGTAAGAATGTGACATAAAGACCTGTCTAGGAGTCACTAGGGTGGATCATGGTTGGGTCCAGGTCCCCCCCCGCCTGTGGCCGTTTTTTAATCCCTTACTCACAAGCTCCAGATAGCCGGAGAGTATAAAGAGGCTCTGGATTGTCCTTGAACTCCACGCAGCACTACATGTTCGCTACTAGCCCTCTCATTCTGCTTCTCGCCGCTTCTCTGGCCTCGGCCACATCCCTGCCAATTGGACGCGCTACCACTTACCAGGTCTGTGCCGTCTGCCCTCTCGTCGACACCAAAGGCAACACCGTCTCGCCCGGTTCGGGCTATGGGAAGACGCCACCTGTCAAGTTCTGCGGGGTACATTCTTTCTATTGGGCTTATCGATGAAGGTCTTGAAAGGTTTGATTAGGTTTGGTGACCTTGGATCAAACGGGTTCATCACTAGCTGCTTCTACGATGTTCGTATGCCGCTTTCTTCGCGAATGATTCTTATTCGAATTGTAGAATTCCGGTGCTCTTGTCGAGGGAACAGCGTTCTGTCCTGCTGGACCTGTTGCAGTCACTCAGCCACCGAACTGCATCGTGGTCACAGAGTAGAGGTTTGTCGCTGCTAATCCACTTGAATGAAAGATAACCGTCCTTTAGGTTATCCAGAAATAGTCGCTGTGAGAATAGGCTCATTGAGAAATATAGATTTGTATACGCCTGAAAATTGTTGTGGGGTGACTCGATGCACGGGCCTGAATATTTCCCGGTGAACCATGCTGAACGCCAGCTATACTAACGGTGTCAACTGTGAGCATTTACACTGGTGCTGGCTTGAAACTCCCATGTTCAAAACATGCCCGATTACATTTGTCAAATAATTTTCAACCCAGCACTGAGTATCAACCTGAACGATTACACATAAAGTCATAGCCAAAATTGTTGTAGCTCCGACATGGCACCAGCGCAAATATTGTACTTATGAGAATGCAAATTATCAGGAAACGCTTCTGCATTCTGAGTCCGTTCCACTCCCAGGAAGATCAATATCAAAAAAGCTATATGAAGTTTGCTTAAACAATTCCCGTCCCAACACAAAATCCGACTTAATCACTGGTTGTTTAACAGGCTGTACTGAGACCCAACCCCAATGCATTCATTACTACTTCCTTCTGACAGCAGTGCGAGGAAGGTGTTCAGTCAGTGATTCTGGATTAGTAAAACCGTGTTCAAAACGCACCGAGCACTGCGAGCAGCGGGGAACCGCCAGCCTATAAACAAAACAGTCTTGAAACTAGTAAGACCAAGATCGATTAAATTACCAATCACCATGGGGGAGGCGACGGATCAAAAAACAGTGCTAAAATCGCACAAGGAACCTACCCGGGACTCGTTGAATGGCGACAATAGTCCCGTACTGCTTCCGGCAGACCTCTCCACTCACCGCATCCACGAGATTGGTCAATGTGAGCTGGTTGAGGGCTGCCGTAGATGCAATGTCCCAGGCTTGTGCATTTCGGAAACATGAGCGACTCTCAAGATTTGCTGAAAGAAACAGTCAGCCACATTGGTGGTCGGGAATTGTGCCATTCACCGTGTCCTACCCAAACTGCGATGTGTTCTAGATTTCAAGCCCTTCCCCGATCAGATTTGTGAGATTCTATGAGAATTATCCAACCGCTCTGGCCAAGGGCACTCCCAGTTTAACTTGGAAAGGTGATAAGAAGAACGAGGCATAAATGTAAAGCAAAAAACAACGAAACGAGGTTGAACAAGATTGAACGTGTAGATGATAGACATGAAAATGAAATCAGGGTGTGAGGAAAGACTGACTGAGATCCAAGCGTGCATGACAGCGTCGACGTTCATCTGGAAGTTGTATGCGGAGGAGCTCTTGCAACGGGATCTAACATGATGGAACCAAAGATCTAGGAGAGGTCGACAGAGCAATACAAGAAAAGAGATAGAAACAAAAGCGAAGAATCTGACTTCCGCGTCTCGAGTGCCTTGAATTGGAAGAACTTGCCACTGGTTGTTGGGTCAGTCAGTGAACACGGCAGCAATGAGTTGAAGTCAAACACGACCCGGAGGTCCGAGATGTTGACGCTGAAAAGGTCTGTTGAGAGGTTGATGCACCACGGCAAGTGTTTGACCCTGAATTCGTCGGGTCAGCGGGCATGACAGCGAGATTGAAGTGTAGGTGTTGATGTCGGTTTGAGCCGTGTAGTGGTCGATCGAAAAGTGGAAATCTGAAAGAAAAAAGGGCAGAACATTGAGCAGGAGGAATGAAAGTAGGACGAGTCGGGGGATAGACTCGAAGCAAGTTGAACTGAATCAAAGGTGAAAAAGGCAAAGATATGGACCACTCGCTCTACGAGGTGCCCTATATTCCCGTACTGCGCTCGAGTGGGAGTGCTGGCAGACTCGCCGGCCGCCAACTAGCCCGCAAACAACCTCGACAGGCAGGGTTTTGTCCTAGATAGCCATAAATTTGCCGACCAGTACTCATTGATCCTGGTCTGTCCCTGGTGCTCTATTGCACATCCTCTTCGGTGAGTAATCGGATGAGCGGGAATATGGACAGCACACCTGAATAAATTCCGCCGTATCCGATATATATGCTATATAGCTGCGCCAGGAAAGAAGCCGTGAGACCAAAAAGCCTCGCCAGAGGGTTTAAAAAGACCTTGGAATGCTTTCACACAGCGATTTGGAGACCGAATACAGGCGATGTCCGGCGGCAAAATTGAGGTGTCTTACAGTACTTGAGGATGGGGAAGAGGAGACCTGAGAGCTGGAGAGGTACCCTGTGCAACGCACCGTAATCCTCCCTCGAAACCGGGGATCAACTTCCCAGGTTGATAAATTTGAAACAAAGATCTTGTGGATCAAATTGAAGGTTCAGACTCCCTGTTTTGGTTCACATTAACGCAGGGTCGAGAAGGCGTGTGCGGCAGCTGTCCGGAGTACGAATGCAGTGAATGGAGCACCAGCCAAGAAAAATTTAACCGTTAATGTACCCAACCTCCCGCCGTTGGGTTGCATATTCATGAAATACTTAAGTCCTTCGCACTTCTGAAGTTCAGCCAGTTCTGAAGATTGTTTGTATTCGATCAAATATGAATGATGCGAACGAACTTGGTTCAGACAACCAGTTCTGCGGCCATCTTAGCCTGGAAATTCCGGATGGCGGGCCCCATCCATGATGCAGCTCCTGCTATCTGGTTGAGAAATGCTGGTGTGGAACCATCTTTTCCAGATCGCCGTGTCAGGTTAGGTTTTGCCATTTGGATCCGATCCCTCACCCTTAAGTTGTCAGGGTCGGGGTAATGGGATGAAGAAGAAATCAAGCTGAAACAGACACGAGGCAACCGACCCTCAAGGTCGCTGGACGGACATCAGTTGACGAATTGGAAACCGTTTCCGTCAACCACTCTGATTCTGTCTCTCATCATCCATCCCATTCTCTTCACATCCCATCTCGCCCAGCGCTGAAGCGATGGATTGCCATCTACGAATGTCTGTTAATTGAACGGGGCGTGTTATCTTTGTCGGAGAGCGGTTCTGGATCTGTATGCGAAGAAATGGTCGAGTCAGGTACACAATTCATGTGCGAGCCGGGAAAGGGCATACATGGTGGAGATTTAGACAGAACCGGTCGGCCACAGATGATTTGGAGGTGCTAAGCCGTAGACATTGAGCTAGAAGGTGATAATGAACACTAATCTGGGTGTACTGGTTATCCCTGTCGAACTGAAGACGAATACACCAGCACCTTTTCATTTAAAGCTTGGTGCAATAAGTCACCTTGCTACTGAATGAGCTCGGAGTCAAACCAGAACATCCTCGTTCAAACCGCAGGACCATACAGTAGGATACAAAAGTAGCATTCGGCGTCAACTGAGTCCTCCAGAGCAGGTAGAATTGGTTGTTGACAGTCTCCTCAAGCCCTCAGTCCACTCTGGACTGCTGCCATGTATGGTGGTAAACGAACACAGCAGGACGGCCAGCAGTTGGTGGGAAGCAAGCAGAGAAGACAGGGTCGGCAGCATGGCACGATCTTTCCGGTCTGATAAACATGAAACAGGTGATTTGCGTCTACCCTCCATTAGTACGGTTTGTGAGCTCTGATTAATGTACAGTGTCGAATCGGAAATCAATGGGAACAGAAGTCCAACTACTCAATATGGCGGCAACTGGTGGAACAAGGGGGGGTCGCGCATGGTGTTAGCCCTGTGCAATAGTGCAATCCCTGCATTTTCAATGTTCAACCAACATTTATTGATTGGGGCATTTAATCCTCCCAGAAATGTGCCGTAAACAATCATGAGACACTAAATTGAATCTTGGTTCAACCGATTGGAACGGGAAGGGTAAAAATCCTGCTCAGTGACATATCGGGCGGACCGGGAATCTCGGTCATCTCGGGCTTCTCGGTTGCGATATTGTATGTCCTCTTCCGGGTGCTGGGGCCAATTATTAGGGGTGTGAGTAGTCTCATGGTTTGCTTGAACGATTGGGAGCATATTGAGTACCTCACCTTTCTTTCGGGGACAGGAGGCTGCAAAGACTTGATTACATGGCAAATATTTACTCCGGACATTGTGCCTCTTCCCCTGGTTGTGTACACCTTCAAACTCTGTCCCATCGCATTACGTTTAGCGATACACCGAAGTCGCCGGTTTGAAGAGGAAATTTGTATCCACCAGTTGTTATAGTTGAGGATGATGAGCAACTGATACGAGCTCTGGCCCAGCGGGTATGAGCGCACAGTTCAATCACATCAGGATCAAAATTTTGAGGGTCGCCAATCAAAGGGCAGGGGTTCACGTCATTTAAACATCAAGCGCGCCATGTCGATCTGCGGTTACTGGGGGTTTTTCATTCAAATCGACTGTCACGCGTCACGCACCTCCCTGTCGAGGACGAATTTTGGTCGCGGTCACGCGTCACGGAGGGGTTTGTCGAACCCTCTAAGGCATGTCGCCTCCCCCCCCCCAGTGGCAAAAAGGTAAATTTTCCATGGAGCTGTCGAAATTTTGGAGATGTCACGAGAAAATTCGGCTGCTGGTCGAAATGTCGAGCTGGTAAATCGGGTCACGCGTCACACCCCCTGTCGATTTGAATGAATAACCCCAGTATTTCTCAGGGTCAATGAGCTGACAATCCAAGAATTTGTGTCAATTTGGATTGTGGGCACTGAGAGCTAGGCCCGGATGGTTGGATCATACGCTCAATGGAGTCATATTGCCACTCTGCTTGCCCATTTCCGTGGTTCAACCCATATTCAGCAAAGCCCGATCCTATGTACAA